>OY757012.1:113440406-113958307 GCA_963580285.1 Lucinisca nassula | reverse complement strand
GGAAAGGCGGGGGTAAAGATATCCTGGCTGGGATATCTTTACCCCCGGGGGTAAAGCTAAACTGGCCAGGATATCTTTACCCCCACCCCAACTTTTAGGTATAAACTATTTTCTAAATGCCCAATTTCTTCTTATATGTAAGAGAAGCAAGATAGTGGACTCGATGTTCAACTTGAACATTTTTCATTTCAATCGTGACTCGGACTAATAGAACTACCCTTAGTAATAAATATGACCATATTATAGAAGCAAGTGATTATTTAATAACTACAGTAAAACCTGTCTTAGTGGCCACCTCTATTAAGCAAGCAACCTGTCTTAAGCAAGCAGGCATTCAGTTCCCAAGAAAGGCAGATGTGTTAAATTTCACCTGTATTAAGCAAGAACCTGTCTTAAGCAAGCATATTTTGACTATCCCTTAGGCACTTGCTTAATACAGGTTGAACTGTACATTTTGTATAGTTTCTTATTCAACATGTCCCTTATGACAGTCTTTAATAATCTTGCATTATCCCTGTCAGTTGTGAAATGGGTGGTTTCGGTGAGTGGAAAGGCGGAGGTAAAGATATCCCAGCTGGGATATCTTAACCCCCACCCATGAGCAATGGTAGAGGTGTGAAATCCTGATTCATGCAAGATAGCTTGTGGTAATGTTATGTCAACCATAGACCATTGGACATCAGTAGTACCTTCCATTGTTGAGAAGTGTGCTTGTCTTGGTTTTCCAAAGTCTTGATTTTTTGGGGGGTGGTTGTTGGGGGGGGGGGGGCACCCTATCCCAGCCAGGAAATCTTCACCCCCATCTATGAGCAATTATATAAAATGCGACAAAAATATTCTTGCATGCTGTATGGTTTAATTATGCTTGTTTTGTTTTTTTTGGCTTCACTTACATATAAGAAGAAATTGGGCATTAAGAATTAGTTTATACCCAAAAGTTGGGGTGGGGGTAAAGATATCCTGGCCAGTTTAGCTTTACCCCCGGGGGTAAAGATATCCCAGCCAGGATATCTTTACCCCCGCCTTTCCACTCACCACCACCCATTTCACAACTGACAGGGATAATGCAAGATTATGAAAGATTGTCATAAGGGACATTTTGAATAAGAAACTATACAATTTCTTAAAGTGATTTTTAATTCATAGACTATTTGTTATTTTCCCTGCGGAAATATAATTTAGAAGAATATACAAAAAGAAGTTATTAAATAATCATTTGCCTCTATAATATGGTCGTATTTCTTACCAAGGGTAGTTCTATTAGTATGAGTCATGAATGAAACAAGAAATGTTCAAGTGAAACATCGAGTCCACTATCTTGCTTCTCTTACATATAAGAAGAAATTGGGCATTTAGAAAATAGTTTCTACCTAAAAATTGGGGTGGGGGTAAAGATATCCTGGCCAGTTTAGCTTTACCCCCGGGGGTAAAGATATCCCGGCCGGGATATCTTTACCCCCGCCTTTCCACTCACCACCACCACCCATTTCACAACTGACGGGGATGATGCAAGATTAAGAAAGATTGCATAAGGGTCATTTTGAATAAGAAAATATACAAAAAGAAGTTATTAACCCTTATCTTGCTGAATATTCATTTAAGCCACACCTATTACTGTCTATCAACCAATCAAATTACTTGATGTAATTTATTGCTACAGATTCATAAACTAAATGTCAAACAGTGTAGATCCTGATCAGATGGCTTCTTCAGAAGCCATCTGATCTGGATCTGCACTGTTTCCAAAGATAGGGGTTGTTGTGAACAGCAAGATAAGGGTTAAATAATCATTTGCCTCTATAATATGGTCATATTTCTTACTAGGGTAGTTCTATAAGTCCGAGTCACGATTGAAACGAAAAATGTTAAAGTGAAACATCGAGTCCACTATCTTGCTTCTCTTACATATAAGAAGAAATTGGGCATTTAGAAAATAGTTTATACCCAAAAGTTGGGGTGGGGGTAAAGATATCCTGGCCAGTTTAGCTTTATCCCCGCCTTTCCACTCACCACCACCACCCATTTCACGACTGACAGGGATAATGCAAGATTATGGAAGATTGTCATAAGCAACATTTTGAATAAGAAAATATACAAAAAAGAAGTTATTAAATAATCATTTGCCTCTATAATATGGTCATATTTCTTACTAAGGGTAGTCCCATTAGTCCGAGTCATGCTTGAAAAGAAAAAATGTTAAAGTGAAACATCGAGCCCACTATCTTGCTTCACTTACATATAAGAAGAAATTGGGCATTAAGAAAATAGTTAATACCCAAAAGTTGGGGTGGGGGTAAAGATATCCTAGCCAGTTTAGCTTTACCCCCGGGGGTAAAGATATCCCAGCCGGGATATCTTTACCCCCGGGGGTGAAGATATCCAGGGTGGGGGTAAAGATATCCCGGGATATCTTTACCCCCGGGGGTAAAGCTACCCAGGGGGTAAAGATAAACTGTTACACCGGCAGTTGAATAGATTGGAAGCGCATTTATGTAAGTTGCCTGGGTCGGAACACCAGGGTCAGAACATACATTTCTATCCCAGGGTAAAATCACGGATTTCCTTGTCTGGTGTGCAAGAAATATTTGGTTAAATTACCAAAATAGACAAGAAGACTAACATACAAAGTACAATATTTGCATGTAGGGTGACAAGACGACAAACTACATTGGGTATTTACAACAGAATGCGTTTCCTATCGAGTCGGTTGGTCAGGACACAGATTCTCTGACGGTTCCAGCGTAAAGGCTTACTGAGAATTAGAGATTATCTAATTTTATGTAATATTGCTTGGTGCCTGATGCTCTGTCTCTGGTCGGGCCCATCGGAGTCTAACTGTTGGTTTTCTTTTGCTCCAGCATTTTAGTGGCGTCTTGCTGTCGAGTCCTCACCGTTGTTTCATCTCTGTGATTGTCTGATTTTTGTGTGCACGGAGTTGTTGCACTGACGAGTTAGGAGGCCTTCATGCGGACAACAAATTATTTGTCTAAATCGCGACGGAAGTAAAGGGCGAGGATTGTGGCCACGTGTTTTTTTTTTTTTTTTTTTTTTTTTGTTGTTGTTTTTTTTTTTTTTTTGCCCCACCAGTGGGGTTCGGGGGTTCGTTTCGCTGGCCGTTTCGGGGCTGTTCTTTGTCATGGTTTGTTTTTTGCTATGGCTTGTTTTTGAGTGTTTATGTCGCTTATATTTATTATTTTGCTTTGGGTAACCAGCTGGCCTTTTGTGGGAGATCGACTATCCTTTTGGCTTTCCGTTATTGGTCTTTCCATTGGGATCTGGTTGTTTCGTGTTTATGTTTCTTTCCCTTTGGTGTCTCCGATGGGAGCTGTGGGTTAATTGCATCGATCCCTGATCATTGCCTTCACTTCTATTTCGCAGAAACTACCTTGCTTCAGCAGATTACAAAATTTTAAATAGAACTAATTTTGTTTCAAACTTTATGTTTGAATGCCAACACCGATTTCCACGTGCATGCCTATAATTGATTTTTTTTTTTTTTTTTTTTTTTTTTTTTTTTTTTTGTTCAGTTTGTAGCGTAGTTTTAATGACATGGCCTAGATTTATTGGATTCTTTCATTTTTTTATCGTTACTGTATTACATTACATCGAGTCGTAGCGCTGTATTTATTACATTGCTATACACTGTTTATTTACCGGGATGTTTATTCCGTACACCTGTGCCATTTAAATATCAAGCTTCCCCGGCACTGTAACCAGTAAGACTTTTATTCAATTTCTATACGAATTAAACCTTTAAAAACGCTATATTGAATTATGAAATAATGGGGATATGCTAACTAAATTGCACTTTTTTTAATAATTACTCAACGTATTCGCAACATTTTCCTTCCGTCAATAACAGACATATAGACCCTTTATATGACAGCAAAAATAAAAAAATAGAAATCAAATGGTTATGTCCTCTGAGAAAAACAATGCATATTTTTTACCATTCTGAGGGTTAATTTTCTGACATTATTTTAAAGAATATGGTTGTTATTAAATGGCTAAAACTGCAGTGAACACTGACTCAATGTATTCCAAATTACGGGACATGAACAGAATTTATAGGATATCCTGAAGTTTTGAAAAAAAAAAGCGTTGTAATGTTTTGAACATTTTTTTTTACATAATTCAGGTGGTTAGCAAAAGGGTCCGTTTTTGAAGACCTTGTCCCTACTTACACATGCGACAACACCCAGAATGCGATAGTTTAGACATTGATCTATCCATTTCAGGTAAGTTTATCCTTTCGAACCGACGACTAATTAAATCTTCGAAAACCGGCCCCGATAGCTCAGTTGGTAGAGTGTCCGCTCCGGGGAACGGGAGGTCACGGGTTCGATCCCGAGCCGCGACATACCAAAGTCGTTAAAAATGGTACTAGCTGCTCCTCGCTTGGCACTCAGATTTACGGGGTAGAGCTAGGACTGGTCGACCCAGTGTCAGGATAATGTGACTGGGTGTGGTATCATGTAATGTGTCTGGGACGTGATACTTCAGTGAGGCAGCACCATAAGGGTGAGCATTTAGCTCCCTGTCGCAACCAGACACCGTCGTGATATGACTAAAAAATTGTTGAAAGCGACGTTAAACCCGAATTCACACACACACACACACACACACACACACACACACACACACACACACACACACACACACACACACACACACACACACACACACACAAATCTTCGAAAATGAGTTATATGTCCCCGGCTATTAAATGTTCGCAACATAATATCTGCTTTCACTGGACGAGGGTACACAATAGCTACTTCCACTGGCAGCTACTTTGACTGGCAGAGTGTACACAATAGCTACTTCCACTGGCAGAGTGTACACAATAGCTACTTCCACTGGCAGAGTGTACACAATAGCTACTTCCACTGGCAGAGTCATGGAGCTTTCATTTCTGGCACACCAGATAGTTTTAGCTTGTGACAGAAATTCTGTTCTAACACTGGTGTTCTCCTTAGGAGCAAATTCTTTCCTTTAAGGGTTAACCCTTTTTTCTTCGGGGCAGAGCTTATAGAAAAGGGAACAGGAAGTTCCGAAAGTTGTCTCCCTTTGAAAAATAGCGGGAAAATCTGCCAGGTGTTCCCATTCCCCTTAAATACCAGCATAAAAATTACTGAAACTGAAAATCTATTGTTTTGATAAGGCAATAGATTTAGGGGCCAACCTCGGCAAGCTAATGTAGAAATGGAACAGAAAATATTAATGTAAATGCACAAAGCAAATAAACTTGTAGGAGCCGACCTCGATAGCTCAATCGGATGCAGGTCTGACTGGTGATCAGGAGGACCCAGGTTCGATACCTGCCGGGATCGGCAACATTCTTTCGTGGAAATTGATCATTAAATCTTTTCTACGGTTCCGCTGATTCAAGAAGGGCAGTTGTCGGTTTCTGGCGAAAGAATGTGCACTGTACTGGTTAACCGCTTATGTATAAGCCTGTCAGTGTGGATAGGTAAACTGACCGGCTCAAAAAGACCTAAATAGTGTTGACTGGGCCGTTAAACTCCAATACAAAACTTGTAGGTATAATAACCTGAAAAATAAGAATATTAGCTGTATGTTTGTGAGTTTTATGTCCCACCAACAGCTAAGGACCATGATTGAAAGACTCATCTGAAAGTTTGGAGAAGCATGGGATCGAGCCCGCTACCCCTGGTTTATGAGTCGAGTAGCATAACGGGGCCCCAAGAATATTATAAGTAATTACTGAAGCTGTCTAAAAAACTTGAGGCAAAGGCTTTGACTATAATGAATAATAATCCTGATAATAGCACTCTTGGTAGCGAAGTACAAGGACATTCCCTGATATAGGGGAACCGTATTGAGGTTCGGTCCGGTCAAGTTAGCCAGGACCACATCAAGGTAATTTTTGGAGATATCTGCATTTCAATTACAGATATCTCTATTTACATGAAAATACAGATATCTGTATTTAAAATACAGATGTCTGTATTTTAAATGGAGATAGCTGCATTTAATAGGGTAAAACCCAAACGGGACACGATATACTTCTGCCCTATAACGGTTTACACGTGTATAGTGAACTGGTCAAAAAAGTTAAGCCCCACTTACAAAAAAATGAAATAACTTGAAAATGACAAAACTTACCAATATTTATATGCTCAACATTGTTCAAAATCAAATTTCAATGCGTTACCATATCACGTGATCATCCGACAGTCTTTTAAAATAGGCTACCCTTATTTTTGGAAAGTCCACACATTCACAGTCAGGATTCATTGAACCACAAACACAGTTTTAGTAATGGGTATGTCCGCCATTCCCATTTACAAGCCCCGTACAACGTCTACGAATACTGTTTATAAGGTTTGTGTTATCAGGTTGAGGAATATTGCGCCATTCATTAACCCTTGTCCTGCTGAATATTCATATATGCCACACCCACTACCGATTATCAACCAATCAGATTACCTGTAGCAAATTATTACAACAAATTCACAATCTGAATGACAAACAATGTAGATCCTGATCAGATGGCTTCTTCAGAAGCCATCTGATCTGGATCTACATTGTTTCAAAGAAAAGGCATATCCGGGCTCAGCAGAACAAGGGTTAAGCAACGCTTGGTGCAATCCAGCAACAGTCTGGGATGGCTGTAGAAGATCACGGATACGACGTTCCAGCAAATCCCATAACTGGCCTATTGGATTCATATCAGGAGATTTCGAGGGCCAATCCATCCTCTGAATACCGTGTTGGAAGAAGTAATCATGGACAGCTCTAGCGCGGTGTGGCCGGGCGTTATCATCCCGGAAGATGGCACCATTTCCTATACGTTGAAGATTTGGCACAACAACCGGAATAATAATGTCATTCAGCGATCATTGACAACCATTGACAACGATCAGATCAGTTTCTACTAGTACTCCAGATACCAGTCCAGACCATTAAGGAGCTTCCTCCCCATCTATCGTGGGATATAACGCATGATGGGGTATGTCTCTCCCCATTACGTCTCCAGACCCGTATTCTGCCATCATGGTGGCCCATCGACACTAAACATAACTAAACGCCATTGCGCACGAGTCCAGCGGCGGTGAATGACTGCCCATTGACGTCGTAGGCGTCGTTGTTGTCTACGTCAGGGGCTGACGTACCACAGGACGACGTGCAACATAGTTTCTCACATGTAAACGGTTGCATATAGTCTCTCTGACACATTAACGTTAGCACCAGCCCTGAGTCAGAATACGTTGACGAAAAGCACAGGCAGCGATATACTGATCATCTTTAGCTGTTGTCGACCTGGGTCTCCCTGAACATGACCTATCTGAGACCAATCCCGTCAGAATATACCGGTTCCACAGGCGGTCAATGATTCTTTGATCACGATTTAGAGTTATGCCCACTTGCCGATTCGATAAACCGGCTTGAATTATTCAAATGGCCCTTTACCGTTCATGGGGTGTCATTCTGCATGTTTTGCATTAAGTTGTGCATCACGAAAACACACCTATACAATTTTGACCCCCTATAACCCCACTTTTATATAGTAAAACTGGGGTTTGCAGGGGTGTACATTATTTTCCTTATTCCTGCTCTAAGACATAGGTTGTGGGTACTCGTTAGAACCGCCTCAGCGAGGCGGTTCTAACGAGTACCAACAATCTATGTTCCGAGCAGAAATAAGAAAAAAATCGCAATTTTTCACCAGAAAATTTTCATTTTTTGGAGGTAAAATTTTCACTATATTCAGATAGGCGTGTTTTCGTAATGTGAGCCTAAATTTCGCGAAATTCGGGCTGTTCTGAGCGAACGTGAAAGCTTGCATTATGTGAGCGCACGCGTGGTTTTACTGTACAACGGTTGGATGGTATTCTACCTGCGATAAGAAGTGAATATCGTTTTGGAAAAGACTATCCGGATGAGTTTTTATCTTAACTAGGCCTACCCAAAATTGTTGATGGGGCTTAACTTTTTTGACCAGTTTATGTTCAGTCCGCTTTCCGCTTGAATGGTTTCTAACTCTTTAGTGCATACAAATCAGAACTCGGCAGCATGTTATTGGCCCCCGCCCATAGGGGCTTGAAGAAATATATGGGCTGCATGATGCTTCCACGCAGAGCTGAATCCGGCCCGCACATTAGTACTGGTAAACCGTTTAGAGGATCTAAGCCTGTCCAGGAACCGCGGTGCGAGGCGGACCGTCCATGCTAATAAACCCTGTTGGTTTCATTGGGCGACAGGGCTTGAGAAGTCATTTCATCTCAATGTCGGGTAAAAGTCCCACAAAATTGTAAGCAACGTCTTCAAAATGACATTTGCAGTGTTGACGGGGACGTTAAACCTCAAATCAAACAAAAAAAAAAAGCAGCATGAAGTGAAGAAAAGGAAATTAACAATTTGACCCTAGTGAGCCTCACCAGGCACCAACCAAGTTTAGGCCGGAGCCATCAAACGACTGGAAGCAACTTCGAATATATAGGTTAACATAAATATTGAGAAGTAGTGTACCTTGTCCTGTATCAACCCATTATGACTAGCGGCCCATTTTTGGGGACATTGGCAAACAGTGTACGTCAGAGAACGTCTGATCCGAGTCTACACTGTTTGCTTGAAGTTCGTACATTTTTGTACACCTTA
This sequence comes from Lucinisca nassula, assembly GCA_963580285.1. Taxonomy (NCBI): domain Eukaryota; kingdom Metazoa; phylum Mollusca; class Bivalvia; order Lucinida; family Lucinidae; genus Lucinisca; species Lucinisca nassula. Next base: position 113,949,682 of record OY757012.1, on the reverse strand, counting down.
ACAGAAACCAAACTAACCTGAGACCTCTATAATTGGAAATGGATCACTCCAAATTCATTAAGTGGAATATTCCAGTCATATATTTTTGGTTTTGGTTTTACGGCCCTTTCAAGATTATTTCACTCATTTCGAGCCGATAGTTGATCAGAGGTGGGCGAAAACCGGAGTACCAGGAGAAAAACCACCTGACCTTCCGTTGCAGAACTTGGCGTCTCACACGTGGCCCGAGCGAGGCTCGAACAATATGGGGTTTTAATCTAATAACAGCCTGAACATCTTACAAGGGTTATTTTATTCTGTTTAAACCCTATATCATCTACACCATATCATAGATTGTGGGTACCTCATCACGTGAAGAAGTCCATGTAATTAATACCTTTGTAAACCCCACTTAATAGTGAGGAATGTAGGATTTACAAGGTCATTACATTATCATTACAATAACACGCCCGTGCGACATAGTGCATTTTTTCACATCTCCAAAACGGCTACTTCCATTTTTTTCTTGTTTATACTGCAAACATAGGTTGTGGGTGCTCGTTAGAACCGCCTCATTGAGGCGGTTCTAACGAGTACCCATCACCTAGGTCTTGGAGCAGAAATAAGAAAAATAATGTATACCCCCGTAAAACCTAATTTTCTCTATATAAAGTGGGGTTTAGGGGATGATCGTTTCAAGGACTCGTTCACATGATGTTCTTTTTTTTTAGGGGTTCCCTCATAATCTATCCCCAAAATCATTTTGGGTACTCATAAGAACCGCCTCGTTGAGGCATTTCTAACAAGCATCCACTATATTTGCAGCAGAAATAAGAAAAATATAAAAAAAAATCATCAGACAAAATGTCAGTTCGGGAAGTATGACAGACTGTTCAATGTTACATGGGTGTGTCAGCCAAATGCAACAAGAACCCACTAATTGTGTGATACCACATTCTATGATTATACTCAAATTTTTCATTTAAAGATGTCAGAGAAATATAATAATATTTCTACGGATGTTATATTCTACGGATGTTAGCTAAGTGTGTATCGAATTGTTTGTTTGTATTAGAGTTTAACAGCCCAGTCAACACTCTTTAGGTCATTTTGAGCCGGTCAGTTTACTTATCCACACTTTTCCTTGGCTAAGCGGCTAACCCGTACAGTGCAAATTCTTTCGCCAGAAACTTGACAACAGCAGAAGGGAAAGAATGACCGTAGAAAAGATTTCATGACCAATCTCCACAAAAAATGTTGCCGCTCCCTGCAGGTATCGAACCCGCGTTCTCCTGATCACCAATCAGACGCTTTTTTGTTTGTCTTGTTTGATTTGAGGTTTAACGTCCCCGTCAACACTGTAAATTGCTTCCAATTGTGTGGGCTTTTTACCCAACATTGCGATGAAATGACATCTCAAGCCCTGCCGCCCATTGTAACCAATAGGTTTTATAAGCATGGACGGTCCGACACTCACACCATTTTGCCTGGCCAAGCTTAGACCCTCTAAGCGGTTTACCAGCACTCGTGTGTGGGTCGGTTTCAGCTCTGCGTGGAAGCATAATGCAGCCCATCTATTTCTTCAAGCCCCTATGGGCGGGGGGCGACCAATCAGACGCGCATCCGACTGAACTACCGATGCCGGCATGTAACCAGCCAAATGGTAATTTGTTTGTATGCAGTTTACATGTCTAGCTACAGCAACCTAAATAGTGTAGACGGGGACGTTAAACCCAGCCTGCCCATTACGACAACACATCTGTGTGGCATATTGCAATCCTACATATCTCAATCAAAGCACTGAGAGCACTGGTGGGTCGATTGTCTCCGAGTGTAGATTTGGAATGAGGACTTACACTTAGACATTTAACCCTTAAATTCCCGGGCTTATGTAAGCAAACCATGTAGACACTGATCAGATGCTGCGTTTTTGTTGTTTTTGTTTTTTTTTTTTTTGTGGTTCACCCTTAAATTCCTGTACTGTAAGCAAACAGTGTAAACCCTGATCAGACGCCGCAGAATGTGGCGTCTGATCTGGGTCTACACTGTTTGCCAAGCCCAAACCATGAATCCAGCCCAGATTTTACTGATAACCCTTTTAAGCAACACGCTACTCTACTATTTTCTATAAATAAGTTACATTGCTTTCGATAGTCACGTGGACAACAGCACGAATTCAGTTTTTGTCCTTTATAACATTGGGTCGATTGTAAACCAATCGACCCAAAATCGGTTGTTTTTCTGTTGAAATTTGTTTAGTTAAATTTACATATTGATGCCACAAACATAGGTTGTGGTTGTTCGTTATAACCGCCTCATTGAGGGAGTAGGGTATATTTGCAACACACAACATGATGTCGCTCGTGGGAGCAGTCGTTCGCCGGAACAAAGTGTCCGTGGTGGGGACACTGGAAATTAGCAGTTGTAGATACAGAAAACCATAAAATTTGGGTTATCTTTGCATATTAATTTAAATGTATCGTGTTCTATTCTCTTCATTTGGGTCAAGCGAATAACAGTCGTCGTTTATTAAAAGTTATTTATTTTTATGACTGTTATGAAATTTTATAACGCCTCGCTTTTTTGTTGACTAGTTGGCGTGTCATACTAAGTTATTTATAAGACTTTCAAGGGGCGTAACAAATCAAATAAAAAAAAAAACAAAAAAATCAACACTCTGCATATGTTGCAATAGTTTGGTTAATCACTTTAAATTTGATTAAAGGATTTCAATTAAAAAATACATAAAAATATGCCTAACATAAAGTTTTATGAATCTATTCCAGTTTGTATTGGTGACAAAATATTTGCTGGTAATAAACCTTTTCATAGTTGAAATTATTTTGATACTAATAGTAAGTTGCGGTCCTTCGCAACAGAAGTCACCTTACTCCCAATTGGCTTAGCTGATAACTGTCAAGCAGACAGGAGTCAGCATATTGGCTGCCTAGGGAAAAGACCTACAACTGATCCCAGCTGGCGAACAAGGGGTAGCCTCTATGTGCCCTTGGCGCCCGGTCACCTTAAAAACATCCGTCAGTCATCTATTTACTGCATCAGGACAAAGAAGAACAACGTTGAATTCGAAGGGATGTTTTTTATTGTATCGTGATCCCAAATGAATATCAAAGGAGTCAGTAAAATGTCCATTTAAAGAAGCATTTAACCCAGCTAATTAAGAATCAATTAGTCCTTACAAAAGAAACATTCTGACTAAAATACAAAAATTATTCTATTGTGGAAGCAGGCTACAAACCGCATACAAATCCATGCACTTTCCACTTGTCTGGAGCAAAATAATCCGTAATCAAAATTTGCCGCATGACGTTAAATTAAACTGGAAATTTCTTCTGACGTAACGTCAACTTTCAACGTCATTTTCCACGTTTTACGCTGATACTCGTATCCGCTGATACTCGTTTTCAGCATTTCTTTTAGGCCTACTGATGAGGCCTTGATGGCCGAAACAAGCTTGTCTGGCCCAAACAACAAATGGATTCTGCTATTTTCGTTTTTGAATGCGTTCATGGTTCATGGTTCTCAAAGGGCATCCCTTTTAGCCTTATTTGATACACATGATTTAAAGCAATCTAGACATTTGAACAATTTCCTGCAATTGTTTTTAGCGATTGGTGGATTCTATACATGGACTCCTTTAATAGATTGTTCCCAGCAAGGACAATTTATATAGGTATGTTTAATAGACTGTTCCCACCAAGGACACTTTCTGTAGGTATGTTTTATAGACTGTTCCAAGCACAGACACTTCTGTAGGTATGTTAATAGACTGTTCCCAGCCCGGACAATTATATAGGTATGTTAAATAGACTGTTCTCACCAAGGAAACTTTTCGTAGTTATGGTTAGTAGACATTTTCCAGCACGGACACTTTCTAAAGCTATCATTAAAAGACTGGTCCCAGCATGGACACTTTCTGTAGGTATATTTAAAAGACTGTTCCCACCACGGACACTTTCTGTAGTACGCTTCATAGTCTGTTCCCAGCACGGACACTTTCTGTAGCTATGTTTAATAGACTGTTCCCATCAAGGACACTTTCTGTAGGTATGTTTAATAGATTGTTCCCAGCACGGACATTTCTGTAGATATGGTTAATAGACTGTTCACACCAAGGACACTTTCTGAAGGTATTTTAATAGATTGTTTGCAGCACGGATACTTCTGTTGGTATGTTTAATAGACTGTTTCCAACAAGGACACTTTCTATACGTATGTTTAATAAGAAGTTCCCACCAAGCACACTTTCTGTAGCTATGTTTAATAGACTGTTCCAAGCATGGACACTTACTGTTGCTATGTTTAATAGACTATTCTCACCAAGGACACTTTCTGTAGCTATGTTTAATAGAATGTTCCCACCAAGGACACTTTCTGTAGCCATTTTTAACAGACTGTTCCCACCAAGGACACTTCATGTAGCTATGTTTAATAGACTGTTCCCAGCATGGACACTTTTTGTAGCTATGTTTAGTAGGCTGTTTCCAGCACAGACACTTCTGTATATATGTTTAATAGACTGTTTCCAACAAGGACTCTTTCTATACGTATGTTTAATAAACTGTTCTCACCAAGGACACTTTCTGTAGCTATGTTTAATAGAATGTCCCCACCAAGGACACTTTCTGTAGCCGTTTTTAACAGACTGTTCCCACCAAGGACACTTCATGTAGCTATGTTTAATAGACTGTTCCCAGCATGGACACCTTTTGTAGCTATGTTTAATATGCTGTTTCCAGCACGGACACTTCTGTATATATGTTTAATAGAATATTTCCAACAAGGACTCTTTCTATACGTATGTTTGATAAACTGTTCCCACCAAGGACACTTTCTGTAGCTATGTTTAATAGAATGTCCCCACCAAAGACACTTTCTGTAGCCATGTTCAATAGACTGTTCGCACCAAGGACACTTTCTGTAACTATGTTTAATAGACTGTTCCCGACAAGGATACTTTCTGTAGCTATGAATATTAGTCTCTTCGCAGCACGGACACTTCTGAAGGTATGTTCAATAGACGGACGGACACTCCTGTAGGTATGTTTAATAGACTGTTCCCACCAAGGACACTGTCTGAACCTATGTCAGGTAGACTGTTCCCATCACGGAAACTTTCTGGAGCTATGATTTATAGACTGTTCACAGCACGTACACTTCTGTAGGTATGTTTAATAGACTGTTCCCAGCACGGACAGTTTCTGAAGCTATGTTCAATACACTGTTCCCACCAAAGACACTTGTTTCATATGTCGGGGGCTGGCCAAACGTATATGTGACGGGACAACACGAGGGAACCTCGAATCTATGTCCACTTGTGGGGCATTAACGCAAAGGAAATTCTAAGATACTTAGAATCCTTTACAATATTTATATGGAGTGAGTGAGTGAGTTTTAGTTTTACGTCCCACCAACAGCTAAGGTCATACGGAGACGGGATCTCGGTTTAAAGACTCATCCGAAAGTCTGGAGAAGCCCGGGATCGATCCTGCGATCCCTGGTTTACAAGGCGAGTAGCGTAACCACTGCACCACGGAGGCTTCTAATATTTATATGGAATAAGTCTAATATTTATAAACAACACTGGTTACATAATTTTACAAAGACAAACTTAAAGGGACAGTTGACTCGCAATCTATTCCACTTAGGTTAAGACAGAATTAAAATTAGTCTGGGCCCAATTAAATTTCTGTCTTAATACAAGTGGAATACACTTGAATCACACTTGAATTACACATGAAGTACACACACTCATTCACACCCTCACATACTTAACATAATGTTCTTTCTCCCTTCCTGTTGACGATAAGGACCTGATGAGTGTTTATGGCACCATAATGTTTTATATAAACATTATATTAACCAGTATATTCACAGTAATGACTGTTTCACCAACCAGTTTTTGCCTCTGTGTTATACCGTGGCGATTACATCTATAGCTGCTCACCGCCGAATAAAATGTAGTAACAGGGGTGGGGGACACATAAACCCCTTTACATCATTCTATACTCATCATCCATATCATCACTGCCTCATATCACTGATGCCTCGTATCACCGTTGTCTTATATCAAAGATGCCTCATATTAACGATGCCTTATATCAACAATGCCTCATATCAATGATTGACGTCAGGTGAGCGATTCAGGCTGCAATGTTGATATTCTATAAGTGTAACTGCAATGTCCCCAACACGGACAGTGTGCGCCCACGAAGGACTGTTCCGGACAAGGTCATAGTGTTGCGTGTTGCAATTATATACTGTAGAATTCTCACGAAAACACGCCTATATAAATTTGACCCCCTTGAACCCCACTTTTATATAGTAAAACTGGGGTTTCTGGGGGTATACCTTACTTTTCTTATTTATGCTCTAAAATATAGATTGTGGGTACTCGTTAGAACCGCCTCGATGAGGCGGTTCTAACGAGTGCCCACAATCTATATTTTGAGCAGAAATAAGAAAAATATCACAATTTTTCATCATAGAATGTTCATTTTTTCGGCGATAAAGGTGGCAATGTATTTGTATAGGCCTGTTTGCGTAATGTATTATGTTAAGGGCACCAAATGATTCGTTTTACATGAACAAGGTACATGGAAAGCGAACATCTGGTGCAAGAACATGACTGGCTGTAATTTATGTCATGAAGTACCTCATAACGAGCACTTTATCGGATAAGGCATCAGGGGAGAGTTTCGCATTTGAGGGTGGCATCAGGGGACAGTTTCGCATTTGAGGGTGGACGTTTTTCAAAATATTATAGTAGGAGGGTCAATAATGGCATGGTTGCTCATAGAAATTGTGATATGTGGATATTTTTTGCCAATGTGGGCTTATTTGCTGAGTATCTGTACTTTTATGAAATGGAATACGAAACTAAAACCCCGGCTGTCTGGATGCTGTGCAAGTTCAAGGTGCAGCGGCATATCTGAATTCACGAAGGTAACTTTGGCACTAAAAAGTGGCTGTTTTTCAAAGAGGATTCCTGAAAAAGTTTACTGGTTATGGTATACTTTTCTGTCTATTTCTTTGCATGTGACTGAGTGTACATGACATTTCAACAGGTGCCAAGTACTGGTGTTTTGGGAGTAAATTCACAGGATCTGTCAAAGTGAGGTGGAGTCATGATTTTTTGTATGTAAAAATTAGTGGGTGGGGTAAGTGAAATGCTGCTGCTGTCAGCCTATGCAAACAGAGAAGTGTTTCTTTGGTATCCTGTTTGGATTTCATGCATGTGTGGAGCAACTTAAAACCATAACAGAAGTTATCGCTTTCTCCAGGAGTTGTCGATAACGATTCAAAAACTTGGTGTGACGCGGACAAAAAAGTGCTGCGCTTAACTGTCCCCTGATGCCTAAACGCCGGATTGCTATTACACAGCCATAACTAATATTTCTGAAGGGGTGTCAGGTTACCTAAACTCATGTAATCACTTTACTGATCACCATTTTACATAAATGGCCACAATCTCCTTGAATAATTATGTCATTTACAGGTATTTTTATGAATATGGAATCCTGACAAACCCCCTACCGGAAGAGTTCAATATAATACCAGATAATTATAGGCATTTTAAATAGTATTCTTTTAATTCATTACTTGAATAAGTATATGTAGAATAATTAAAGCCTAGAAAAGTTTTGCTCTATAAATTGGGGCCATATTGTTTTAAGCTTGTAAACCACAGGAATGATGCTGGATAAAGGTTTATAAAGCCATCATGAGCTGCCAGATCTAATCAGTTTATCGAGTCATTCATACTGATAAAAAATTATTTCACCGAATGCAGAGGTTTACATTTTTATGCCACTTTCAGCAGACGCCTTTTTTTCTCTAAAAATAACACAGCTATGACGATAGCGGAATATGCAGTTACGAATGGTCGATTTAGTGGTTTCATGACCTACAATCTTTGATTAGGTCACGCACTGCGGGACCGTAAGAAATGACGAGAGGTCCAAAACAGTTATCAACCTTATCAGACACAAATAGATATGGAAAACTCTCCAGTCGTAAATAGATTGTTGTTAATGTATACTGAATACATAAAATCATAGGTACATCACACCTAAAACAATTCTCATTACGAAAACACGCCTATACAAATACAATGTAAATTTTATCCCCGAAAAAATGAACATTTTCAGATGAAAAATTGTGACTTTTTTTCTTATTTCTGCTCAAAATATAGATTGTGGGTACATTCTCACCGCCTCAATCTATAATTTAGAGCAGAAATAAGAAAAATAAGGTTTACCCCTACAAACCCCAGTTTTACTATATAAATGTGGGATTCAATGGGGTCAAAACCATATAGGCGTGTTTTCGTGATGTGCTTCAAGCTCTCACATAAACGGCAGGTACTATATTTTGAGCAGATGATCATTTTTGCAGTATAAGTAGTAATAAGGTGGAAACAACACCGATACCTTAAACTAGACGAAGCTGAAAAGTGTCATCGGGCGATGGCAATAGTCTGCGAATTATCTTCGTTAATTCACCGACTAATTACATGCTAGGAATCCAAGAATTAAGTTCGATCCACCAATAGTAAATAAGTAGTTCGTAAAGTTGGCGGTCGGTTGCCAGTTGCAATTTGCCTATTCAGTCGGTAACTGTAAAATGGCAGTCATATTCTGGATGCCAATTCGCTGGCAACTGGCAACTTTCAGTCGGATGTCAATTCACTTTGAGAGGGTTTTAGAGCATAACAGCTGAATAGGCAACTGGCAACGGCAACTAGATGTCGATTCGCAAATTCTAGTGAATTGGCAACTGGCAAATGACAGCGAATGGCAGCCAGATGACAATTCGATTTGAGGTATTTATATAGAATAGCAGGAAAACAGGCAACCGGCAATAGGCAACTAAATGCCAGTTTGTCAGTCCTGACGAGTGGGCAGTCATATACCTTATTTCAGAGGTGTTTGGAGCATAAAAGCTGAATAGGCAGCTGGCAAAATGCAACCAGATGCCGATTCGCAAATTCAAGTGAATTTGCAACTGGTAATTTGCAGCCAGATGCCAATTCGATTTTAGGCATTTATAGAGAATAAGAGGTGAACAGGCAACCGGCAATAGGCAGCTAGTTGCCATTTCGTCAGTCCTGAGGAATCGGCAAATGGCAACTGGCAGCCTGATGCCAATGCTTTTTTCTAGAATAGGCAACTGGCAAAAGGCAACCAGATGCCGATTCACAAATTCAAGTGAATTGGCAACTGGCAACTGGCAGCCAGATGAAAATTTAATTTGACGAATTTATAGAGAGTACCAGTTGAATGGGCAACTGGTAATTAGCAACTAATTGCCAATTCGTCTGTCCTGACGAATCGGCGATTGGTAACAGGCAGCCAGATGACTTTCGATTTCAAAGGGTAAGAGCATAACACCTGAATAGGAAAGTCTTGACTGATCGACAAATAGCACCCAGATACCAATTCGATTTGTGTGCATTTTATAGCATTATAGCTGAATAGATAACTTTCAATCAGAGACCAGATGCCGATTTGAAAATTCTAGTGAATTGGCAACTAGCAACTGGCAGCCAGATGCCGATTCGATTTGAGACATTTATAGAGAATAACAGGTGAAAAGGCAACCTGCAATAGGCAGCTGGTTACCGATTCGTCAGTCCTGACAATTCAGCAACTGGCAACTGGCAACCAGATGCCAGTTCGATTTGAGAGGGTTTTAGAGTATAACAGCTGAATATACAACTAGCAAACAACTGCCAGATGCCAATTCGCTATTTCGAGTGAATTGGTAACTTGGAACTGGCAGTCAGATGCCGGTTCAATTTGGGGCATTTTTAAGGAATAACAGGTGAATAGGCAACTTGGTATAGGCAGCTAGCTACCAATTAGTCAGTCCTGACGAATAGGCAAATGGCAACTGGCAGCCAGATGCCAAATCGATTTGAGAGTGGTTTAGAGCATAGCAGTTAAATAGGAAACGGGCAAACTGCAACTAGGTGCCAATTCGCAAATTCTTGTGAATTGGCAACTGAGAAATAGCAGCCGAATGCCTATTAGATTTAAGGCATTCATAGAGAATAACAAATGAATAGGCAACCGGCAATAAGTCAGAAGGTAGTTGCCAAGTAGTCAGCCAGATGTCAATTCGATGTGAGAGCGTTTTAAAGAATAACAGCTGAATAGGCAAATGGCAAACGGCAGCCAGATGCCGCTTCGCAAAGTCTTGAGAATTGGCAACTGGGAACCGGCAATTCGATTTGAGGCATTTATAGAGATGCCAATTCAATTTGAGGTATTTATAGAGATGCCAATTCAATTCAAGGCATTTATAGAGAATAACACGTGAATAGGCAACCGGCTATAGGCAGCTAGTTACCAATTTATCAGTCCTGACGAATCGGCAAATGGTAACTGGCAGCCATATGCCAATTAGATTTGAGAGGGGTTTAGAGCATAGCAGATAAATAGGAAACGGGCAAACGGCAACCAGGTGCCAATTTGCAAATTCTTGTGAATTGGCAACTGAGAACTGGCAGCCAGATGCCTATTCGATTTAAGGCATTCATGGAGAATAACAAGTGAACAGGCAACCGGCAACAAGAAGTTAGTTACCAATTAGTCAGCCAGAAGTCATTTCGATTTGAGAGGGTTTTAGAGCATAACAACTGAATCTGGCTGTCGTTTGCCAGTTGCCGCTTCGCAAAGTCTTGTGAAATGGCAACTGGAAACTGGCAGCCAGATGCCGATTCGATTTGAGGGCGTTAGAGGTTTAGAGCATAAAAGCCGAATAGCCAACTGGCAAACGGCAACCAGATGCCGATTTGCATATTCTAGGGAATTGGTAAATGGGAACTGGCAGCCAGGCGCCAATTCGATAAGAGGCATTTATAGAGAATAACAGGTGAATAGTCAACCGGCAATAGGCAGCTATTTGCCAATTCGACAGTCCTGACGAATGGACAACTGGCAGCCAGATGCCAGTTCGATTTGAGAGGGTTTTACAGAGCATAACAGCTGAATAGGCAACTGACACACGGTAGATGCCAATACGCAAATACAGACCAGTAACCCACCCTATGATCCATCGCTATCTACATACATACCGGTAACCCACCCTATGGTTCATCACTATCTATCGGTATACACACCAAACAAACTGTCTCCATAAAGACCAGTTACCCACACTATGATACATACAATGTCTACATACAGACAATTATCTCTTATCCTGCTGTTCACGACAACCCTTCTCTTTTGCAAACAGTGTAGATCCAGATCAGATGGCTTCTGAAGAAGCCATCTGATCATGATCTACACTGTTTGACATTCAATTTATGAATTTGTAGGAATACATTACATCAAGTAATCTGATTGGTTCAAAGTCAGAAATGGGCATGGCTAAACTGAATATTCAGCAAGAGAAGGGTTAATGCACCACGTGGTCCATCACCCCTTTCCATCTCTATATACATACAGCCTCGATAGCGCAGTGGTTAACGCGTTCGAATTATGATCGAGAGGTTGTGCGTTCGAACCGGTCACCGGTATCGAGGTGTGTCCTTGGGCAAGACACGTAATGACACTGCTCCACTCCACCCAGGTGTAAATGGGTAGCAGTGATGTAAAAGCCACTGCCTCTCTCTTGCGCGCGTGAAAACACCCGGAATGAGTGTTATAGAGCGATTCAATAAGCTTGGAGCTTTCATCGCAATCGAACTAAAATAAATTAGTATAAACTATATACACACAGATACAAGTCCACCGTGATATGGCTAATCGTTGTCTAACCCACCCTATAGTACACACAACAAAGCCATCTCATGGCCCATCACTGTCTTCATAAAGACCAGTAACTCTCTCTATAGGCCATCACTCACAACAAAAAGACCAGAAACCAACAAATGGTCCAATACTTTCTACATACTATAAGAATCTTATATGGGTGTGAGGGGTAGATGGAAAAATCCGTCCCAAGGGTAACTGTCCGGCATCACGAGGCTGGCCGAGTGATGCTGGACAGTGATCCCGAGGGACGGATTTTTCTATCCACCCCTCACACCCATATTGGATTCTTTTTCTTGCATACCTTCCATTTCTTAGCGCGGATTTTAATGCTGCAGTCACTTCGGGTATCAACGTCCGCCATATTGTGTTGACACTGCAGGAATGTTTAGTGACGTCACGTAACGTGCTGTGACGTCAACCTTAACGACGGCGCATACGAGGTCGTAATCAACCAGTGCATTTATCAAACACGCGGTTATATTCGATTTTGGGTCGGAACACCAGGGTCAGAACATAAATTTCTATCCCAGGGTAAAATCACGGATTTCCTTGTCTGGCGTGCAAGAAAGCCATTCATGGTCCATCACTGTCTACATACAGACCAGTAACTCTCTCTGTGGTCCATCACTCACAACAAAAAGACCAGAAACCTATGTCTTGGAGCAGAAATAAGGAAAATGATGTTTACCCCCGTAAACCCCAGTTTTGTCTATATAAAGTGGGGTTTAGGGGGGCTTTATTTCACGGACTTGTTCACGTGATGTGTAACACAGGGTATGGTAATGGTCTGTATGTAGAAAGTATTGGACCATTTGCCGATTCGTCAGGACTGACAAATTGGTATCTAGCTGCTTTTAGCCGTTTGCCTATTCACCTGTCAGAAAGGATGTTCATGATATTGACAAAGTGTCATCATTATGTGTTTTTGTACAATTACTTGTTCAAATACTGTGTAGGTACTGTTTTGAAAGCGTTCATACTTTTGCGAAACAAATTCAAATGCCCGAAGTTTTATGCCAGTCGAATTAACAAAAATCCACAAACCGTCAACGTCATCATGACGTAGGTTGTTACCATTGAGAAAAGAAAGGTAGAATGTCACGGTAACTCCACCCAGAACATGCATTGCTTGCCCATTCGTCATAGTTGGATTTATTTCCCCTCGCACCACTTTTCCTGGACAGGCTAAGACCCGAGCGGTTTACAAGTACTCAAGTTCGGTCGGTTTCAGCTCTACGCAGAAGCCCGCCCATAGGGGCTTGAAGAAATATATGGGTTGCACGATGCTTCCACGCAGAGCTGAATCCGGCCCGCACACTAGTACTGGTAAACCGCTTAGAGGATCTAAGCCTGTCCAGGAACCGCGGTGCGAGGCGGACCGTCCATGCTAATAAACCCTATTGGTTTCATTGGGTGGCAGGGCTTGAGATGTAATTTCATCTCAGTGTCGAGTAAAAGTCCCACAAAATTGGAAGCAACGTCTCCAAAATGACCTTTACCGTGTTGACAGGGACGTTAGACCTCAAATCAACCAAAATCTACGCAGAAGCACCATGTAACCCAGTCTATTTCTCTAAACCCCGATGGGCTTTTTTGTTTTTATATAAGCAGAAAATACGCAGAGTAAAACAAAAATACACGCTTGCAATACGCCGAAGGATCTTAACCCTTTTACTACCAAATGGGATCTTCCTCCTTACATATGACAGGAGTCCATTTCGAAATTTAGGGGTGTCAGGTTGTGTTTTCTTCAAAAAACTATTTGGAAATTGGCTGAAAATTTTACAAACAGTGTAGGCCCTGATCAGACGCCGCGTTCTTCGGCGTCTGATCTGGGCCTGTACTGTTTGCCAGGGTTCCCGTTTTTGGGTTAATTACCGAGTCATCAAAGCACTGGGAGTACTGATGCGTCGATTGTCTCTTGGTCAAGGCTGGGAAAATAGTCCTGAACAGAGACATAGAAACTGAGTAGACACCCTTTCTCGGTCAACCCAAAGTAACTTACTTCTGCTATTGTTCGCGTGACGATCATGGACCATGCATAATATTCAGGTTCCGGCTATTTATAGCAGCGCTAGTCTTCTCTTGTGACGTCAGAGCGCAGTGTAAAAAGTAAAAACTGGACTGTGCTCGTGTACTGGGACATTGGCAAACAGTGTTGACCTAGATCAGACGACGCAGAAGGCGGCGTCTGATCAGGGATCTTCAATGTTTGCTTAAAGTACAGGAATTAAAAGTTAAACAAAACGGAAGGAGTCCCCTGTCCCCAATTTTCCAATCTAAACTAAAAAAAACAACTGGCACATCAATGCTGTCGGGATCAGTACATAAGAAAGCAAACTGGAAGTCGGGAGTTGCCCCCACAGCCCCTTCCACAGTTAAACAACGGTGAAAAATATATCTCAGGTGTGTCCGTTCCCCTCAAATGTTTTGATATATTGTCTTATATCTTGTACTGTGTCTATAGTTCTAATCATGTCTGCAGCTTTCTCGGCTATCATAATTGTCGGTGCATTCGTGTTTCCAGAAACTATATTTGGCATAACAGATGCGTCGACAACTCTCAAACCTTGCACGCCTTTCACCCTCAACTCAGGGTCTACAACCGCTGTCGGATCGTCTACACTACCCATTTTGCACGTTGATGTCGGATGGTAAACTGTTGCCGCATTGTAACGAATATAACATTCCCAGTATGCATCTGACCGGAACTCGTACTCCGAACACGCCGCCATCTTTGTGTAGTTGAAGTTAACTCCAATACTGCTGAATGCCGGTGTCTGCATCAGGCGTTCAACTATTCTAACTGCACGAATAAATGTGTCAATATCTTCTTTGGCAGTAAGATACCCAGGGTCTATAGCTGGATAGTCTGTTGGATTGGAACTTATCAACCTGACACTACCCTTACTCTTTGGGTGTAAGATTATCGGTATAAACATAAGACCATTCACAACAGAGTCAGGATATAAACCTTTAATGAGTTCTTGGTCCAGTTTGATATTCTGACGTTCAGGCAAAAAAGGACCCACGTGAATCTGTACGTCTGGGTGTTTCCTTTTAGTGTCAGATTTATCCGTATTAATGAATGCAGTTGCATCTAATCCGGTTGACGCGAAAGTTCCTTTCCCAAATATAGCATATTTTATAAGCTCAGTTAGGAGGGAAAGTGGATGTATATTAATACCGTCTGTGGAATTGATTTCTGAACCAATGAACAAAAGCAAATGGTCTTGAAGATTCTGCCCGACAGGCAAATCGCTTATCACTGGGATGTTCAAACTTTTAAGGTGATTTTTAGGGCCTATCCCTGACAGCATTAGAAGCTGTGGTGAATTCACAGAGCCAGCAGAAATTATCACTTCTTTGTTCACTTTTACGCGACCTATAGTTCTATCGCGTATGAATTCCAAACCAACAGCGCGATTATTGTCAAACAGAACTTTTATCGCTTGTGTATTTACAGCTACATGAACATTTTTTCGTCTCATAGCGGGAAGAAGGAACTCCCGGACTGTACTGCTTCTAACCCCGTTCCGAACAGAGGACTGCTGTTTGCCAAAGCCCTCCTGTTCCACTCCATTGTAATCCACCTCTTTGTATCCAAGTTCCTTGCCTGCCTGCACAAAAATTTCAGAGATCCTAGACACATCTGCATAGCTCACTCCGAGAGGACCCCCTTTATTATGATACTTGTTGTTTGACAAGCTGTCAATAAGTATATCTTCAGACTTAAGAAAGTAAGGAAGAACGCCATGGTAACTCCACCCAGAACAACCAGTTCTTTCCCATTCGTCATAGTTTGCTTTATTTCCCCGAACATATGCCATATTATTCAGCATGCTGGTCCCACCTAGAACCTTTCCCCGGGGCCAGTAAGGTCTGTTGTTGCCGACTGGAGAAGAAAACGAGCTGTGAGTCTGAGGCTCTGCATAGTATACCCAGTCGACGCTAGTGTTTTGCAAAAATGAAGGTATGAAAGGAACACCAAGCAGCATATTTGTATCTTCCTCGCCAGCTTCCACAACTAATACGGTCGCGTCTTTATTTTCAGAAAGGCGGGCGGCAAGTACCGCCCCAGCCGAGCCTGCGCCGACCACAATGTAGTCATAAGTGTCATTAATCTTGTTTACCACAAGAGACCCTCTATTCATCGTCGAATAGTAAAAAACAATAGCTAAAATTCCACAAATAACGGTTGTTTTTAAGTATCCCATTTTCCCTCGTATAATGAGTATATGCATATTTTAACTGATAAAAATCTTGATTGAGTTTACACACGGCATACGCATGACCCGAAATGAAGATCAAGAACGATAACCTCAATGACAGGATTAACCCTTTTTGTACCAAATGGAATCTTCCACCTTATATAAGGCCAAAGTCTAATTCAAAATTTAGGGGTGTCAGGTTGTGTTTTCTTCAAACACTATTTGGAAAATGGCTTAAATTTTTGCAAACAGTGTAGACCCCGATCAGACGCCGCGTTCTGCGGCGTCTGATCTGGGCCTGCACTGTTTGCCTAGGTACCCCTTTAGGGGTTTATGGTACTAAACGGGTTAAGTGTCACGGTTAGACATCCGGGATTATGTATGCCATACATTGATGTCTGGAGGCAATGTTACCCATGCGATATGTCGAACTGTAACATACTGTCTGGTCGACCCCCGCCCATCGGGGCTTGAAGAAATAGATGGGCTGCTTGATGCTTCCACGCAGAACTGAAACCGATCGCACACGAACACTGGTAAACCGCTTAGAGGATCTAAGTCTGCCCAGGCAAAGCGGTGCGAGTCGGACCGCCCGTGCTTATAAACCCTATTGGTTTCATTGGGCGACAGGGTTTGAGATGTCATTTCATCTCAAAGTTCCGTAAAAGTCCCACAAAATAGGAAGCAACGTCTCCGAAATGACCTAATCATTGCTGACCGTGTACAAAATCCAGGTACCGGTTATATATAGCACCAATAGTCTTCTGACGTCAGAGCGCAGTGTTGAAAGCAAAATCTGGGCCTGGGCTCGTGTACTTGGGCATTGGCAAACAGTGGATACCTAATCAGACGCCACATAACACGACATCTGATCAGCCCTACTCTGTTTGCTTACAAAAACTGGAATTTAATTTTTAAACGAACAGTTTATTTAGAGAAGCTTAATTGGCATGCGTATTTGCGTAAATAATCAATTAAAATGTCCAAAACAGCGATGGAAAATCCATGGCTACGTTTGTTTTGTTTGTTTGATTTGAGGTTTAACGTCCCCGTCAACACTGTAAAGGCCATTTTGGAGACGTTGCTTCCAACTTTGTGGGACTTCTAGCCGACATTGAGATGAAATGTCATCTCAAGCCTGCCGCCCAATGAAACCAATTCGGATTATAAGCATGGACGGTCCGACTCGCACCGCTTTGCCTGGGCAGCCATGGCTGCGTAGCAGAAAAAAACAACAAAAACAACCGTTTAAGTCTCGGTTCAGGGTTCGAGCCTCGCTCTGGTCACGTGTGAGACGCCAAGTTCTGCAACGGAAGGTCAGGTGGTTTTTCTCCGGGTACTCCGGTTTTCGCCCACCTATGATTAACGATCGGCTCGATATGAGTGAAATAATCTTGAAAGGGCCGTAAAACCCAAAACCAAAAAAAAAAAAAAAAAAAGTCTCGGTTCAGGACTATTTTAACAACCTACAGTCCAAGTCCCCGTTAATGACCAGCATGTACTCAGAGACAATCGGAATGAGTGTTATCAGTGCTTTGATTTATTCACTGCCTTGAGTTTCAGGAGTGCACACTTCCATCACTGAAGTTGGGCTCGTCCATTCTGCTAAATATGGCACCTAGAATTAGATTACAGGACGTACACTGTTTGCATAAGTAGTTGTACCATATTCCAGGGTTGTAATGGACAGCCTTTCTTTCACATCTGCGTACGCAAAGTCTAATATAAACCTAAGTTGTAAGTGACCTAGACTTGACCTCGAAAGACAGAAAACTCATTAATATACTGTCTGCAGCTGACCTTGTCCTACAGCCGGCTGGTCGTTAAGGGTTAAATATTGACAGCACTGTTAGAAAACAGTGTAGAACCCTGGCAGACGGCTGAGCAGACGCCGCATTGTTCTGGGTATACAGTCTTGGCCAAATCCGTCGCATGATGCAGCTGATTCACAAATGAAATGCTGAATCTATTCTCTGAAAGGTAAGATAAAATCGTAAGGTCGTCTGCTTGTATTGCGCTTATAGGATAACTAATACGCTTGTACAATTTTTATTTCTGCGCTAAACCGGACTACATTTTGTGCGGACTCGTATGGCAGTCAAAGCAGGAATAAAGCCGAAATTACTTTAAGACCTGCAGCACAGCAAGAATAGACAGATGGAATCTGTCATTAAAAAAAAGTATTCTTTTAATTCATTATTTGAATAAGTATATGTAGAATAAAACACCTAGAAAAGTTTTGCTCTATAAATTGGGTCCATGTTGTTTCAAGCTTGTTAACCACAGGAATGATGCTGGGTAAACGTTTTTAAAGCAATCATGAGCTGCCAGATCTAATCAGATTATCGAGTGATTCCTACTGATAAAAATTATTTCACCGAATGCAGAGGTTTACATTTTTTTGCCACTTTCAGCAGTGGTCTTTTTCTAAAAATAACACAGCTATGTTGATAGCGGAATATGCAATTACGAATGGTCGATTTAGTGGTTTCGTATGGAAGCCGATAGGGGACATTTTGACTTGTGACTACCGACTTGCGACTTATGACTTTTTACTTGTGACTTTTGACATACCTCAAGCAACGGCCGATATCGGACAACGACGGCTAAGATTCCGGTGAGGCAAGAGATTTTTCTCCTTCTGTTTTATATTGTTTGAAAAATGCCACCGAAAAGATCATATGGTAGGTTATTTACTCTGATTTTGTGAATTTTTAAGACTTATGACTTGTCACTTATGAATTTTGACTTATTAGTTTTGACTTGTCACTTATGACTTTTCACTTTCGAATTGTGACTTTCGACTTATGACTTGTCACTTATGACTTTTGAGTTTTGACTTGCAACTTAAGACAATTTCGTGGCGCGAATCTAAAGTAATAGGGCATAACAACACAGGCGGTAGTAAATTGTCACTAAAACAGAGTTGATAATACATGAAACAGGGTCTTCTAAGTGGCATTTCTAAACAATATACACCGAAATTGTCGGTGCCGTTGTCCGCTACCCGATATTTTTCGGGTTTGCACCAAAAGTCAACAAGTCATAAGTCGAAAGTGATAAGTCACAAGTCATAAATCACAAGTCAAAGTTATAAGTCGCAAGTCATAAGTCATACAAAGATAACAAAAACAGAGTAAAAAACATAAACAAGTCTTCTTAATGGCATTCATCAAACAATATAATACAGGAGCAGCAAAATCGCTGGATCGACACCGTCGTTGACCGCCATCTTCCACTGCGTCAGATTTGTCGAAAGTCAAAAGTCATAAGTCGCAAAAATTAGGCATGCAACTCCGACGTCGCAAGTCATAAGTCACAAGTTCAAAAGTCACAAGTCAAAATGTCCCCTATCGGCTTCCATAGTTTCGTGACTTTCAATCTTTGATTAGGTCACGTATTGCGGGCCGTAAGAAAAGACGAGAGGTCCAAAACAGTTAACAACCTTATCAGAAACAAATAGGTATGGAAAACTCTCCAGTCGTAAACAGATTATTGTTACTGTATCCTGAATACATAAAATCATAGGTACATCACAACTAAAACAATTCTGCTTCAAGCTCTCACATAAACGGCAGGTACTAAATTTTGAGTAGAAGATCATTTTTTGCTGTATAAGTAGTAAAAAGACGGAAACAACACCGATACCTTAAACTTTTGTGAAGTGTTTGACTAGACGGAAGCTGAAAAGTGTCATTGGGCGTTGGCTATAGTCTGCGAATTCACTTCGTTAATTCACCGACTAATTACATGCTAGGAATCCAAGTTTAAGTTCGATCCGCCAATAGTAAATAAGTAGTTTGTGAAGTTGGCGGCCAGTTGCCAGTTGCAATTTGTCTATTCAGTCGGTAACTGTAAAATGGCGAATCCCGGCGAATTGGCAACTGGTAACTTGCAGCCAGATGCCAATTCACTTTGAAAGGGTTTAGAGCATAACAGCTAAATAGGCAACTGACAAACGGCAACCAGATGCCGAATCGCAAATTCTAGTGAATTTGTAACTGGCAACAGGCAGCCAGATGCCAATTCGATTTGAGGTATTTAAAGAGAATAGCAGGTAAACAGGCAACCGGCAATAGGCAGCTAAATGCCAGTTCGTCAGTCCTGACGAGTCGGCAGCCATATACCTATTCGATTTTAGAGGTGTAAGGAGCATAAAAGCTGAATAGGAAACTGGCAAAATGCAAATAGATGCCGATTCGCAAATTCAAGTGAATTTGCAACTGGTAATTGGCAGCCAGATGCCAAATCGATTTTAGGCATTTATAGAGAATGACAGGTGAACAGGCAACCGGCAATAGGCAGCTAGTTGCCATTTCGTTAGTCTTGACGAATCGACAATTGGCAACTGGCAGCCTGTTCCAATGCTTTTTTAGAATAGGAAACTGGCAATAGGAAACCAGATGCCGATTTGCAAATTCAAGTGAATTGGCAACTGGCAACTGGCAGCCAGATGCAAATTTAATTTGATGAATTTACACAGAAAAACAGTTGAATGGGCAACTGGTAACAGGCATCTAGTTGCCAGTTCGTCAGTACTGACGAATCGGCGATTGGGAACAGGCAGCCAGTTGGCATTCGATTTCAAAGGGGTTTAGAGCATAACATCTGAATATGAAAGTCCTGACGGTTCGGCAAATAGCAGCCAGATACCAATTCGATTTGAGTGCATTATAGCTGAATAGGCAACTGGAGTCAGAGACCAGATGCCGATTCGAAAATTCTAGTGAAATGGCACCTAGCAACTGGCAGAATAACAGGTGAAAAGGCAACCACCAATAGGCAGCTGGTTACCGATTCATCAGTCCTGACAATTCAGCAACTGGCAACTGGCAACCAGATGCCAATTCGAGATGGTTTTAGAGCATAACAGCTGAATGTACAACTGGCAAATGACAGCCAAATGCCAATTCGCTATTTCTAGTGAATTGGTAACCTGGAGCTGGCAGTCAGATACCAATTCAATTTGGGGTATTTGTAAGGAACAACAAGTGAACATGCAACCGGCTACAGGCAGCTAGTTACCAATTAGTCAGTCCTGACGAATCGGCAAATGGCAACTGGCGACAAGATGCCAGTTCGCAAATTCTTGTGAATTGGCAACTGAGATCTGGCAGCCAAATGCCTATTCGATTTAAGGCATTCATGGTGAATAACAAGTGAATAGGCGACCGGCAATAGGAAGGTAGTTGCCATGTCAATTCGATTTGAGAGGGTTTTAGAACATAACAGCTGAATAGGCAACCGGCAAACGTCAGCCGGTTGACGCCTCGCAAAGTCTTGAGAATTGACAACTGGGAACTGGCAGCCAGATATCAATTCGATTTGAGGCATTTATAGAGATGCCAATTCCATTTGAGGCATTGATAGAGATGCCAATTCAATTTGAGACATTTATAGAGAATAAAATGTGAATAGACAACCGGCTATACTTAGCTAGTTATAGTCAGTCCTGACGAATCGGCAAATAGCAGCTGGCAACCAGATGGCAGTTCGATTTGAGAGGGTTTTAGAGCATAAAAACTGAATAAGCAACTGCCAAACGGCAGCCAGATGCCGCTTCGCAAAGTCTTGTGAAATGGCATCAAGAAACTGGCAGCCAGATGCCGGTTCGATTTGAGAACGATAGAGGTTTAGAACATAAATATGTTCTATAAAAGGCTTATCCTTTGGAAGCAAGGAATACACCACAGAACTGAAAAATATGGAGTGTATATGTTTTCTGGGCCAGACTAACTAGTTTCGGCCAATTAGGCCTCATCAGTGGCCCTCAGCTATTTTCAAAATTCCACAATGGAATCAATGATCCCAAAGGACAAGAAAATATAATCTACATTATGATGTAGGGCAGGGAGACGTTTTACCGCCTCCACACATTCCCACACACCAGCTGTAGTGAAGTTCAATATGTTCTATAAAAGGGTTATCCTTTGGAAGCAAGGAATACACTACAGAACTGAAAAATATGGAGTGTATATGTTTTCTGGGCCAGACTAGCTAGTTTCGGCCAATTAGGCCTCATCAGTGACCCTTAGATATTTTCAAAATTCCACAATGGAATCAATGATCCCAAAGGACAAGAAAATATAATCTACACTATAATGTAGGGCAGGATAAAAGCTGAATAGGCAACTGGCAAACGGCAACCAGATGCCGATTCGCATATTCTAGGGAATTGGTAAATGGGAATTGGCAGCCAGGCGCCAATTCCAATTCGATAAGAGGCATTTATAAAGAATAACAGGTGAATAGTCAGCTAGTTGCCAATTCGAAAGTCTTGACGAATCGGCAACTGGCAGCCAGATACCAGTTCGATTTGAGAGGGATCATTGATTCCTTTGTGGAATTTTGAAAATATCTGAGGGTCACTGATGAGGCCTAATTGGCCGAAACTAGCTAGTCTGGCCCAGAAAACATGTACACTCCATATTTTTCACTTCTGTGGTGTATTCCTTGCTTCCAAAGGATAACCCTTTAATAGAACATATCTATAGAGCATATCAGCTGAATAGGCAATTGAGAAACGGCAGATGCCAATTCGCAAATACAGACCAGTACCCCACCCTATGATCCATCGCTATCTACATACATGGTCAATCACGGTCTACATACGAACCAGTAACTCACCATATGGCCAACAGACAAGAAACCAGCCGTTTATGGTCCATCAACATATGCGGGTCGGGTATTGCATTTTGCAATATTAACGTTCCATTATGCAATTTGCACTACGTAGCTTGTATGCTGCACATTCTAATATGCGAGTCTGATATTGTATTTAGTAATTTTAACCTTTCATTATGGAGAATCTAACTGTACAGTATCTAACCTCTATTTTGCATTTTGAACTATGTTTTACTGTATTCCGTTTTGTATTTTGCAGTTTGAACCTTTCCATCGTGGAAAATTTAATTGCTAAAGAAGCAAACTCTCGAATGCGGCATTCATTTTAAAAAGTTTGGCACTCGATCGTATACAGAAAAGCCCCTAGTGACACTACCAAGGCATTGTAAAACAATCGCAGCCCTATTTCTGTGCAGCTGCTCCATAAGAATAATGGTTTCCAGAAAATACAGTAGAACGTCGATGGCTCGAACACCGATGGCTCGTTCACCATGGATGTTTCGAACCAATTCTTGAGCCCCTAGCGAAATCCTCTACATAAGAAATAGTGGGGGATAATTAAGGAGATTTAGTCTTTTATCTTGCAAATGTATGCTGTGTGTACTCATTAGAATCGCCTCGATGAGGCGATTCTAATGGGTACACACAGCATGCATTTTCATTATAGAACACCGAAAAGATGTCTAAAAGTGTCTCGTTAGGCCTCCTGGCAGTAACCTCAGTGGCTCGAACTACCCCTGTCTCGAACAGATTTTCGAGGTCCCAAAGGTGTTCGAGCCATTGAAGTTCGACTGTACAAAGAACAACAACAGAAGCAACTACTACTCATACTGTTACTACTACAACAACTACTGCTACTACAGCCGGCATCGGTAGCTCAATCGGATGCGGGTCTAACTGGCTATCCGGCGGCCCCCGCCCATCGGGGCTTGAAGAAATAGATGGGCTGTATGATGCTTCCACGCAGAGCTAAACCCGACCACACACGAGTACTGGTAACCGCTTAGAGGATCTAAGCCTGTCCAGGCAAAAGCGGTGCGAGTCGGCCCGTCCATGCCTATAAACCCTATTGGTTTCATTGGGCGACAAGGCTTAAGATGTCATTTCATCTCAATGTCGAGTAAGAGTCCCACAAAATTGGAAGCAATGTTTCAAAAATGACCTATACAGTGTTGACAGGGACGTTAAACCTAAAATCAAACAAACACAACTGGCGATCAGGAGGTTGTGGGT
The DNA here is from genome assembly GCA_963580285.1 of Lucinisca nassula. NCBI lineage: Eukaryota > Metazoa > Mollusca > Bivalvia > Lucinida > Lucinidae > Lucinisca > Lucinisca nassula. The sequence goes on along the minus strand of OY757012.1, from coordinate 113,925,855 downwards.
TTGATACATCCCGGGTCGGCAAAATTCATTCGTGGAGATTGCTCATGGAATTTTTCTACGATTTTCTCTCAATTTCGCAGATTCAAGAAGGACAGTTGTCAGTTCTTGCGAAAATGTGCACTTTACTGGTTAAGCGCTTGCATATAAGCCTGCCCAGGAAAAGTGCGGAAAGGTAAATTTACAGGGTCGATATGACCTGAATAGTGTTGACTCCTAACGAACAAACAGAACTAATACTACTACTGTACCACTACTACTACTACCATTACTACTACTTCTACAACTACTACTACTATTACTACTGACCTATACAGTGTTGACGGGGACGTTAAACATACTAATAGTAGTAGTAGTAGTAGTACTAATCGTAGTGGTGTTACAACCGCTATTAATACCACTACCACTTCTAGCCTAATAACCACTTCTCTTTATTCACATAAACAACAACAACAACAACAACAACAATAACTACTAATCGTAGTGGTGTTACAACCGCTATTAATACCACTACCACTTTTAGCCTAATAACCACTTCTCTTTATTCACATAAACAACAACAACAACAACTACTACTACTTCTACTACTACAACAACAACAACTACTACTACTACTTGCCCGCTTCATTCCGAAACTGGCGCGCTTCCGTTTCTTACGACAAAAAGGGAAACGGAAAATTACGTACTGTTGTCACGTGAACGATACTAGCGCCACCGTACTTCAAAATTAGAACTGCAAGTTGCAAAATCGATAATGGAATTTTATGGAACAGTATTAAGGTAAAAACTCAATTATGCAATGTGCAATTACAATATGAATTGTTGAAACCGCACTTTGCATTATGAACCTTTCCATATCTTACTACTTTATTCGAATATGCAACATGCACATTCTAATTTGAGACCTTTGTATTTAAATATGGCATTTGGACGTCCTATTTTGCATTATTCAGTTTCGATTCTGCTGTGGTTAGACGGGGTGACGGTGACGGTAACGTTCGGTAATGTCCGTGGATTTGCCGTATTTTTTCCGATGACAAGCGTCCGTTTGAGAAGATCGCATTCGCTTTTCCAGGGGCCAAATTCAAGCCAGCAGCGATAAATTTTATCCAGCTATTTAATAATTCGGATATTTACAATAATGTGTACGTTTGCATCTTTAAAATAAATTTTACCGCGCGGTTCCTTATTTATATATTTATGAGAAACAGGATTTTTATATAAAAGTTAATACTTGTTTGACGAAGGGGAAAATACTCTATCGTTGAACATTTACTAAAATAAATTACCATGAGGGATTAGTTTGTGCCGAATCCGTGTATTTGAAATGAGAAATTATTGTTAAAATTGATTAATTCATACAATTTTCATAAATCTGATCCTTCTGAGGTATTACTTATAAAGATATTAATTACTAATTGCAACCTCACTCAAAACTCAAATGTTTAGATATTATAGAAGTATGTATACGTCCGCACAGGTTTTAGCCGAGCGATAGGGAAACTCCTATGTGTTTGTGGCGCCCGTTTACCGGCAACGGGGAATAGGGGTAGTCCCACCATGGATTCGTTCCCTGGGCCCTCACCAGCTGACCACACGGGGGAATTGGAAAACAACAACTAGTTTCCCAATTCCCATTGTAATTCTGATGTAAATACTTCATCCATTGACATGACTCATTCACAGCCCCGACCCGCAACCATAGAAACGCACCTGTGGTCACAATGACAGCTGTCCTATTCATATGTCCGTCTGTCTGTCTTCATAAGTTAGACTGGGGCAGGATAGCTTTCATCCAACAGAATCACAACGCGAAAATATTAGCTGGTCGTCTGTCAGTTCGTCCGTCCGTCCGTCTGTCTTCAGCCAGCAAAACCTTGCTGAGCTAGTGTCGCGACTGTCTTAACCAGCCTACTACATATTTCTTCAAGTTCTACATGTAACGATTTGGCAAATGGAGTGGCTGAATCCAAACCATTTTGTACTTACATGTATTTCCATGTATTAGGTCTACACCAGAGTTTTTTTTCTTCTTCTTGTTTTATTACAGTTAGACCGCGTACAGCGTACCCAGGGTAAGAATTATAAAGATGTGTTTTTATGGTGGGATGCGCTTGGTATGTGAGTGCGTTTTTAGTTTTATGTCTCGACAACAGCTAAGGTCATACGGAGACGGGACCTGGGTTTAAAGACTCATCCGAAATTCTGGAGAAGCCGGGGTCGATCCTGCGATCCATGGTTAATGAGGCGAGTAGCATAACAACTACACCACAGAGGCTTCATGCGCTTGATATGTTACATTGTAGCAGGTGCGGGTTTTCCACCTGCACTCCGGTATGAAAGAATTTGCTGCGCGTTGTGTGTTTTCTCAAAAAAGTGGAAACCTTTGCGTTTTGTCACTTGAAGCCAAAAATCTAGTATAAAAAGTCAGATAGTTTTCTCTTTTCTTATAAATTAATGAATGCATTTAACACAAACAGTTACGAACATCTATATAAACATGTGACAAAACAAACTGGGAATCAGACCCCCGGCCATCGGGGCTTGAAGAAATAAATGGGCTGCATGAACTGAAACCGACCCGCACACCAGTACTGGTAAACCGCTTAGAGGATCTAAGTCTACCGAGCCAAAGCGGTGCTTATATATTAAAAACCCTATTGGTTTCATTGGGCGACAGGGCTTGGAGATGTCATTTCATCTCAGTGTCGGGTAAAAGTCCCACAAAAGGGGAAGCAACGTCTCCAAAATGACCTATACTGTGTTGAAGGTGACGTTAAGCATCAAACCAAACAACAGAACCAAAATGCCTAGTTTTAGAATTCCGTTGGATATGCCCTAATTCAGAAATAAATGTTAGAGGGAACGTATGTCGTTTCTCATCTGAAAGCATTTTCACAAAAGAGAGTTGTAATTAAGTTTGCTTCAGGTGATCATAAAGGAGCAGTCTCACCAAGGTCAACACGACATTGGACTGGAGCCTTTCTGTGCTATACAAAATTATTATAAGTATTTACAACAAATTTATATTTTAGAGGTGCAATGGCCTGAACACATTTGCGATATATTTAGATAAAACTTGGACACAAAACAAACACAGCAAAGCTGATTCCTGGTCTGACATATAAGATAATAATTATGTGTAAATGATTTTATCGGGAAGAGTGTAGTGTCCCCAAATCATCCGTTTTATGCCAAAAATATAGTTCTCTCGTTTCTTTCACTCCTCCGTGTCACCAATACGCTTGCAGATTTTTTTTGGTATCTGCCGAATACAGGCGGACGTTTACGGAAAAACGATCACAGCGCCACTTAACTAGAACGAGAACTAGAAGAAGCAGAAGCGGAATTTCAAGTTGCAAAATAGGACGAGAAACAGAAAGAAAACTACACAAATTCCAAAAGCAGACTACAAAAATGAATATCATAATGCAGTGTTGCACAATTGTAACTGAATATAGCATAACAGAATATCAAAATTGCATATTGCAATCTCAATGTTGCATAATTGAGTTTTTACCTAAATCCTGTTCCATATAATTTCGAACCTAATGATGAAACATGCAGTCAGAGCCGGATGTCAGCCAGAATACTGGATCAGCTGAAAACAGTGCGATGAGTTCTAAAAGCTACATAATGCAATGATTATGACAGAGTCCTGAAAGTGCTATGTCAGATAATGAATTGCTAGTTTGTAGATTTAAATAGTAGGGAAAGTATGGTAAAAACTGCATCATGCAAGATACGTAGTGCACATTACATAATTGAAAGCGCATATTCCAAAATGCAAGGCCATAGTCGCATATTAGAATGCGCAGCATTCATATTTTAATTTTACCTAAATATCGTTCCATACTAAACTAAAGCTTCGCATATTGTCCATTTTCCTCAAGTCGTTTAATAAATTCAGTTATAGATGAACACTCATGTAAGATCCTCTATAAACATAAACACCTAGCCAAAGGTCTGAGTATATTTTCAGACTTAAGAAACACCCTCTAACAACCTACGTCACAGTTACGTCACGTGTTGGGTTTAACCGTTCAACTGTAACTATAGTGTTCGTTATAATAAGCAGGGCGTTGCAATCACAGGCGCTTGAAGTTTGGTCCATCAAAACGGAAAATAAAGACTCTGATGCAATTTCAAAGAAATTGCCAGATGTGAAACGACTGTTTCGGAGCCATACCGAGTCTGACTTCCGCAACGCCGCAGCGATATGACGCAAAATGAAAATGGAGGGCTGTCATGCAGAAAGGCTCAGAACTAGCGCCGATGAGACAAGACCTACGTGTCTTTGCACGTTGTGTAATGGGAAACAGCTTTTAATACGCTTACGAAATGGCTTGGTGTCAGTTTTGATTTTGAACCTTATGAACTACTTATGGACAGAACTTCAAGCTCCTGTGTTGCAACAGAAGTTGTATCCAAAATATGATCAGTGAACTAAAAAGATTTACATCTTGGTGACATGTTTTCATGTAGAAACATTTCACAAGTTTTCCTTTTTGTTTCTAACACCTCGACCAAAGTGCTATAGTCCGCGTGACGATCGCCGACCATGCGCAATATCCAGGTTCCGGCTATTTATAGCAGCGCTAGTCTTCTCTTGTGACGTCAGAGGGCAGTGTAAAAAGTAAAAACTGGACTGGGCTCGTGTACTGGGACATTGGCAAACACTGCTGACCCAGATCAGACGACGCAGAAGGTGGTGTCTGATCAGGGATTTTCATTGTTTGCTTAAAGTACAGGAATTAAAAGTTAAACAAAACGGTATGTGTCCCATGTCCCCATTTCCACATCTAAACTAAAAAAAACAACTGGCCCATCACTGCTGTCCGGATCAGTACATAAGAAAGCAAACTAGAAGTCGGGAGTTGCCCCCAAAGCCCCTTCCACTGTAAAACAATGGCGAAAATATATATCTCAGGTGTGTCCGTTCTCCTCAAATCTGTTGATATATTGTCTTATATCTTGTACTGTGTCTATAGTTCTAATCATGTCTGCAGCTTTCTCGGCTATCATAATTGTCGGCGCATTCGTGTTTCCAGACACTATATTTGGCATAACAGATGCGTCGACAACTCTCAAACCTTGCACGCCTTTCACCCTCAACTCAGGGTCTACAACCGCTGTCCGATCGTCTACACTACCCATTTTGCACGTTGATGTCGGATGGTAAACTGTTGCCGCATTGTAACGAATATAACATTCCCAGTATGCATCTGACCGGAACTCGTACTCCGAACACGCCGCCATCTTTGTGTAGTTGAAGTTAACGCCAATACTGCTGAATGCCGATGTCTGCATAAGGCGTTCAACTATTCTAACTGCACGAATAAATGTGTCAATATCTTCTTTGGCAGTAAGATACCCAGGGTCTATAGCTGGATAGTCTGTTGGATTGGAACTTATCAACCTGACACTACCCTTACTCTTTGGGTGTAAGATTATCGGTATAAACATAAGACCATTCACAACAGAGTCAGGATATAAACCTTTAATGAGTTCTTGGTCCAGTTTGATATTCTGACGTTCAGGCAAAAAAGGACTCACGTGAATCTGTACGTCGGGGTGTTTCCTTTTAGTGTTAGATTTATCCGTATTAATGAATGCCGTTGCTTCTGATATGGTTGACCCGAAAGTTCCTTTCCCAAATATAGCATATTTTATAAGCTCAGTTAGGAGGGAAAGTGGATGTATATTAATACCGTCTGTGGAATTGATTTCTGAACCGATTAACAAAAGCAAATGGTCCTGAAGATTCTGCCCGACAGGCAAATCGCTTATCACTGGGATGTTCAAACTTTTAAGGTGATTCTTAGGGCCTATCCCTGACAGCATTAGAAGCTGTGGTGAATTCACAGAGCCAGCAGAAATTATCACTTCTTTGTTCACTTTTACGCGACCTATAGTTCTATCGCGTATGAATTCCAAACCAACAGCGCGATTATTGTCAAACAGAACTTTTATCGCTTGTGTATTTACAGCTACATGAATATTTTTTCGTCTCACAGCGGGAAGAAGGAACTCCCGGACTATACTGCTTCTAACCCCGTTCCGAACAGAGGACTGCTGTTTGCCAAAGCCCTCCTGTTCCACTCCATTATAATCCACCTCTTTGTATCCAAGTTCCTTGCCTGCCTGCACAAAAATTTCAGAGATCCTAGACACACCTGCATAGCTCACTCCGAGAGGACCCCCTTTATTATGATACTTGTTGTTTGACAAACTGTCAATAAGTATATCTTCAGACTTAAGAAAGTAAGGAAGAACGTCATGGTAACTCCACCCAGAACAACCATTTCTTTCCCAATCGTCATAGTTTGCTTTATTTCCCCGAACATATGCCATATTATTCAGCATGCTGGTCCCACCTAGAACCTTTCCCCGGGGCCAGTAAGGTCTGTTGTTGCCGACTAGAGAAGAAAACGAGCTGTGAGTCTGAGGCTCTGCATAGTATACCCAGTCGACGCTAGTGTTTTGCAAAAATGAAGGTATGAAAGGAACACCAAGCAGCATATTTGTATCTTCCTCGCCAGCTTCCACAACTAATACGGTCGCGTCTTTATTTTCAGAAAGGCGAGCGGCAAGTACCGCCCCAGCCGAGCCTGCGCCGACCACAATGTAGTCATAAGTGTCGTTAATCTTGTTTACAACAAGAGACCCTCTATTCATCGTCGAATAGTAAAAAACAACAGCTAAAATTCCACAAATAACGGCTGTTTTTAAGTATCCCATTTTCCCTCGTTGAATGAGTACTCGTATATACATATGTTAAACTGATAAATCTTGATTGAGTTTACACATATACGCATGACCCGAAATGAAGATCAAGACCGATAACCTCAACGACAGGATTAACCCTTTTTGTACCAAATGGAATCTTCCACTTTTATGTATGGCCAGAGTCTATTTCAAAATTTAGGGGTGTCAGGTTGTGTTTTCTTCAAACATTATTTGGAAAATGGCTTAACAGTTTTGCAAACAGTGTAGACCCTGATCAGACGCCGCGTTCTGCGGCGTCTGATCTGGGCCTGCACTGTTTGCCTAGGTACCCCTTTAGGGGTTTCTCGTACTGAATGGGTTAAGTGTCACGGTTAGACATCCGGGATTCGGTATATCGCATTGGGACAGAGAGATTTCTGTTGTTAAAGCGGCCATACATTTTTGTCTGGAGGCATTGTGTCGAACGGTGACATACTGTCTGGTCGGCCCCCGCCCATCGCGGCTTGAAGAAATAGATGGGCTGCTTGATGCTTCCACGCAGAACTGAAACCGATCGCACACGATCACTGGTAAACCGCTTAGAGGATCTAAGTCTGCCCAGGCAAAGCGGTGCGAGTCGGACCGCCCGTGCTTATAAACCCTATTGATTTCATTGGGCGACAGGGTTTGAGATGTCATTTCATCTCAATGGTCCGTAAAAGTCCCACAAAATAGGAAGCAACGTCTCCGAAATGACCTAAACAGTGTTGACCGTGTACAAAATCCAGGTACCGGCTATTTATAGCATCAATTGTCTTCTGGATTCAGAGCAAAGTGTTGAAAGCAAAATCTGGGACTGGGCTCGGGTACTAGGTCATTGGCAAACAGTAGATACGTAATCAGACGCCACATAACACGATATCTGATCAGCCCTACTCTGTTTGCTTAGAAAAACTGGAACTTGAGGTTTAAACCAACAGCTTAATTGGCATGCGTATTTGCGTAAATAATCAATTAAAATGTCCAAAACAGCAATGGGAAATCCATGGCTACGTAACAAAAAACAAAACCAATCGTTAAAGGGGAATGGGGACACCTTTAGGGGAGGCAACCCCTGCAAAAGTATGTTTGTCTCCCATGTCAATAGGGGTCAACTCTTAATGGAAAGAATTTGCTCCTGAGGAGCAAATTCTTTCGTTTAAGAGTAGACCCTTTTTTCAGTGAGACAGGACTTATAGAAAAGTGAACAGGAAGTCCCAAAAGTTGTCGCCCTTTGAAAATGGCGGCAAAATCTTCCATGTGTTCCCGTTCCCCTTAAGTCTCGGTTCAGGACTATTTTAACAACCTACACTCAGAGATCGGCCCCCGCCCATCGGGGCTTGAAGAAATAGATGGGCTGCATGATGCTTCCACGCAGAGCTGGTAAACTACTTAGAGGATCTAAGCTTGCCCAGGCAAAGCGGTGCGAGTCGACCCGTCCATGCTATTAAACCCTATTGGTTTCATTGGGCGACAGGGCTTGAGATGTCATTTCATCTCAATGTTGGGTAAAAGTCCCACAAAATTGGAAGCATCGTCTCCAAAATGACCTTTACAGTGTTGAAGGGGACGTTAAACCTCAAATCAAACAAATAAAAACACCCAGAGACAATCAACCCAGCAGTACTCTTAGTGCTTTGATTAGACCTTGTAATATCAAAAAACCACACTAATATCTGCTGTTCTGCTTCTGTAAATCCTGTGGAAAACTGTTTCAAAATCACGCTAGTTTTAACCATTTTCGTACCAAATGGAATCTTCCTCCTTATATATAGCCGGAGTTCTTTTCGAAATTTAGGGTTGTCAGGTTGTCTTCTCTTCAAAATTTATTTGGAAAATGTCTGCACTTTAAGCGTTTTGAAATGGGTATTGGTTTAACCGTTTTGATGTGCTGCAAATTCTCAGAAAATGTTGACTTAGAGGCGAACATTAGGAATTTAAAGTGTGTTTTCGGTTAACCCATTTAGTACCGGAAACTGCAAAACGGGTACCAGGGCAAACAGTGCAGACCCAGATCAGACGCCGCAGAACGCGGCGTCTGATCAGGGCCTCCACTGTTTGCTAAAACATGTACGCAGATTCCGCCGTAATTTTCTCCCAATCTGTCACACCTAAACAATTTGTAGCCGTTGAGATTCAAAACGTCATCCGAAGTTCTTTGATCAAGCCAAGTTTCAGTAATACATATTACATCAAGGTTTTGAAGTTCAGCCTCAAGTAGATCTAATTTAATCACTTGTTTCAATGTACTCCGCTTGTAACTCGCCATTATACGTTTACATGTCAGGTGTTCCTGGGAGAACTATATACGTGCATGTGCGGTCGTTCTAATCTCAAATTGTATCTTCACTTGTCAAATGTTGTAATGATGTTATTGCTATAGTAATAAAATATATATATGTTTAAACCAAACACGACTTCACATAGAAAACGTGTGTTTTTGCAGCCTCCGTAATAAGCCTCTTTAAAGTTTCTAAATGTTCAGTCATTTTCTGGCCTGTTACCAATTCTGGTTTTCTTATTTCTGCTCTAAAACATAAATTGTAAGTACTTTTTAGAACCACATTGATCTTATTTCTGCTCTAAAACACAGACTGTGAGTACTCGTTTGAATCGTCTCAATGAGGGTATGGCATAAATGTTTGCTTTTTAAACTTGAAAGAGCTGGTATTACAGGATCTCTCTTACAGTGGTTCACAAAATACCTAGATAACCGATAGACGAGAGTTGTTTGCCGGGAGTCAGTTCTGAATGGGCATCTATTAAAGCCGGAGTTCCACAAGGCTCTATTCTTGGTCCTCTTCTTTTCCTTTTATACATTAATGATATCGTTGAGGATATAAATGCATCTATTAGGCTCTTTGCAGATGATACTAGTCTTTACGTAATTGTAGAAAAGCCAGACCAAGCTGCTCATCAGCTGAATTCCGACCATCTCAAAGTACACCAATGGGCAACAAAATGGTTAGTCACATTTAACACAGCAAAGTCAGAGTCCATTACTTTTTCACGAAAGCGCCATAAACGCCATCATCAACCTTTTCACCCCCCCCCCCTCCCAGTTCTAATGAATCAAACACAAATTAACGAAGTAACTTCACACAAACATCTTGGGTTACTCTTTACAAACGATTGTACATGGCATGAGCACTTGGAATATATCAAGTCAAAGGCGTGGATTCGTATTAATGTAATGCGGAAACACACGTTTACTCTTGATAGGAAATCGCTACAGACTATCTGTATATCCTTTATAAGACCTCTCTTGGAATATGCAGACGTTGTCTGGGATAACTGCACCAAGTATGAAGTTAACGAGCTTAAAAAATTCAAAACGAAACTGCACGGGTTGTCACAGGAGCAACTAACATTGTCTCTATCGATACTCTACGCACTGAAACGGGTTGGGAAACACTATCGTCCAGAAGGAAAAAGCATAAATTCCAGATGTTTTTCAAAATGAAAAATGGCCTAGCTCCTGAGTACCTCTCCTCTTTGGTACCGCCTTCAGTTGGTAATACCTCCGCCTATCAACTGCGTAATGAATCAAACATTAGTGCTATACACGCCAACTCACATCAATATTATAATTCTTTTCTACCATCTGTTATTAGAGATTGGAACGACCTCCCAAGCGAAGTAAGTGATTCTCCTTCTAACGATTCCTTCAAACGGAAGCTAAATATAAACCTAGAAATTCCTCCAAAATATTACCTTTGTGGAAAAAGACTTGGACAAATTTATCATGCAAGACTTAGGACAAATTGTAGCTCGTTAAACCAGCATCTCTTCACTAAAATATTATTGATAACCCTCTTTGTGTTTGTGGCTCATTAGAAGATACATACCACTTTATCTTAAATTGCAATCGTTACACCAACCAAAGACAATATTTACTCGATACGGTATCGGAGATTTGTTGCTCCGCTCTTAATCTGCTGCTCTTTGGCAGTTCAGAGCTTTCTTTACACCTGAATAAACAGGTTTTCCTTGCTGTGCAGAAATTTCTGCTACAGACAAAATGCTTCAAATAAACTGACGAATTTAGTTTATACCCTACTTCAATTGTAGTATAATACATCCCGTTAGGAAGGCACATAAGATGGTTCTCTTGTTCTGTTCTGCTCGTGTTTTACACTTATCTAACGTTTTTAGCTCACCTGTCACGTAGTGACGAGGTGAGCTTTTGGCATCACTTTTTGTCCGTCGTCCGTCGTGCGTGCGTGCGTCCGTGCGTGCGTGCTTGCGTGCGTCCGTAAACAATTTCAAATAAGTATATCTCTAATACCCCATGGCCAATCTTGATCAAATTTCATGTGAAGCTTTATCAGGTAAGGGGAAAGGCTGCATAAGGTTTTTGGGCTGATCAAATTGGAATTCTGGTTGCCATGGCAACATATAGCTCTCATAGACTTATAAAGGGAAAAATTTTAAAAAATCTTCTTCTCTGAAACCACAGGGCCCAGAGCTTAGATATTTAGCATGTAGCAAGGGTAAGTGGTCAACTACATAATTCCTGCCAATCATGCCCCTGGGTGCCAAATGGGCCACACCACAGGGCCCCTTCGCTCCAATAGACTCATAATGGAAAAAAAGCTTCAAAAATCTTCTTCTCTGAAACCACAGGGCCCAGAGCTTAGATATTTAGCATGTAGCAATGGCAAGTGGTCACCTACATAATTCCTGCCAATCATGCCCCTGGGTTCAAAAAGGGCAACGCCCCGGGGGCCCTTCGCTCCAATAGACTCATAATGGAAAAAAGCTTAAAAAATCTTCTTCTCTGAAACCACAGGGCCCAGAGCTTATATATTTAACATGTAGCAATGGCAGGTGGTCACCTACATAATTCCTGCCAATCATGCCCCTGGGTTCCAAATGGGCCACGCCCCGGGGCCCCTTCGCTCCGATAGACTCATAATGAAAAAAAAAAAACTTCAAAAATCTTCTTCTCTGAAACCACAGGGCCCAGAGCATATATATTTAGCATGTAGTAAGGGCAAGTGGTCACCTACATAATTCCTGCCAAACATGCCCCTGGGGTCCAAACGGACCACGCCCTGGGGCCCATTAGCTCCTATAGACTCATAATGGAAAAAACCCTCAAAAATCCGCTTCTCTGAAACCACAGGGCCCAGAGCTTAGATATTTAGCATGTAGCAATGGCAAGTGGTCACCTACATAATTCCTGCCAATCATGCCCTTGGGTTCCAAATCGGCCACGACCCGGGGCCCCTTCGCTCCCATAGACTCACAATGGAAGAAAGCTTCAAAAATCTTCTTCTCTGAAACCACAGGGCCCAGAGCTTATATATTAAGCATGTAGTAAAGACAAGTGGTCACCTACATAATTCCTGCCAGTCATGCCCCTGGGATCCAAACGGACCACGCCCCGGGGCCCCTTAGCTCCTATAGACTCATAATGGAAAAAAGCTTCAGAAATCTTCTTCTCTGAAACCACAGGGCCAAGAGCTTAGATATTTAGCATGTAGCAATGGTAAATAGTCACCTACATAATTCCTGCCAATCATGCCTCTTGGTTCAAAATGGGCCACGCTCCGGGGCCCCTTCGCTCCCATAGACTCATAATGGAAAAAAAGCTTAAAAATCTTCTTCTCTGAAACCACAGGGCCCAGAGCTTATATATTTAGCATGTAGTAACGGCAAGTGGTAAACTACATAATTCCTGCTAATCATACCCCTGGGGTCCAAAGGGACCACGTCCCGGGGCCCCTTAGCTTTTATAGACTCACAATGGAAAAAAGCTTCAAAAATCTGCTTCTCTGAAACCACAGGGCCCAGAGCTTAGATATTTAGCATGAAGGAAGGGCAATTGGTCGCCTACATAATTGCTGCTAATCATGCCTCTGGGTTCAAAATGGGCCACGCTCCGGGGCCCCTTCGCTCCCATAGACTCATAATGGAAAAAAGCTTAAAAAATCTTCTTCTCTGAAACCACAGGGCCCAGAGCTTATATATTTAGCATGTAGTAACGGCAAGTTGTAACCTACATAATTCCTGCCAATCATGCCCCTGGGGTCCAAATGGGCCACGCCCCGGGGCCCTTCGCTCCCATAGACTCATAATGGAAAACAGCTTCAAAAATCTTCTTCTCTGAAACCACAGGGCCCAGAGCTTAGATATTTAGCATGTAGGAAGGGAAATTGGTCACCTACATAATTCCTGCTAATCATGCCCCTGGGGTCTAAATTGGCCACACCCCGGGGCCCCTTAGCTCCTATAGACTCATAATGGAAAAAAAGGTTCAAAAATCTTCTCTGAAACCACAGGGCCCAGAGCTTAAATATTTAGCATGTAGCAACGGCAAGTGGTCACCTACATAATTCCTGCCAATCATGCCCCTGGGTTCCAAATGGGCCACGCCCCGGGGCCCCTTAGCTCCCATAGACTCATAATGGAAAAAAAGCTTCAAAAATCTTCTTCTCTGAAACCACAGAGCCCAGAGCTTAGAAATTTAGCATGTAGCAACGGCAAGTGGTCACCTACATATTTCCTGCCAATCATGCTCCTGGGGTCCAAACGGGCCACGCCCTGGGGCCCCTTAGCTCCTATAGACTCATAATGGAAAAAAGCTTCAAAAATCTTCTTCTCTGAATCACAGGGCCCAGAGCTTAGATATTTAGCATGTAGCAACGGCAAGTGGTCACCTACATAATTCCTGCCAATCATGTCCCTGGGTTCCAAATGGGCCACGCCCCGTGGCCCCTTCGCTCCTATAGACTCAAAATGGAAAAAAGCTTCAAAAATCTTCTCCTCTGAAACAGCAGGGCCCAGAGCTTAGGTATTTAGCATGTAGCAACGGCAAATGGTCACTTACATAATTCCTGCCAATCATGCCCCTAGGGTCCAAATTGGCCACGCCCTGGGGCCCATTAGCTTCCATTTACTCATAATGGAAAAAAGCTTCAAAAATCTTCTCCTCTGAAACCACAGGGCCCAAAGCTTAGATATTCAGCATGTAGCAACAGCAAGTAGTCACCTACATAATTCCTGCCAATCATGACCCTGTGGTCCAAACGAGCCATAATGGTTTAAAAAGCTTCAAATTTTTTTTCTCTGAAACCACAAGCCCAGAGCTTAGATAATTAGCGTGTAGCAATGGCAAGTGGTCACCTACATAAATCCTGCCAATCATGCCTCTGGGGTCTAAATGGGCCTCGCCGGGGGCCCCTTCGCTCCCCTAGACTCAAAATGGAAAAAAGCTTCAAAAATCTTCTTCTCTGAAACCACAGGGCCCAGAGCTTAGATATTTAGCATGTGGCAATGACAAGTGGTCACCTACATAAATCCTGCCAATCATGTCCCTGGGGTCCAAATGGGCCACACCCTGGGACCCCCTTAGCTCCCATAGACTCATAATGGAGAAAAGCCTCAAAAATCTTCTTCTCTGAAACCACAGGGCCCAGAGCTTAGATATTTAGCATGTAGCAAGGGCAAGTGATCACCTACATATTTCCTGCTAATCATGCCCCTGGGGTCCAAATGGGCCACGCACAGGTGCCCCTTAGCTCCTATAGACTCATAATGGAAGAAAGCTTAAAAAATCTTCTTCTCAGATACTGTGAAGCACAGAACTTAGATATTTAGTCCAAATTGGCCAAATCCTGTGGCCCCTTAACTCCAACAAACATATAATGGAAAAAAGCTTCAAACATCTTCTTTAAAACCATGAAATACAGACCTTAGATATTTAGTATATAGCAACACAAAATGGTCGCCTACATTAATCCTGCCAACCATGCCCTTTGGGTCTAAATTGGCCAAGCCCCAGGGCTCATTAGCTTCTATAGACTTATACTGGAAAAAAAACTTAAAAAAAAATCTTCTTTTCCAAAACCATAAGGCACAGATTTTGTTTGATTTGAGGTTTTACATCCCTGTCAACACTGTATAGGTCATTTTGGAGATGTCTCTTCCAATTTTGTGGGACTTTTATCCGACATTGAGATGAAATTACATCTCAAGCCCTGTCGCCCAATGAAACCAATAGGGTTTATAAGCATGGACACTGCTTTGCCTGAGCTTAGATATTTAGTATGTAGCAATGTCAATTGGTCTCCTACACTAATGATTTTGTGGTACACAGGTGAGCGATATAGGGACATTGGGCCCTCTTGTTGATAGATACTAATGCTACAATGCAAATGTTCTAGAGGCTTAAAACTGGCAAAGCACGTTTTGTCTTTGCTTACATGTGCAAGGTCGTGAAGTGGTAAAAACGTGTGTTGGAATAAAAACGTATCCACTCCCCGTGAAGCCTGCAGCAGATTGTATAATTTCTAAGGAATGTTGACACACAAATCCATGAAATAAAGTAAAGGCTCCACGGGGAATGGGCTTTAAGGTAATGACCTTGGTCAAAACGTATTTAATTACTATAGAAATAAGATCATTACAACATGTGACAAGTGAAGATACAATTTGGGATTAGAACGAAAGCACAAATACGTATATAGTTCTTCTCCCAGGAACAACTGACATGTAAACATATAATGGCGAGTTACAAGCGAAGTACGTTGAAACAAGTGATTGTGTAGTGATATTTAACAATGGCAAAACAAAACATAATAAATAACAGATGATTATGATTGGGTGACAAAAATCAAAGAAAAAAAACGGGGAAATACTGGTATAAAAAGTAGAAGTAAAACAAAGATCAGGAATCGATACAATTAACTTACTCCAACCATCAAAGACACCAAAGGGAAAGAAACACAAACACTTAGCGACCAGACCACAATGGAAACCTAAACAAAGGAAGGCCATAAGGACAGTTACTTTCCCACAAAATGGCCATATGGCCATCCAAAATAAAAAAGACACAAGTGATACACACAATAAGTAACAAACAACACCATAAATAAACCGCCACAGAAGAACCGCCTTGGAACGGTCAGTGGAATGATTTCCACTGGGGGGCTTAAATCGATTTTACGTGGCCACAATCCTCGCCCTTACTTTCGTCGCGATTTAAACAAATAATTTGTTCAGTTCGCATGAAGGTCTCCTCCGCATGAAAAGTAGAAGTAAAACAAAATCAGGAATCGATACAATTAACTTACTCCAACCATCAAAGACACCAAAGGGAAAGAAACACAAACATTAAGCGAACAAACCATAATGCAAACCTAAACAAAGGAAGGTCATAAGGACAGTTACTTTCCCACAAAATGGCCATATGGCAATCCAAAATAAAAAGACACAAGTGATACACACAGTAAGTAACAAACAACAACATAAATAAATCGCCACAGAAGAACCGCATTGGAACGGCCAGTGGAAAGATTTCCACTGGGGGCTTAAATCGATTTTACGTGGCCACAATCCTCGCCCTTTCTTCCGTCGCGATTTAGACAAATAATTTATTCAGTCCGGATGAAGGCCTCCTAACTCATCAGTGCAACATCCCCGTGAACACAAAAAATCAAAGAACCACAGAGGTGAAACAACGGTGAGGACTCGACAGCAAGAAACCACTGAAATACTGGAGCAAAAGAACACCAACAGTTTGACTCCGATGGGCCCGACAAGAGACAGAGCATCAGGCACCAACCAACATTACCATGAATTAGATCTCTCTAATTCTCAATAAGCCTTTACGTTGGAGCCGTCATAGAATCTGAGGCCTGACCCACCGGCGTGCAATTAAAGAGGGAAGCAAAGTTGCCAACCGTGATTGGGTTAACTACCATGCATGCAGTCTGTCGTATAACATCCATGTTGTACCCAATCTTTTTATATCGAAGAATGATTTTACGAAATTGCACGACCCGCAGAAAAAGCGACCGACTGAAGTCGGTTGAATTCTAAGAGTGCCCTAATATCACCGTGTCATTCTGTCATTCTGTCAGTCTGTCATTCTGTCAGTCTGTCTGTCCGTCCGTAACCCGTTTGTGAAAATTGGTGATAGTGACTTAACCGCTTGGAATATTTAAACAATTTTTGGCATACTGATAGATATCAATGAGATCTAACCAATGGACTTGGGAAATATTACATTCCATTTAGTATAGCCTCGCCGAGGCGAAAAATGTGAAAATTTTCGAACTGCTTCTCCTCGGAAACCGTTGGGCCGATTGAAGTCAAATTTCATATGGAGCCTCTATGGGATGGGGGAAACCAAAATTTGCTCATGGGGTCCAGGTCACATGACCAAAATGGCCGCCAAGCCATATATATTCTGTCTGTCCGTCCGTAACCCATTTGTGAAAATTGGTGATAGTGACTTAACTGCTTGGAATATTTAAATACTTTTTGGCATACTGATAGATATCAATGAGATCTAACCAATGACCTTGCGAAATATTACATTCCATTAAGTATAGCCTCGCCGAGGCGAAAATGTGAAAATTTAAACAATGTTTGGCATACTGATAGATATCAATGACATTTAACCAATGAACTTGCAAAATATTACATTCCATTTAGTATAGCCTCGCCGAGGCGAAAAATGTGAAAATTGTCGAACTGCTTCTTTTCGGAAACCGTGGGCCGATTGAAGTCAAATTTCATATGGAGCCTCTATGGGATGGGGGAAACCAAAATATGCTAATGGGGTCCAGGTCACATGACCAAAATGGCCGCCAAGCCATATATGGTAAAACCCTTCAAAAATAGTCTCCTCCAGAACCACTGGGCAGATTTTCACGAAACCCGATAAATAGCATCTGGGACGTAGGCCCATCATAAATTGCTGAAATGGTAACCCTGGGTTGACCTTGACCTTCTTTGTGCCTAGGTCAAACTTTGACACATATGCTTTTGTATTGGAAAAGTGAGAATGCATTTTATCCTGCAAACGATTCAGAATACAGTACTAAAGCATAAGATATATTTTTCTCCTTACGATAAGGCGCATTTATTGGTGGAACCGTTTTAGGTCCAGGTCACATGACCAAAATGGCCGCCATACCCATATATGGTAACACTCATAAAGCTAAAAGCATCCGGCGGGTCGTGCACTTCAGCTGAAGCACTGGTTTAAAATTTCCCTCGCAGTGAGTAGCTTTGATCTTAATTGCTAACAATTTCTATGAAAACAAACAGATCCCAGTAGAAGACTGTAAATCAGATAATATCACAGATAAGAAGATTAAATTCTAGAAAAAGCAGAGTGTAATTAGTTTTCCAGGTTGTAGCAGAGTTGAACATTATTTAGTTTCCATTGACTAGCCTGCTCAAATTTTGTGTTTGTTTTGTTATGTTTTTACGGCCCCTTCAAGATTACCTCACTTTTTTTTAGCCAAGCGTTAATCAGATGTCAGCAAAAACCGGAGTACACAGAGAAAAACCACCTGATCTTCCGTTGCAGAACTTGGCGTCTCACATGTGACCCGAGCCAGGCTCGAACCCACAGCGATGAGAGATCTAATGATTACAAGTCAGCGTTCTTATCCACTAGGCCACGGAGGCCCGTAACTGGGCAAGCTTACTCATGTGTGGTCAGTTTCAGCTCTACGTGGAAGCACAATTCAGTCCAATATATTTCTCCAAACCCGACTGGCGGGGCGATTTTTGGTTTGATATTGTGTATGATGACTGAATAGTCGATTCTATGCTAGTTAAAATCTAAACAAGTCTTCTTTTTGTTTTCGAGCATATTTACGTAAAGTCGCCCAACTTTGATAGGAGCCGAAACGTGAAGTCGACTTATTTTGATGGGGCTGAAAATGGACCTTTCCTGATATGACTCTTTATAAAAATTTCGGTTGAAAAAATAAATCTCGAATAAGGAATATTAAAGGACAAAGGGATAAGAAAAAAAGAATAAAGAAACAACTTAACACTAGTTGCAAACAGTGCAGGCCCGTATCAGATGTTGCAAGACAAGACGCCTGATCAGGGCCTTCACTATCTGCTTCAAGTTCAACCAATTTTTATCAATGTTTAAATTCTACTCAGCCTGGTACCCCTTAACCCATGTTTTACCAGAAACCCCAAGACGGGTACCCTGGCAAACAGTGGAGACCCAGATCAGACACCACAGAAGGCGGCGTCCGACCAGGGCCTCAACTGTTTGCTTAAAGTTCAGTCGTTTTCTGAATAAATTTTGAAGCAAACACAACGTGACACCTCTAAATTTTAAAATGGACTCCTGCTATATATAAGGAGGAAGATTATATTTGTTATAAAAAGGGTTAATTCTGAAATGCACTCCTTCTGGATCCCATTCAGTACAAAATGGAAAAAAAAATATTTAGTTTTCTTTGTTTAGTTTTTGTTGTTGTTGTTGTTGTTTTTTGTGTGTGTGTGATTTTTCATCATTACTAAAACCTCTTTAAATAAAGACCTTACTTACATATTAACTTACTAACTTACCGACGGACCTACCTACTTACTTACTTAGTTACTTACTTACTTACTCACCCACTTACTCGCTCGCTCGCGCACGCTCACTCACTCACTCACTCACTCAAACCTGCTTCTTTTTCCTAGAAATGAATTAAAATAAATAGTTTTCCTCTGCATTTTAGGTAATCTGTATTGCCCTTAGCTTTAGCAACTTCTTGACCACCTCTGGTAATAAAATACCTATCCTGACAGTCCAAAGCAGAGAGATGATTTAGTTTAGAGATTAAAGTCTGATAACAGAATAGAGAAATTTCAGAAAAACGTCAGTATTTGGTAGAGGTGGGCAAGTCTTTGTAAGATAAAAACCAGAAACAACTGAAAATGGAATTTGGGTGAAAAATAATTAAGTTTCCTCTTCAAACGAGATTTTGAATGATTAGAAGGATACTATCAACTGAATTGCCCTTTTCATATGTTTAATTATTCATTTAAAAATATATATCTGTTATGTCGCTTATCCCCGAGAAGCATTTGTTTGATAATCAAAAGAGGCTAATTACATACCCTGCGCTGCGTTAAACATTTGTTTACCTCCGAAATCCCGCAACCTCCGAGCCCCCGATGTGTGATTTATTAAACTCATTGAGGAAAAGGCATCAAACGCTCGGAAAAGCCTCGCATTTTATCCCCTTTTCCTCTACTCGGTTAATACATTCAATAATACATGAGCACATATATAAGATCCTCTCACTATATATACAGTGGAATTCTGCTATTAAGACCACCTAAAATTAAGACTACTCTTATTTCGAAGTTTTCTGTGTGTTTTCTGCACACATTGTCCTCTGGTTAGAGACCACCATTGGGGCTGTTCAAAAGTGGTCTTAATGACCCCTTTAAACAGTTCCAAAGGTGGTCTTAATGTAGGATATTACTGCACAGTGGGGTTTATAGGAATGGTCATTACATTGTGGTGTTCACATGATCAAAGGATGTATAACCTTTCCGACAGTCTTAACAACTCGCCAAGGCTCGCCTTCATGACAACCGGAACGTACTATTAAAACGTTCGAAATGATTATGACCGATGTTTCAGAAAATGCAAATCATGAACCCACGTGCCGGATAAGGTCAGAAGTTCAAAAGACAATAGCAGTTGTTTCAATCCTGTCGTGTGTGACTCCGAACCTTGACACAGTTTTGTAAAACAGAACATTCTTTTATAATTTTTCTCTTAATGCTTATTAACAGAAAGAAAAATACGCATATTGACGTATAATAATGAAAGCCCCGGAAAATATAAAAAGAAATTGCATGAAAGATTTATCCGCTTATTTTTTGTCCAATTTCGTTTTTGAGAATCTCTAAACATTTATCCCGGGCTTCTCAAGACTTTCGGATGACTCTTCAAACCGAGGTACCTTGGCTGTTGGTGAGTCGTAAAACTCAAACTCAAATATTTTAATTCTTATTTCATACATAATTATTGTTCAAGATTGTGCAAAGAAGCAATAAAACCAAGAATTGCCAGCGTGCTGGAAAGCGAAGCAAAAGTGGGCGGGGTCAAAGGCATAACCTCCAATTACCCGGTCCCAAGATTATACATGTACACATTTTCATGTTGGCAAATCATTTAAGCATGAAATTGGTCCTGCTTATAAATATAAATGTGCCAGCATATGTTTGCATTTTGATATTTAAGGGCAGGACAAATTACATTCTTTGGTTATCGGGGGAAGATTTTCTCCTCATCCGTTTGTATTTACATTTGTATCTTTTTTTTTTTTTAACTTTTCTTTACAATCATCGTTCATGAAAATAAGGTGATGCGTCGCCCGGCTGATCATAACTTCGGATCCAAGGTGCCCGATGACACGTATATTAAGGGTTTGTCATTCAAAGCAAATTCTATCCCAGTAGCCAATGTCTGCAACTCCTGGTTGCTGACCTAGGATCGGCCTAATGTCTTTTTGTCAGACCGACAAGACGTTCCTCCAATCGATCAAACCACGGCGCACGTTTAGGGATGGACCTCCGCTCTGTCCTCTAGAGACAGAGAGACGTTGCTAGACTGGTACTATTGACCTACAGTCGAACTTCAATAACTCGAACACCATTGGGACCATGAAACTTTGTTCGAGATATGGGGTAGTTCGAACTAATGAGGGTTGATCATAGCACCATAACATGAGGCAGAAAGTGGATTACTTAAGGGGAATGAAGGCACCTGGTGTATTCCTTGCTTCCAAAGGATAACCCTTTTATAGAACATATTTAACTTCACTACAGCTGGTGTGTGGGAATGTGTGGCGGCGGTAAAACGTCTCCCTGCCCTACATCATAGTGTAGATTATATTTTCTTGTCCTTTGGGATCATTGATTCCATCGTAGAATTTTGAAAATATCTGAGGGTCACTGATGAGGCCTAATTGGCCGAAACTAGCTAGTCTGGCCCAGAAAACATGTACACTCCATATTTTTCAGTTCTGTGGTGTATTCCTTGCTTCCAAAGGATAACCCTTTTATAGAACATATTTCCCGCGATTTTTCAAAGGGAGACAAATTTCGGGCCTTCCTATTTTCCTTTCTATAACTCTGCCTCATGGAAAAAAGTGGTCTACCCTTAAAGGAAAGAATTTGCTCCCCAGGAGCAAATTCTTTCCTTTAAGAGTTGACCTCTATTAACTTTGGAGACAAAAATACTTTTGCAGGAGTTGCCTCCCCTGAACGTATATCCACTACCCATAAGGATTTATTCACCTTTGTTTAAAAAAAAAAGGAATGCTGTGTGTACTCATTAGAATCGCCTCATTCAGGCGATTCTAATGAGTGCACACAACTTACGTCTCTTAAGATTAAATAAAAAAAGTCTATAAAACTTCTCAAATATACGGTTATCTGAAGCTGTAGAAATAATGCTCTCGGAAAGAGTTCCAATAATCCATCGAAAGGGAGCCATCCGAGTTCGAGATAGGTAAATTTCACTGTGTGTGGTTGGGCGCGCCTCAGTCATGCTGGAAACCATTCTCGATGAATAGAATAGAAGCGCAGGTATATTGACCAACGTATCCCAGAGCCGCCACGTGCAAACAGAGTCCCACTGAAGTCAGCGCCGGAAACAGTAAAGGGCGATGTGTGTTCTACTCTGTAGAGGTCTTGTGCAGTATATGGTTTTCGGGATATTCTTATTTATGCCACGCACTTGGGCACACTAGTAAATGGACGATGTCCAGTACTCTGAGATGAGTTTTTTTTTAGGTTTAACGTCCCCGTCAACCCTATTTAGGTCATTTTGGAGACGTTGCTTCCAGTTTTGTGGGACTTTTACCGGACTTTCAGATGAAATGACTTCTCAATCCCTGCCGCCCAATGAAACCAATATAGGGTTTATATGTATGAACGGGCCGACTTGAACCACCTTGCCTGGGCAGGCTTGGCCCTTCTAAGCAGTTTACCAGTACTCATATGTGGTCGGTTTCAGCTCTGCATGGAAGCATCATGCAGCCCAATCTATATCTCCAAGCTACTATGGGCGGGGGTAAAGATGAAATGATGGCTGAAATAGGACCAGCATGAAGTTGGGTACAATGAGAATTGGTGATTATACGGCGGGTCGACGCATGACCAGGTATGGGAATCTGGCAATTTTTTGCTTAGAAGGTCAAATATCCAGATTCTATAACCAGCCAGATCCTAGTCTGGAACTGCTTGCTGAAAATCCTTCGACTCAGTAGATCACCAGGGTTTTCTTTAGTTGGTCAGTATCGCCACTTCCGGTTCTCGGTTACCAGTTAAATATAGGCTCATGTGCCGTACGCTCGAGGACTAGCATCTGTGAAAACATGTAGAATTGTGTCACCGCAGTCAGCGTCTGTAGCGGTGAAACTGGGGATGTACGGTCGTTGAAACTATTGTGATGACACGCCATTTTAGTTTATCTGCGATTCCGTGCCACCGATGGTAGTGCCGCATCCCATTCGTAGTTCTGCTTCCATTTAGCTTTTGCAGGCGTATCTTAGGTGTAAAATCCAAGAGGGGCGTATACTTTTTAATGTTTGTTGCATAATATCTCGTTTGATCGACACCATTTGCTTTTGCTATTGAATCGGGTTCTGTCGATGGAACAATTCATCTTTCTCTACATCCAAGAACATATCAAGTAAGGACGTTCTCCGCCGATGCAGGTTAGCGAAGTTACTTGCTGTTTAAATTCCAAGAACGCAAGCTGAATCCAGCCGATGACATCAGATCGCGTGTGTCGCGAAGGTAGCGTAGAACTCATACTTCTGAAGGGTCACTGATAAGTCACACCGCAACCTTTCACAGACACAGGCTATGTCAGTTTCATGCAGATGTAGCTCTGAGGATGAATGGTAAGCACGTAGCACCAAACCAAAAGGAGCTTGAATCTGTTGGTGATGAGTTCACGTTAAGGAACATTTGGGTGGCGAAGCCATAGAAATCTTGTAACAGCTGGGAGCTGGGCTTTTCTCGCCCAGCTGCACGTTCAGAAACGCCTTTACAATATATGTTTAGGATACTTGTCCATTCATTACTTAAATATAGGCGGCGTCTGTTTCAAGCAGTCATCGAGGCTCGTCCTTGAATTGAATAGAGGCTTCTTGGTATTATTTTAAATGATTTGAGACTGAACGTTCACACTTTGGTGGGCCTATCGTAAATGACTACAGTTTCCAAATGCGTTGCAAATCGTAGAGATCGGATGACGAAGCGACTGTTTTCAGTATTCTTTCACTGGACTACATGGACATCATCGCAAATGGTCGGGACAGAAGGTAACCGATCTTGGGCTGAAGGGCTCTTTTCCTCGGATCACTGTTTTGAACAACGTTCCAAGATGAAAAATTCTATTTCAAGATCTGTCGCTTGATGCGCGAGGTTAAAATTATGTAGGTAAGGCAAAGATGATACGGTTTTCTATAAACTGTACAATGGTACAGCTGACGTCGGCTTCTGACCGGCATCGATATGCAAAATCAGTGTAAAAATATCTGACGTTCTGCGTTGATGCTCCAGATGAACTTCCTCATTTCCGATTCGCAGTATCAAAACTCTTGTTAGCCATGGCCTCCATGCTGAAAGAGCACTGCCAACTTTCGTCAAACAGAATATTTACGTCATTGCTGCATTGTTGCTAGGAAATCTGTGCTGTGGCCATCTTTGGGGAAACGTTTTGTCGAGTGTCGAAGCTGACTGGCCGGACTTACTTACAACGGGGTTGTCTTTCCTGGGTGACGTTTGCTTCTCTGAACACACACAGACTGGATCTAGACCGAAGGACGTTAGCGGCTGTAGCACTTAATTAAACTGTCCTTGGGTATAAAGCTGGCAAACAAAAATGCTGGAGTGGTTTCTTCTGGCACTTGCGGCAACGCTTTCTGAGGCGGCATGATGACAACTGTGATTTAATTGCCTGGAAAATCACAGTTGTCATCATGCCGCCTCAGAAAGCGTTTCTGTTTAACTATATA
The DNA here is from genome assembly GCA_963580285.1 of Lucinisca nassula. Taxonomy (NCBI): domain Eukaryota; kingdom Metazoa; phylum Mollusca; class Bivalvia; order Lucinida; family Lucinidae; genus Lucinisca; species Lucinisca nassula. The sequence goes on along the minus strand of OY757012.1, from coordinate 113,901,310 downwards.
TGTCCTTGTAAGAACGAGTATTACATTCTTGCAATTATTTGCCATGTGTTTGTCTCCACAGAATGGCCATTACTGATCTTGACTACGTCGATCTGAAGCAAGGTAGTCTTTTCTGTATGTTCTGTATGGACTGTCGGCTCAGGTCTAAGTCTCAGCAAGGAAGGGTAATGTGGCTTGCGGTACAGTAGGTGCTTCGGTAAGGCACACTGCTTGTAGGATGCTAAACTCCTTCAGGGAGTCGATGGTCCTGATACTACCCTAATAACCTCGGGTCAAGCTGCTTCTAATCTCAAGATCGATACTCAATGCCTCAGATGTAGGCCCCAGATTTCGTAAAAGGATTGTACAACTGTTGGATTTTCTTCAGAATTCAGTTATGCTGTCGATTCCTTATCGTTTTTTAATGACATATTCAGTCTGTCGTTTCTAGCTGTCCTGCGTATTTTAAAGTAAGACCGGATTCTTCCGGCTTTGACAGCCATAGAAATATGAGTCCGCACAAAATGTAGTCTGGTTTGGCGCAGTAATCAAAATTGTACAGACGTATTAGTTATCCTATTAGCGCAATACAAACGTTTGAAGCAGACGACTTGACGATTTTATCTTACCTTTCAGAGAATCGATTCAGCATTTCTTATGAATCAGATGCATCATGTATACCCAGATCAATGCGGCGTCTGCTCAGCCGTCTGCTCAGGATTTACACTGTTTTCTACAAGTGCTGTCAATATTTAATCCGTAAAGATCTACCAGCCTGCTGCTGGACCATTTTAGCTCCAGACAAGAATGTTAATGGATTTTCTGACTTTCGAGTTCAAGTCTAGGTCAGTTACAACTAAGGTGTATATTAGACTTTGCGTGGAGAAATTGAAAAGAAAGGCTGTCCCTTTCAACCCTGGAATATGGTACAGATACTTATGCAAACAGTGTAGGTCCTGTGATATAATTCTAGGTGCCATATTTAGCAGTATGGACGAGCCCAACTTCAGTGATGGAAGAGTGCACTTCAGAAACTCAAAGAGTGAATAAATCAAAGCACTGACATCACTCATGCCGATTGTCTCCGAATGCAGCCTGGTCATGAACGGAACCTTGGACTGATTCATTGAAACTTAAGATGTTAGTGACTAATGCTAAGAAGTGTAGAACAAGATCAGCACCGTGTTCTGCGGCGTTTGTCTGAGTCTACATTGTTTGCCGGATTCAACATTTTATTCAAGTGCAGAATTTACAGATAACACTTACATGTACCCAACACTGACAAACGACGCGGCTATGTTTGGGTTGATTGTTTGGCATTCGACCCGAAGTTGCTAATAAGAAAAGCGCTTCACTGCTAACGTCTACGTGACTATCACTCACTTGTCAGGATAACCTTTTTTTCTTGTTGAAACTAGCCGCAGTGAGATCAGGGTATCCCATAAGACTGAAGATGGTTATCCTGGAATCATAGGGTGAGCTTGGCAAACAGTGTAGACCAAGATCGGACGCTGCAGAACGCGTCTTCTTATCAAAATCTTCATTAAGTGTTTGGAATTTCAGAGTTAAATGAAACAGTTTAAATCTCAGCCCAGGACTATTACCCTAACTTCACACCCCACCAACACGCTCAGTGCTTTGATTCTGAAACCAAACAATTCATGATTACAACACGCTTAGGCACCATGCCCTTAAGCTAAAAAGGTTAAATCAATCAACCGTGGCGTCTGGTTACCAGTCCGGCCACGTCGATATTAAACACCACCTTCACACCAGTACAGATAGAAACTACATATTCAGGATCAAACTTTTTATGTGTAATGTAAGGTCGTGCATAGAAAAGAAGAAACTGAAATTTGTTCTCAAAAAGCATTAAGTGAGAGCGTATTGCAACATTTTTCATTAAAGGATCGTAAGCGTGTCCCTTGGTCGGAAAACGGATAATGGCACATGTGCGTTATCTGCCGTCTATTGTAGCGTCATCTTACTATATGCAGAAGACGCTAGTGAACGTAGCGGAAGACAGGCGTCAGTACGTCAAGATCGACTCATCCGTCAGACCCATAAGCGAAACAGGTTTCCGCTGGCAGCTGCTACAATTCGCTTGTAGATAAACAAGGGGTCTCAACTACCGACTAATAAGCACTGACACTGTTCATCGCCCTTTGAGAGCTAGACGCCCCCTGTCATGACCAAAGTTAACGCGTCGACACAGTACGGACCACTTACGCTGGTGCATGAAATACGTAAATTGGCGTCTCAGCGACTGACGTGATATGCGTTTCAGTGACAAATCGCACTTCAACGTGAATCACGCCAATTGTCATTTCCGGGTGTTTCGACGTATTGGTGTAAGGTATGCCGAGGCGACGCGTGCGTAATAGAGCGTGACATATCGGATGAAACAAGCGAATTTGTGTGGCGTGATATTGCATGCAGTTAGCGAACGCAGCTTAGTGTCATTAAGAACATTCAAGATCATGGCTGAGACTTGAACTGAACAGCGAGACGTTACATCGATCAAGTGCGTCGGCCTTACGCTCAGAATCCGGGATATATTATCCAGTAGGATTACGCGCAGACTCATAGTGCTGTTCTTGCTCAAAAATTTCTTCAAGTCAATGGAATTCATGTACTGGACTAGCAAGCCTTTCTTCTCCGATCTCTTTCCCATAGAGTATCTTTTGGGAGAGGTATCCACAACCGACCAGACAAAAACTGTTACTTATGGACAGTTGCATTGTTAAAACTTGAATTTTAATGTTTGGTTTTGTAAACGTAAATAGTTTCTTTCAAAAATTTGAAACATGGCATTTCATAATACTACCGGTGTATCGAAATCTGCAAACAGATCATATAATGGAATTTGGAGAACTACTTTTCTAAATTTTAAGATCTTTTTAGAAAGATTTTCTGTAAGTTTTCACAGCGTTATGATTTTCTCATTATGAGAATCTGTCATTTCAGTGCCTTTGGCGCTTTGATTCATATCTGTATTCTATTGATTTTTATCCCCCGACCGAATAGGTTCGGGGGATATAGCGATCAGCCTGGCGTCCGTCCGTCCGTCCGTCTGTCCGTCCGTCCGTCCGTAGACGCAACCTTGTGATGGCCATAACTCCTTTACCCTTTGAGATTCATTGATGGTTCTTGGCACAATTGTTCACAAGGCCGAGACGGTGTGTCATGCGCAAGAACTAGAACTCTGGATGCCACACTTTTTTAGTTATCTCCCCTTTTAATAAAATAGAATGACTACTTTGTGATGGCCATAACTCCAATACCCTTTGAGATATATTGATGGTACCTGGCACAGTTGTTCACAAGGCTGAGACGGCGTGTCATGCACAAGAACCACAACTCTGGTTGCCAAGGTTTTTGAGTTATCTCCCCTTCCAATAAAATAGAGTGACAACCTTGTGATGGCCATAACTCCTATACCCTTTGAGATTCATTGATGGTTCTTGGCACAATTGTTCACAAGGCTGAGACGGCGTGTCATGCACAAGAACCAGAACTCTGGATGCCATACTTTTTTAGTTATCTCCCCTTTTAATAAAATAGAATGACTACTTTGTGATGGCCATAACTCCAATACCCTTTGAGATATATTGATGGTACCTGGCACAGTTGTTCACAAGGCTGAGACGGCGTGTCATGCACAAGAACCACAACTCTGGTTGCCACGGTTTTGGAGTTATCTCCCCTTCCAATAAAATAGAGTGACAACCTTGTGATGGCCATAACTCCTATACCCTTTGAGATTCATTGATGGTTCTTGGCACAATTGTTCACAAGGCTGAGACGGTGTGTCATGCGCAAGAACCAGAACTCTGGATGCCATACTTTTTAGTTATCTCCCCTTTTAATAAAATAGAATGACTACTTTGTGATGGCCATAACTCCAATACCCTTTGAGATATATTGATGGTACCTGGCACAATTGTTCACAAGGCTGAGACGGCGTGTTATGCGCAAGAACCACAACTCTAGTTGCCATGGTTTTGGAGTTATCTCCGCTTCCAATAAAATAGAGTGACAACCTTGTGATGGCCATAACTCCTATACCCTTTGAGATTCATTGATTGTTCTTGGCACAATTTTTCACAAGGCTGAGACGGCTTGTCATGCACAAGAACCAGAGCTCTGGATGCCATACTTTTTTAGTTATCTCCCCCTTTTAATAAAATAGAATGACTACTTTGTGATAGCCATAACTCCAATACCCTTTGAGATATATTGATGGTACCTGGCACAATTGTTCACAAGGCTGAGACGGTGTGTCATGCACAAGAACCACAACTCTGGTTGCCACGGTTTTGGAGTTATCTCCCCTTCCAATAAAATAGAGTGACAACCTTGTGATGGCCATAACTCCTATACCCTTTGAAATTCATTGATGGTTCTTGGCACAATTGTTCACAAGGCTGAGACGGTGTGTCATGCGCAAGAACCAGAACTCTGGATGCCATACTTTTTTAGTTATCTCCCCTTTTAATAAAATAGAATGACTACTTTGTGATGGCCATAACTCCAATACCCTTTGAGATATATTGATGGTACCTGGCACAGTTGTTCACAAGGCTGAGACGGCGTGTCATGCACAAGAACCACAACTCTAGTTGCCATGGTTTTGGAGTTATCTCCCCATTCCAATAAAATAGAGTGACAACCTTGTGATGGCCATAATTCCAATACCCTTTAAGAGATATTGATGATACCTGGCACAGTTGTTCACAAGGCCGAGACAGTGTGTCATGCACAAGAACCACAACACTGGGTGCCGTGTTTTTTTTTAGTTATCTCCCCTTCCAATAATATAGAATCACTACCTTGTGATGGCCACATCTCCAACACTCTTTGAGATATATTGATGATACTTGGTACAGTTGTACATGAGGTTAAGCAGGTGTGTCACGTGCAAGAACCACAACTCTGGATGCCCTGGTTTTTTAATTATCTCCCCTGACAATATAACCTTGTAATGGCCATAACTCAAATACCCTTTGAGATATATTGATGGTACTTGGCACAATTGTATACAACGTTGAGACGGCGCTTCATGCCTAAGAACCACAACTCTGGGTGCTATGATATTTGAGTTATCTCCCCTTCCAATATAACAGTATGACAACCTTGTGACCACCGTACCTCCAATACCCTTTGAGACATATTGGTGGTACTTGATGCAGATGTACATGAGGTTAAGCAGGTGTGTCATGCTCAAGAATTACAACTCTGGGTGCTTTGGTTTTTAGCTCACCTGAGCACAAAGTGCTCAAGGTGAGCTTTTGGGATCGGTCTTTGTCTGTCGTCCGTGCGTCCGTCGTCAACTTTTGCATTAAACAACTTCTTCTCCAAAACTGCTGGACAGATTTTGATCTAATTTCACAGGAATGCTCCTTGGGTGACCCTCTACCAAAATTGCTCAAACTGTTCTGTCGGGTGAACAAGATGGCCGCCAGAGCTAAAAATAGAAAAACCTTTAAACGACTTCTTCTGCTTAACCAGTGGATGGATTTTGAAATTATTTCACAGGAATGTGCCTTGGATGACCTTCTACCAAAATTGCTCAAACCGTTCCGCTAGGGTGAACAAAATGGCTGCCAGAGCTAAAAATAGAAAAACCTTTAAATGACTTCTTCTCCTTAACCAGTGGATGGATTTTGAAATTATTGCACAGGAATGTTCCTTGTGTGCCCCTCTACTAAAATTGCTCAAATCGTTCCGCTCGGGTGAACAAAATGGCCGCCAGAGCTAAAAATAGAAAAACCTTTAAAGGACTTCTCCTCCTTAACCAATGGATGGATTTCAAAATTACTTCAAAGGAATGTTTCTTGGGTGACCCTCTACCAAAATTGCTCAAACCGTTCCGCTCAGGTGAACAAGATGGCCGCCAGAGCTAAAAATAGAAAAACCTTCAACGACTTCTTCTCCTTAACTGGTGGATTGATTTTTGAATTACTTCACAGGAATGTTCCTTGGGTGACCCTCTACCAAAATTGCTCAAACCGTTCCGCTCGGGTGAACAAGATGGCCGCCAGAGCTAAAAATAGAAAAACCTTTAAACAACTTTTTCTCCTTAACCATTGGATGGATTTTGAAATTATTTCACTGGAATGTTCCTTGGGTGACCCTCTACCAAAATTGCTCAAACCATTCCGCTTGGGTGAACAAAATGGCCGCCAGAGCTAAAAAAAGAAAAACCTTTAAAGGACTTCTTCTCCTTAACCAGTGGATGGATTTGGAAATTATTTCACAGGAATGTTCCTTTGGTGAACCTACCAAAATTGCTAAAACCGTTCCGCTCGGGTGAACAAAATGGCCGCCAGAGCTTAAAATAGAAAAACCTTTAAAGGACTTCTTCTCCTTAACCAGTGGATGGATTTCGAAATTACTTCACAGGAATGTTCCTCGGGTGACCCTCTACAAAAATTGCTCAAACCGTTCCGCTCGGGTGAACAAGATGGCCGCCGGAGCTTAAAATAGAAAAAACGTTAAAGGACTTCTTCTCCTTAACCAGTGGATGGATTTCGAAATTACTTCACAGGAATGTTCCTCGGGTGACCCTCTACCAAAATTGCTCAAACCGTTCCGCTCGGGTGAACAAGATGGCCGCCGGAGCTAAAAATAGAAAACACGTTAAAGGACTTCTTCTCCTTAACCAATGGATGGATTTCGAAATTACTTCACAGGAATGTTCCTTGGGTGACCCTTTACCAAAATTGCTCAAACCTTTCCGCTTGGGTGAAAAAGATGGCCGCCAGACCTAAAAATAGAAAACTTTTAAACAACTTCTTCTCTTAACTAGTGGATGGATTTTGAAATTATTTCACAGGAATGCTTCTTTGGTGACCCTCTACCAAAATTGCTCAAACCGTTCCGCTCGGGTGAACAAGATGGCCGCCAGAGCTAAAAATAGAATAACCTTTTAACGACTTTTTCTCCTTAACCAGTGGATGGATTTATTAATTATTACACTGGAATGTTCCTTGGGTGACCCTCTACCAAAATTTATCAAACCGTTCCGCTTGGGTGAACAAAATGGCTGCCAGAGCTAAAAATAGAAAAACCTTTAAAGGACTTCTTCTCCTTAACCAGTGGATGGATTTTGAAATTATTTCACAGGAATGTTCGTTTGGTGACCCTCTACCAAAATTGCTCAAACTGTTCCGCTCGGGTGAACAAAATGGCCACCAGAGCTTCTCCTGCTTAACCAGTGGATGGATTAATAGCCCTGGGGCCAAAAACGGCCCTGCCCCGGGGCCCACTGGTTTTACGTAGGCTTATATAGGGAAAACCTTTAAAAATCTTCTTGTCTGAAACCAGAAGGCCCAGGTCTTTTGATATGTGGTTTAATTCTGGTGCACTTTCTATTGGTGAACAATCTTCTGAAGGCCATATTGGCTTTTGGTCGGGGGATTTGCCATCTCATCCGATGGCTATTTTTATGATCTTGGAGATGGTGCACCCTTACACGCGGACTGAACAAAATAATTGTTTTAAGACGGCACAACCCCGGGCGAGGATTGTGGCCACGTATGATAGAATTCAGCCCCAGCACATATTACCGTAAGAAACAGACATGTAAATGGATGGTCTGAAGATATTTCCCTGAACTACTCCTCATTGGAATAGTCTTCCTTCTTCTGCGGTAGATTCCAAGCCTGCAGATGAGATTAAAGCCCGTATGATACAGTTTTGTGACTTCACACGGCCAATGACTGTCCGAGTTTCAAAAGCGATGGGTTTTCAACAGAAAAAGGAACGAAAGAGACTGAGCTTGGAAACAATATCAATTTTGGCAATTGGAAATTTATATATTTTTTTTCTGTTTTGGAAATTCCTACCCTTTATTCGGCCGCCCGTGAGCGAACCGAAAAAAAAGCCTAGACCACTAGATTAGTTCTCTTTCGTTTTATGCCTCCGTTAGGTGGCTGTAACATAACCTAAAGTATTTTGAAAGAACATACATGTAATTGATTGCGCGAGCTTAACACAACTAATGACTACCCGAGTTTCGAAGCTGGAAGGTTTCCAGCAATGCACAGGGCCGAAAGAGACTGAGCTGGGAAACAATCTATTTTAACAATTGGAACGTTTTCGATTCCTTCGCTCGTTCTTTTGGAAATTTCTAACGTATATTCGGCCCGAAAGTCGGATCACAGTGTGAAATTTGTCAAATTCATACCAAACTAGGGTTATAGCGCTATGAATCAGTAGCGTTTGCATAGCTCAGAGCATAGAATAGTTGACGACAGGTTTCATTATTTTGTGTGCAGATCGATGACTATTTACTGAGCACAATGTCACACGGACCGATCCATCAGATACCGTTATATAGGGTAACCGACTTTCCCCTTGCTTTATTCGCAAATTCTTAGCTGTATATTATTCTGATATGACATCGGTACAGGCATGCAATGTGGCAGTATTGGATAGACAGAAAACTGTAACGACTTTGGTCTGTTTTTAGCCAAAGGTCGTAGGTTCGAGACCTAAATTTTGAATAACATTTCCGTTTCTGTTTTTTTTTTTTTTTTTTTTTTTTTTTTTTCAAGACATAATTATATGCAGCCTGTAGCAAGAAATAAAAACATTTAATATAAAATATTTGGGTGTTATTCAGTTTTATTCATTTTTTTTTTCAAATGTTAAATAGCCAATCAAATGGTTAAAAGTAAAGAAACGAGAAATCGTGAAGCTCAGTTTTCACGAAACTGTATCATGGAAAATCATGCTTTAGGTATTTCAAACTTCAGCTCGTGTTTTGTCTGAGAGCATTCACTTCGATATGGCTAGCGAGAAAACGAACTCAGTGCGCTACGGGTCTCAAGCGAAAGAAGAATACAGCGTCTGCAGAGAAGAAAAGAAAGATTGGAACTTGTCATTACCATTATGTAGCTAGAACGAACAGCTCATTTATGAAACGTTTCTGCATCGACCGGGCGACATATTCAGAAAGAAAAGCCAGAAGAGCTTCTGACAGATGTACGGCCACGTAAATTTCATCTTGATGAGTTTGATATGTGCGTATTACGTAGAACTGTCCAGAGAAGTATTGCAAACATTAGAAAATATTCGTAAAGGACTTCGTGAGGCAATATCTGTCACAGGCAGCAAAAAGGTTCTGCATTGAAAAGGATCAGGTTCCAGTATAGGCGTTGCACAACTAACCGTAATGTTCTCATGGAAAGACCTGCCTATAGAATTTCGTACCTGAGAAACATTAAGAAGCTGGGAGAAGCTGGCTAATCTATCATCTGTACAGACGAATCATATGTTCACTCGTCACATTCTGTTTCAAAGTGCTGGCAATCTCAAGACACGTTCCATTCAGTAAAGGCGAATGAATGATAATCGGCCATGCAGGATCCAAGAAAGGATATATTAACGGTGTTTCAAGGTCAATTCGTCATCCGGTGATTACCATAATGTAATGAACTTTGAAAACTTTACAAAATGTTTAGATCAGAGACTCATTGAAATATCTACGCTTCTTATTGACAATGCGCCATATCACAAATTCACGATGTTCAAGCTGATAAATATCCAACACAGGCGACCAGAGAAGCTGACATTCAACTTTGGCTTCAGAGACACCGTATTCCTTTCACGACAGAAATGCTCAAGCCCGAGCTTTTGGAACTTTGCAAACGAAATAACGCAACTCCCACTTATCGAGTGGACCAGATTTTACAGAGACACGGGCACTAAGTTCTGAGGCTACCACCATACCACTGATCTGAATGCCATTGAGATGATATGCGGAAATTTGAAAGGTTAAATTGGCCGACGAAATTTACAGTTTCGCATGACAGATATTAAGGCTTCGATCGGAGGCATTGGAAGCAATGGTGAAAAAGAATGGGCTGCTTGCTGCACACATGTCGGAAAGGCTGAACAGGACTATTGAAATGTGACATCGCTGTTGAGGCTGAAATTGAGCGAATCGTTATCCACGTGGACTCTGACAGTGACGTTAGTGATGTTACCGACGAAGATACAGACACTGCCTCTGAGGGTGATAAATCTAGCGACACTGTCGAAGAATCAAAACTGTTTATGTAATGCAATTTTGACATATGAAATTCTGAAATTTTGAAATTCAAGCTAATGTAAATCGCTGAAATTTTAAAATAATGAATTACATACTAACAAAATCAAAGGAAAAATAAAAAAGAACAAAAAAATAGAACAAAAAAAAACTTAATGTACATAATAAAAATGATCAAAACTATATGTATAGCTGTAGCAAGGCTCAAAATATATGTAATAAAATTTCATTATAATAATACAGAAAAAAATAGAAACAGTTTTAAAATCACTCCACCGCGCGAGTGTCTCTTCCACCCCTCGCCCTCACGACACCAATGGTTGCGAGCTGTAATTAAAACCACTCGGCTATTTGTTATTCACGAGCGATTCTGCGTACACTACACTAAACACTCTAACTGTTGGTTTTCTTTTTCTTCAGCTTTTCAGTGGTTTCTTGCTGTCGAGTCCTCACCGTTGTTGAATCTCTGTGGTTGTTTGATTTTTTTGTGTTCTCGCAGATGCTGCACTGATGAGTAAGAAGGCCTTCATGTGGACTGAACAGATCATTTGTTTGTCTAAACCGCGATGTAAGGGCGAGGATTGCAGCTGCATAAAATTGATTTAGCCCCCCCCCCCCCCCCCCCAAGTGGAATTTGTTTTACTGACCGTTTCAAGGCGGTTCTTCTGTCGGTCGCGGTTTATATTATTTTTATTATGGTTTCTCTTTGAGTGTGTAGAAGCCTCCGTGGTGTAGTGGTTACGCTACTCGCCTTGTAAACCAGGGATCGCAGGATCGATCCCGGGCTTCTCCAAACTTTCGGATGAGTCTTTAAACCGAGGTCCCGTCTCCGTATGACCTTAGCTGTTGGTGGGACGTAAAACTCTAAACACTCACTCTTTGAGTGTGTATATTATGATGCAAAATTTTGGTATTTTGCAATAAATCTGAATGCGTAATTTAGATTATCATGTTTGGTATCAAAATGTTCCTTATAAAAAGCAGATTCTGAAATTGTCATTTTTACCTTTAAAATATAAAATTTTAGTCAAAATTGTTCATTTTGTTCATTTTTGCATTTTTGAAACAAAGAAACAAGTCTCAACCTTTAGACTAATCGGACTAGCTTTTAGCATGTTTTGATGTATGATTAGTTAATCTTGGTTTCGCGTCCTGACGGAAGCCGTGCATTGAATTGTAGAATAAGCCGGTTAAGTTCTCACTTTGTTAAGCAAACACGTTTTTGAGACTGAGATGTTAATCTTGCTAAAAATGCCAGTTTGGCAGCGGAAACCATTTTTGTTGTTTGTAGTTTTCACAGTTTATGTGAACTGAGCATCTAAGTTAATGCGTAAAAGTTATTGGTTGATAAGAGTTTGTTTGTTTGATTAGTGGGCGTTTCTTTTTTAGTTTTGTGTGAATTTGTAGATTTTTGAAAATTGTAGAATCAGTTAGGAATTTCCAACTAAACAGTAAAGGCGTAAAATAATAGTTAAAATTGATGCTTGGAGTTTACCAGCAAAATATTGTTGAAATTGTTAAGTTGCTAAATTGAACCTTGAATGTACATGTAATTTGGATGTTGCCAATTACTGTATTGTGTTGATATGATGAACTGTTGAAAATAATTAAAAGTGGAAAATAGAACTTTATACTGTCTCCTGTGTTTTGGACTAATTCCCCACATTTAGAAGAGCATTTAAGAACTGGATTTTACCAGCCCTTAATAATTTGGTGTGAGAAATCCGGAGTAGCATCTTTTAAGCTTGCTACGCGATCTCGTGAAAATCATGGATTATAAAAGGAGACAGAAAGTGAACTTTGTAAATTTCTACGGTGGCTTAGGTAGGCCATACTGGCTGCCTTATGGACAGTTGCGACAGCCTCCAGTACTGGTGATCCATGTTCCAGTAACAACACGAACGCCGTTCAGGGATCAACAGCCGACTTTCAACAGGGCTGATCAGGAACACTTCGTGAAAACAAAAAGTAAGTCAACGAGAACTAGGGACTTCAAACGTAGACAAACATTTCTCGAAAATAAAACAATTTGTTCGGGACTGCCTTTCTTTGAACTTGACAATCTAGAACTTCAGCAAGAAAGTAACACGGTGTTTCAGGAAGGGCAGTCTTATGCAAAATCTAAACCAGAGGAGAGGAAAGCAGTATGTTCTTTACTACCGGGTGCCGACTTGCCAGATAAGCAATTTTGTAAAGTTTTCTCTAGACTAGACGACCATCATACAGTGGTAAACAATGCATTAGTTCGCAGTCTAGAACTATCAGACACTCGCATTTCCGAGCTTCAACGCGAACTTGAAAAGGTGAATTCGGTGCAGTGTACTCTGCAACAACGACACTCGACAGAAATGGAACAAATGACGGAGACACTTAACTGCTACAAATTCGATGCCGAACTTTGTCGCCTGAAGAATGCAGACCTCGAGGAGAGGAACAGACAACTGAAGGAGAGTTTCAACTTGGTAAACTCTGCATGCGAGAAACTACATGACGATAAGACTAAGTTATCGAATGCAGTGCGACAATGCTTCGAAAATCTACAAGCATACAAAGATGTGAACAATCAGACGAATAGTGAGGATTTGAACTGTGAGTGGTGTAGCATTGTTGAGGCATTTTACAGAGTGTGCTCGCCCGAATAAATTTATGAACAGTTTAGAAGAACATAAATTTAATATAAAGACTTGAGTAGGATGAAGTTAATGGTATTATTTTCAGTTTTTTTCTATGTTGTTGAGTTAAAATGTTTTCATATTTACGTTCGTGATGATATCATTTTTTATTTTTGTCTTTTTTAGACCTCAGTTATATTTTAGAACATGTTTGCTAACACGTTTTATTTGACACATTAGAGTTTTATGGGGAATGTATAATAGAGTATTTAAGTTGTATGTTTTGATTTCAACGTAAATGTAGATGTACACCTATATGCAACTGAAAATATAATACCCTTGATATATATTTAAGGCGAAAAACCTATGAAAAATGTTTTTTTTTTTTTTTCATACTTCATGTGACATAAGTATGCATTTTTTGACACCTTCATATGGACACAACATTGGAACGCACACTGCTGTCTCGATATTAACTTGGTCAAAATTTCTTGATTTCAATACAACCGGAAATTAAAAAAGGAGGTGCGTTATTGAAAATGTTTTTTATAAAGATATGTTTACTAGTCCGTAATTTGTTGTCCATCAAATAGTTTTAAATTGTCTCATTTCGATGTTAAAGCATAACTTTCGTTCTGGAATACAATTCTTTAAATATGTTCTATAAAAGGGCTATCCTTTGGAAGCAAGGAATACACCATGGAAGTGAAAAATATGGAGTGTACATTTTTTGTGGACCAGACTAGCTAGTTTCGGCCAACTACCCTCGGATATTTTCAGAATTCCAAAATGGAATCAATGATCCTATGTAGCTTTTACCCCATCAAACTCCACTTTTATGTAGTAAATCTGGTATTTACGGGGGTTTACATTATTTTCATTATTTCTGCTTAAAAACATAGATTGTGGGTACTCGATAGACGCGGTCCAGTCGAGTACCCGCAATTCATGCATTGGGCAGATATGGAAAATATATCATAAACTTTTTTATATACTCGTATGTCGTACATGTAAAATGCATGCTTTTTAAACGATTAAAATAAACACATACTTCAATAAATATTTAAGAAATATATTCTAAAGGACGCACACAAAAAGAAAAAAATCTGCTTGTAGCACCAACCTTTCACATGTAGTTGTAAGCAACCCTAAACAAATGAAAATTTGTTGACTATAGTGCTACTGATGGAGGTACCCCATCTACCCGCTGAAACTACATGTAGAACTTTATTAATCAAAGTATGAAAAAACGTTGTTTTGTTTCTAAGTGCAGCTACGCGTACATGTCATGGCACACATGTAGTCAAAGAGCTTGGTTCACAAAGGCCAGTTTACTGCCCTGTAAATTCCTATGTGAGCAACCTGTTCAATACAAACTGATCTTCTAATTTTTGTATACTATGACCTCTTGTGTCTCCGACAATGTATGAAATAATCATCAAAACTGCCAATATCTGAATGAAAATTATGTAAAAATAGACAGTCTACACCAAAATCGAACATTTTCTCCATATTTATCATAAAGAAATCAAGAAAAAAATATGAAGACACACATGCGACATAAAGATTTTTGGTTGAAAGCTCCGAAAGTACAAGAAAAACATTTGATTAAATTTTCAAGGTGTCGAAGATGTGCATTCATTGTTAAATTAAAGGAAATGTACCCTGCCCCCCTACCTAATTTGTACGAGGGCTCGAGCTGTCTTTACTGACAAATAGCCGAAATTTAGAAGAAAAAAATTAAATCAAGATCAAGGCAAAGAAAAGGAGACCCATAAGAAGGTTTTGCTTATGATGTTTTATTTTTAACTGTTTGTCCAAAAAATCACGGTATTTTGGCAAGAACGCCGTCAACCAAACAAGGGACATTACTCTTACTGCAAGTAGCTGTGCGTCATTGGTGACGGATAAGAGACTTGATTCCATGTTACAAGTTCAAAATAGGCTTGCCTGACAACAGAGCCATTTACCTTGCATATTTTTGGAGTTTACAGACCCTTGACATTCATACAGAGTACAGTGACAGACGATTTGATTCATTTAATACTATGACAGCTACGTCACGTCTATATCAATATATATCTTAGTATTAGATGATGACGTCATCAATCTTAATGGCCTAATGGTTACATACTTCGGTTAGCATCTAAAAGGCCCCCGGTTCGATCCCTACTGCCGACATATTTTTTTTCTTTCCTTCTTTTTTTTTTCAATTTCTGTTATGCTTTGAAAAACACTTTTTATGCTTGGACCATTGTTTTCATTTTTCACAGTTGATTTTTTTAATTATTGCCATGCTACTAAATTGGCGAGTTTTATGAATGTATTATGTTTCTCAAAGGAAAAAAATAAAACAACAAAAATTGCTGTCATAACTTACTGATGTGGTCTGCTGACGACGTGTTCATTTAATTGTGGTTTAACGTCCACATCAACACTATTTATGGCATTTTGGAGACGTTGCTCCTAACTTTGTGAGACTTTTACACGACAATGAGATGGAATGACAACCCAAGCCCTGCTGCCCAATGAAACCAATGGGTTTATATGCATGGATGGTCCAACTTGCATCGCCTTGCCTGGGCAGGCAGTTACCTGTACTTTTGTGCGCTCGTTTAAGCTCTAGGTTGAAGCACCCTATAGACGGGGGCAATGATGACAATAGCATAAGTTTTCTTGCAGTAGATTAGTTAATAAAACATCTCAAAAACATTGTTCTCATGCTGATGAGGCCGATGTTTTTTGTTGTTCTATTTTCCCGCCTATTTTGTGCGGGTGCAGGTGCGGGTGCGGTGCTTATTTCTTTTTCCTTCGTTGCTTCTGTAGGTGATTGGGGGTTTTCGCTTTTTGCGGTGTGTACCCCTGTGGTGCCCGACGTATTCATGTTATCGGTTTCCATTATGTTAGCGGTGGCGTTTTCGATGCAAGATAATAATAATAATAACTAGAGCTATCACTAAAGGTGATGAATACCCCCACAAAAACTGCCTTGATAGTACAACAGTGGCATTTTGCAATATTTTCACTTGAAAGGGGCCATAACTATGTCGAAAATTGACGAATTGTAGTGGAAATCGAACTTGACCTGTATTTTATGATGTTACATCAGTGTACCAAAAATTATAAAAATCGGTGAAGCGCTTTTTGAGTTATCGTCTGGAAACCAAGTCAACAGACCGACCGACCGACCATCCGACCGACCGACCGACAAACTCACTCCTATATACCCCCCCCCCCAAATTTCATTTGTGGGGGTATAATAATAATAATAATAATAATAATAATAATAATAATAATAATCGACATTATTTATAGAGGGTATCACATTTAGTAAACTAGTACTAATCTTCCATGTGGCCCTCTTTTCCTGGGTAGAAACCAGTACTATGCAATGTGGATAGAGTCTCTTGCTCAAGGAAACAACACTTGCCGCTCGTGGGGTTAGAACCCGGTACCTCTCGATCACGAGTCCGATACTTTACCACTGCAACAGAGCGCCCCACGAAGCTGTCCTCTGCACCTTCCCCCACTTGCTGAATCTGAGTTTTAACATGGACATGCCAAATGGGTGTTGCATATTCAAGTTGATGGCGAACCAGTATTTTATATGCAACATCCTTTGCCTGCCTAGATGCAAAGGCAAAGTTACGTCTAAGAAATGCCAAAGTCCTAGTTGCTTTCGATGTTCTCTCTTAAATGTGTTGACCCAAATCAGGATTGTCAGTGATGGTGATACCCAGATGTTTAATGGCTCATTTTTTCTTTGTATAATGTATAATTAAACTTAATTTGCTTGTCCGGAGGATGTCGTGACACCCTCATTGAATGGTATTGGGCCACATTGAACTTCATCTGCCACTCCGCCTCACACTGTGCTGGTCGATCCAGGCCATCTTGTAAAACAAGAGGGCCATGATGGCCCTGGATCGCTCACCTGATCCATAGAGTAACAAGTGGGACTCGGGGAGGGCCATTATTAACCCCAGGGCTAATGGGCTATAATGTGCATAATGTTCAGAGACGTCTAAAAAGGTGAAGCTTCATACCAAATATCAACAAAGGCTATAATTTGAACAATCTTGGCAAAGGTCCACTAGCAGTGTTTTTTTTCACATTTTTGGGACTGGTACCGGTACCAGTGGAATTGGGAAAATTTTCTTCTCAAATTGGGAAAAATAGCGTCGTTTTTACTCAAATTGGGAAAAAGGGTGTTATTTTAATAAGTATGTCAAAACAAACTCAATTTAATAAACATGTAACAGAATTCTAATTAAACAATGCAGAAAACTTGCCGCGCTAAAGGTGGTTTCCAGACGGAAGAGTTACATATTGGACTTACCTACGACTTTGAACTTACCCGAATTTCGGCAAATCGTTGCAATAGTACGCGAATTATGTCAATAGCCGTTTCTTCAAAGGGACGTTACTTCGGATTTCCGGAAGGTAAACAATACGAGCGATAAAACAACCGATTTCTCGCGACGAAAAAGAGAGAGAAAAACTAGAGTGTTCACAAGGTTATTATATATAAGATCTGTCGCTGGACAGGGTAGTTCACCGCAAGTCGGCTTGGACTAGGTTGCGCAAAGGCAAATTTTCAGACCAATAACAGATACAAAGTCACAAAGAAAGAATTCAGTGCTATATATCTAGGGGATCATGTATGATTCAAGTCTGTCACATTAGTATCACTTTTAATTCCATTTAACCCTTAGACATAAATTAGCCAATCAAAACATACCAAATATAAACCAAATGGTTAAGAAGTTACAAAAAAGAAGGTCACATAGCTAAGGTCAAGGTCACAGGTCAAAATTTTATGTATAAGTGGGAAGGCAATGTCACAAGCAACCTACATGCCGAATATGAAAGCTCTACCTAAAACAGTTAGAGAGTTATGATAAAGTAGGTGACAGGTCAAGGGTCTAAGTCACAGATCAAAATTTATTGGAAAGGCAATGTTATAAGGAATCTACATGCCAAATGTATAGGCTCTATGTCCAATGATTAAAACTTTATGACACAGTAGGTCAAAGGGCCAGGTAAAGGTCAACATTTTTTTATGAGTGGAAAAACAATGTCGCAAGGAACCTACATGCGAAATATGAATGGTTAGAAAGTTGTGATAAAGTAGGTCAAAGGTCACAGGTCAAAGTCACAGGTAATTTTTTGTGCGAGGGATAAGGCAATGTCGCAAGGAACTTCCATGCCAAATATGAAGGCTCGATCTCAAATGATTAAAAAGTTATGGTAAGTAGGTAAAAGGTTCAGGGTCAAGGTCACAGGTCAAAATTTTTTGTATGCAAGGAGAGGCAATGTCACAAGGAATCTACATGCCAAATATGAAGGCTCTATCTAAAACAGAAAGTTACAACAAAAGTCGGTCAAAGATCACAGGTAAAGGTCACAGGTAAGTTTTTGTATGAGTGGTAAGGCAGTATCACAAGGAACCTACTTGCCAAATATGAAGGCTCTATCTCAAATGGTTAAAAAGTTATGATTAGTAGGTCATAATGTTAGGGGTCAAGGTCACAGGTCAATTTTTTGTATAAATACAAAGGCAATGTCACAAAGAACCAACATGCCAAATATAAAGGCTCTACCTCAAACAGTTCTAAAGTTATGATAAAACAAAAACTAGTGTTCACAAGGTTTTTCAATGATTGACCTACTGACCTACTTTTGGACCCGACATGAGTCATATTCAAACTTGACTGAGATATTGTCATGATGATCATTCTTAGCAAATTTTATGATGATCGGATCAAACCTGTGGCCTCTAAAGTGTTCACAAGGTTTTTCTATGATTTGACCTACTGACCTACTTTTTGATACCACATGACCCATATTCGCACTTGACTGAGATATTGTCACAATGATCATTCTGAGCAAGATTGATGATGATTGGACCAAAAATGTGGCCTTTAGAGTGTTCACAAGGTTTTTCCATGATTTGACCTACTGACCTACATTTGACCCGACATGACCAATATTCAAATTTGACCGAGATATTGTCATGACAATCATTCTGAGCAAGTTTAATGATGATTGGACCATAACTGTGCCCTCTAGTGTGTTCACAAGGTTTTTCTATGATTTGACCTACTGACCTACTTTTTGACCCAACATGACCCATATTCAAACTTGACTGAGATATTGTCAGGATGATTATTCTGAGCAAGTTTGATGATGATTGGACCATAACTGTGCCCTCTAGAGTGTTCACAAGGTTTTTCTATGAATTGACCTACTGACCTACTTTTTGACCCGACATGACCCATATTCAAACTTGACCGAGATATTGTCACAATGATCATTCTGAGCAAGTTTGATGATAATTGAACCATAACTGTGCCCTCTAGAGTGTTCACAAGGACTATCTATGGTTTGACCTACTGACCTACTTTTTGACCCTACATGATCCATATTCGAACCTGACCGAGATATTGTCATGATAATTATTCTGAGCAAGTTTGATGATGATTGGACCAAAACTGTGCCCTCTAGAGTGTTCACAAGGTTTTTCTATGATTTGACCTACTGACCTACTTTTTCACCCGACATGACCCATATTCGAACTTGACCGAGATATTGTCATGATGATCATTCTGAGCAAGTTTGATGATGATTGGACCAAAACTGTGGCCTCTAGTTTGTTCACAAGAAAAAGTTTACGCACGACGGACGACGGACGACGGACGACGCACGACGACGCCGGACATCTTACGGTCACAAAAGCTCACCATGACCTTCGGTCAGGTGAGCTAATAAAACAGTCAGAAGGAGAATATATGTTCCTTTACAGGACACAACCATCAGCAAACAAACGGACAGATGACCTAATATTATCAGGGAGAACATTCATGAATACCAAGAAAAGAACCGGCCCAAGGACTTAACCTTGGGGGACACCAGATAAAACTTGGACTGAATCAGAAGTACAACTTATTGTGGGTGTCCGAAACCCACCTATGTGTAGATCCTCTTATCCGATAGTTGAACAATAAATACAATAGCCTTCCGTGAGGTACGTTGTCAAGGGCCTTGACATAGTCCATGGTGATCATGTCAGTCTGTTTGTAGCACGGTTTATGGCCCCATCCAGATTGCGCACTTTATCATTGTAAAATTGAGCTAATTGAGTTTCGCAAGACCTTTGACTTCGTAAAACATGTTGACAGTCAGCAAGAATGCTCTCAAAGGTTAGATGTTTGTTGATGTTGCTAACTTATATATGCTCCAAGGTTTTGCAACAGGGTTTTCCAGCCATAAACAGAACATAAGAAAAAGCGCACAGCCCTGATTTTACAATGACATTTAACAATCGAAAGTATATTCAGTAAAGGAAGAAAATACAAGCATCTGAGTGGTATTCCAGCAAAATATATCCGAAATGCCAGATATTCCTGCAGTGTATACGACGTTTATTAGCTTTCTGTGTAATTGAAGTAAGATATATATTTTTGCATTGAAACGTTTTTGAAGCTAATGATTTTTCATTAATTTCTTTCCTTCTTTCTTTCTTACTTAAAGTAGCGTAAAGTCAAAAGTTCATGCAACAAGAGGCCCATGGGCCACTATGCTCACCAGAGCTCAGACGAGCCAATATGCTCACCAGTGTTCAGGTGGGTACTGCTCACTGAAAGCCATCTGTTTTATCAAGCAGAGGCAGACCCCAGCCAAAGATGCTTCGGATGAAATTTGAACCCTTTCGACCCAGTGACTTCAGAGATGTTTTTTGAATGTGTGACGACATATGATAATGGACAAATGCCCATCCTATAAGTTCCCCTAGCAACCTTCGGCTCTGGTCAGATAAAAAAACAACAACAACCAAACCTGTAATGGCTAATATGGTCAATATTTCTATAGTCTCAGATTCACGCAGCATATGGTTGGTTTAAACAGTATTTATTTGTCAAGTATAATGTACATGTACAATCAATTACAATAGCAACTAACAGGATCTGACAGTAAGCTTTTGCTTACATCAAAGTTATCTCCTGTGATTCATGGAAGTATCTACAAAAATATCAATGATGGTTGCTGAGGAGCCCATTGTTATAAAGCGTAGAGCATTCTATGGTTTCTGTAGATATGCGTATTTATTTCCGTTTCTTTGGCAGCCAATAAAAAGGAGCAGCAGCCTAAAATCATATGGCAAATAGAACATGGCTTAAGGAACATTTCTATGGAAGGTTTTTCATAGTATCTGCAATGACTTGGTAGTTAATACCGTTTTTCATTTTTTCTAACTCTAAGTTGACATAGCAACCATACTAATGCACCAAATGTCATAAAAATACATAATCTTTCAATCCCCCAGTCCAAGGATTTTACAGATGAAATTTGGGCCCGATCGGCCCAGTGGATTCAGAGGAAATGTGGTTAGAAAGTGTTGACGGAAGACAGACGACGACGGACAATTGCCTATCCTCCTATATGCGTCCAGAGACCCTTCGGTTCTGTTGAGCTTAAAATACTTTTACTGGAAGAAAAGGGTATATAATAAACACATTATAACTATGTCAACTTGATCTGCCGTTCATTATTATTATTTTTTTTTTTTTTTTTTGGTTTGGGTTTTACGGCCCTTTCAAGATTATTTCACTCATATCGAGCCGATCGTTAATCAGAGGTGGGCGAAAACCGGAGTACCCGGAGAAAAACCACCTGACCTTCCGTTGCAGAACTTGGCGTCTCACACGTGGCCCGAGCGAGGCTCGAACCTACGGCGGTGAGAGACCTAATGACTAAGAGTCAGCGCTCTTATCCACTAGGCCACGGAGGCCCGTACCGTTCATTATTGCATCTCGTGATCTTTCATTCAGAAACAGTCACATTTGTGATACAGTGCAGCAGATCAAGTTATGATATAATAATGTGTATTTAATAAACATGTAAACCCGTTCGTTACCATGGCAACATAAATTTTAACGATATGTTGTTCCATATAAATTGTTGCAGAACCTGGAATGCATCTTCCTAGTAATTACAATATTTGTGTTACCTTTGTTTGTTTTCTGACCACACACGGGATGAAATTTAATCAAAAATGAAGATTTCACCTGATGTTCTTTTGTTGCTATAGCAACCATACTACATAAGCTTGGAACTTATTGTTGCCGTTTTTTAAGATACCACGCCATATACTGTTAACACAAAAGTTTTTAACAATTTTTGAAACAGGGCCATTTTTGGCCTTTCGTGAACCAAGCCCTTTGGTATATTTTGGGTCGGTAAAAAAATAATAAAAAAAAATGTTACAAATTATTATTATTATTATTATTATTATTACTGTCAAAAAATTGTGAAGATGCTTCGGCTCAAAGTCGGATTGGGTTCACAAATCACATTTTATTTGGTTAAATGTAGACATATTATTCTCTCCGTATCGCTTGTTATAAGCGGATTTTAGCAGAAAGGTTATCCTGAAATTTATTCATGGTCACTAAAATTATCATCGCGGCAGGCCTATTTTAATCAGGAAGAGTTCGTTTTTGTATAACTTATTAGGCTACAGCAAGTGCATTGATTTTCGTTCAGATTCTGAAAATTTTAGAGCATATAGCATCGAAAAGTATCTTGTTTTTTTCGTTCCGTAAATCAAAGGGTTTTACAAATATATCGAGCATAAGGGCACACTTTGAACATAATTTGCTTTTAAAAAAAAGTACTGGGTAAGTCCTTTGTCAGATTAAGTTTACCCATTGCGGATCGGGTACGGTATGTTTCGCACTTTCCTAAAAGCGGTATTAGATATGTCATTGTTGTCATTCTGAATAAAACGCAAATTCACGGTAATGCGCTCGTATAATAGAGGACGTAGGTTCGTTCGGAAATGTTTTTTGTTCTTTTTTAAATAATATTAAAGTCGCTGCTTCGAGCCTTGCTTGGCGTGTAGGTATTAATCAAGTTTTAATATGGGAAATGAAATGAGGAATCTGACCTGTGTAGAAAAGATTAAGACTGTCGTGTGCCCAGAGACAACCTGTTCTATGGCACAGAGGAATTTAATGCTTATAGCTGGGTAGATTTCGTTGATGCACACTCGCTATCAAGAGTCGTGATAGCTGGAGTCGACTATAATTGTTGCGAGTAGCAACTGAGTATTTTTAATGATATTTTGTACATGTACATGTAGTTATTCCGTTGGGAATTTTCTGATATGTGTCTATGCGGTAAACATAGGACGTGCCAATAATAGAGCATATGCAGACTGGTAGGCCTACAGGTAATTTTAGGACAAGTTCGCTAGACGGAATAGCATTGATTGGGGTAACTGGCAGCTGTCCCTGCAAACCCGAGCCCAGCAGTCGCTCGTCGACATTTGCTATTGGCTTAGCAGGTCAGTTGTCTGAACATGCCAAAACTAAATTGCAGTGTTGTTCATTAGCGGGACTGTGTCATTTAGAATTTCCACACGCACGAGTGAATTGGAATTTACTGTGGTGTGAAGACATCTACTGGACGGAACAATAATACCGGTAATTGAGAACTGGTACCGTAAGTCGGAGCCTCGAGGACGTCGTTTATTCGACATCTGCTCCGTCGGTCTAAGTTTTCCAAACCATACCAAAACGTAGTGCTGTTCGTCAGATAGATTGTAATGTAATTTAAAGATGTTGCAACATGTTTTATTGTAATGTATTGAAGATACATTCTGCATTTTTGTTTAAGGGCATTGTTGCTAACTTGTTATTGCAATCTGAGTCTATAGTCATACAGGGCATTGTTGCATAAACTTGTGTTGGCAATCTGAGCCCGTCACGACATAGGACATTTGTTGCCAACATTAAGCAATCTGAGTCCGAAGCAACTATGCAGGACAGGGCTGTTCAGACCTGGAAATAGGAAATGCAGCCTTGGTCCAAATCAAAGGGTACTAGTACTGTTGTCTGAAGTAGGGACGCCTACTATTGTAAACTGTATATAAACGTAACAAACAAAATAGGTTGTAGATCGTTATACTTTTTCAATGTAAATAATAATATGCAAGCATGATTTTGTCCGTAATTTGATTGCGAGGCAGCGCATTATGCACCCTGCATCAAGTTGCATTTGTATAGTGGCGTTGGGTAGGACTCGGATACATGTATGGTTGAGGATAACTGCCAAGCGCGTACGTATTGATAATCTAAGTCAGCATGCTTTCACTAGCATTTAATCGACATCGTTGTCATACTTACGTCAGAATTAAGACATACAAACCTGTATTCTATAACAGTCCCGCTATACCGACGATATCACCGCCATGTACCATTCGTACATACTTTTGCAAATTTATTAAATGTAGGCGATTGCATGTATGGTCAAGTAAAGGATGCTAGGATTTTTTGTTGTATGTTGATTTTGATTTGTACAAAATACCTTGTTGTATATACTGTTATTATCAAAAGCATATACCAAAAAAAAAAAAAAAATAACAAAGCTAACTTTGGAGGCCAAAGTTTTTCAGCAACGAAGGAGTTATTATGATGCAAAATTTTGGTATTTTGCAATAAATCTGAATGCGTAATTTAGATTATCATGTTTGGTATCAAAATGTTCCTTATAAAAAGCAGATTCTGAAATTGTCATTTTTACCTTCAAAATATAAAATTTTAGTCAAAATTGTTCATTTTGTTCATTTTTGCATTTTTGAAACAAAGAAACAAGTCTCAACCTTTAGACTAATCGGACTAGCTTTTAGCATGTTTTGATGTATGATTAGTTAATCTTGGTTTCGCGTCCTGACGGAAGCCGTGCATTGAATTGTAGAATAAGCCGGTTAAGTTCTCACTTTGTTAAGCAAACACGTTTTTGAGACTGAGATGTTAATCTTGCTAAAAATGCCAGTTTGGCAGCGGAAACCATTTTTGTTGTTTGTAGTTTTCACAGTTTATGTGAACTGAGCATCTAAGTTAATGCGTAAAAGTTATTGGTTGATAAGAGTTTGTTTGTTTGATTAGTGGGCGTTTCTTTTTTAGTTTTGTGTGAATTTGTAGATTTTTGAAAATTGTAGAATCAGTTAGGAATTTCCAACTAAACAGTAAAGGCGTAAAATAATAGTTAAAATTGATGCTTGGAGTTTACCAGCAAAATATTGTTGAAATTGTTAAGTTGCTAAATTGAACTTTGAATGTACATGTAATTTGGATGTTGCCAATTACTGTATTGTGTTGATATGATGAACTGTTGAAAATAATTAAAAGTGGAAAATAGAACTTTATACTGTCTCCTGTGTTTTGGACTAGATCCCCACATTTAGAAAAACATTTAAGAACTGGATATTACCAGCCCTTAATATGTATATCGCTTATATTATTTTGTTTTGGATATTCAATTGGTTTCATGTTTGTGTTTCTTTCAATTTGGTGCCACTGCTGGGAGTTGTGTGTTAATTGTATCGATACCTGATCATTGCCTTCACTTCTATTTTACATTCAAAATGATGCCTACCATTGAATTATTACGAAAGATATATGTCTTTTTTAAGTTTTCAGTTCTTCTCACGGCCTCCGCCCATCGGGGCTTGAAGAAATAGATGGGCTGCATGATGTTTCCACGCAGAGCTGAAACCGACCGCACACGAGTATTGGTAAACCGCTTACAGGATCTAAGCCTGCCCAGGCAAAGGGGTACGAGTCGGGCCGTCCATGTTAATAAACCCTATTGGTTACATTGGGCGACAGGGCTTGAGAGATCATTTCGTCTCAATGCCGGGTAAAATACCCACAAAATTGGAAGCAACGACTCCAAAATGACCTACACAGTGTTGACGGGGACGTGAAACCTCGAATCAAACAAATAAACAAACAGTTCTTCTCGACAATTTTTGTCATATCTTTATTTGCTATATTTTATAATTCAAACAATATGTTCTGTTCTTGCGCTTGAGAATGAGTTTCAGCTTTTATTTCTTCCTTTACTACTGATATTATCATCCCTATTCACCATATTTGCATTATTTGCTGGTTCCCAGCTTGCACATTATCAATATTGGAAAAACAGGTTACCAGACCCCCCTGACCTTTGAAGGTCAGGGGGCCTGGTTTCCTGTTTTTCCAACACTGATAACCTTCAAACTAGGAACCAGCAGATAATGCAAATAAGGTGAATATAACGGTAACAGATGGATCGGCCCGTTTGACGTAATGTTCTATAAACATTCATCGACCTGTATATTGTTGAACATTTCAGTGATATATAAAGCAAGGTCGTTATGTTTTCTCTCCAACTTCGATGGCTTGAACACCTTTCGGACAGCGAAAATCTGTTCCAGACAGGGGCAGTTCGAGCCACTGAGGGTAACTACAAGGAGGCATAAAGGGATTAATTTTGGGACATCTTTCGGTGTTCTATAATAAAATGTATGTTGTGTGTACTCATTAGAATCGCCTCATTGAGGCGATTCTAATGAGTACACACAGCATACATTTTCAAGTTTAAAGTCGAAAATCTCCTTACTTATCCCACACTACTTCTTATGTGAAGGAATTCCCTTGGGACTCAAAAACCGATTCGGCTCATCCATGATAAACGAGCCATCGGTGTTCGAGCCATCGAAGTTCCACTGTATATATTTTCGCCGTTCCTGTTCTTTTATCTTAGTTTAACTCGTGGACATATCAAATAATATTTTGTGCGGGATTATGGTTGAACCATATGCGGATTATAATTTATGCTGTGTGTTGTTTCTAGGCGTGTTATTTTTTTATGATTTCATATCTATGTTCGGTAATAGAAATAACTTTCATAAAAATAAAGCTTAGTTTTCTTAGCATCGAAACATTCCACACAAGTCTCTTACCAGATAGAAGTGAAGGCAATGATGAGGAATCGATACAATTCATGCACAGCTCCCATAAGAGACATCAAAGGGAACGAAACACAAACATGAAACAGTCTACATTCTCTCACTTTATTTAAATCATCAAATGAAATAATGGGATTCGCCTATGATTATGTTGTAGGTTAAGATGTGTTTCTCCATCTTTCCCAGGCTTTGGGTTCAGATTCGATCAGTTCCTAAAGTCTCTTTACTCAATTAATCTCCTATATGCTTTAATAGAATTTGTACCCTTGAACTTACCTTAACCCTTTTTGTACCAAATGGAATCTTCCTCCTTATATATAGCAGGAGTCCATTTAATATTTTAGGGGTGTCACGTTGTGTTCCTATCAAAATTTATTTGGAAAATGACTGAACTTTTAGCAAACAGTGGAGGCCCTGATCAGACGCCGCGTTCTGCGGCGTCTGATCTGGGCCTGCACTGTTTGTTAGGGTTCCCGTTTGGGGGTTTCTGGTACTCAATGGGTTAACTACAGATGACGTTACAGGTTTTCCTAATAAGCGCTATTAGCGGATTTTGTTTGTTTGTTTGATTTGAGGTATTAGCTATTAGCGGAGCAAACCAGGGCCACTATAGTCATCCTGTTTTACATGACACTGGAAATGGATTCATCACATAGTTCCACATAAGTACAAATAATGCACGCATTAGCACCAGTTAAAATATGCGAGAAGTATGCCCTTCTTGAACCGAACAACATTCAAAAGAAAACCGCATAAACCCGCATAAACAATATGGCGATTAAATCGCTTGGTACGATGACGTTTTATTTTTGTTTTTTGTTGTTTTGTTGTGTTTTTATGACAGCTGAATTATGTTAATGATGCCAGTTTCGCTTCTTCATTTGAACTGCGGCACGAGAGAACATGTCAGAAGGCTTCCGAGTGGTTGGTCAAAACGTTTTACCTGCGCATCGCGTAGTCTGATCCGACCCCTCGTTAACCTTTTGGGTAATCTATGTCAATAGAGCGAACACCAAATGAGCCCCGCCAAGCGAATTTGTGTCTTCGATCATTTCGTCATGACAAATTTTAACTGCGCATGCCCAGCCATTCAGAGGGGCCAGGGATATTGCTTTCTGTCTGAAGGTTCCTCTTGATTCACTGCTTGTATGAGCGAGCAGCGAAGGTTCTGGCTAGACTGCGCGGATGCGCAGGCTCGCCTGAACCTTCGCTGCTCGCATAGGCGATAAGTACCAAAATCGCTTGACGGTGCCCAAATGATTTTGATCAGTGCACAGACCTGTCAGTCTTGACCGTTGCACGTGTTGTTATTGTAGATTTACCTTTTCCCAGGTGAATTTGTTTTTTATTAATTTTTACAAACATTTATGAAATAAACATATTTGACAAATCATGGTTAAGTGACATGATGTAAAGATTTTGCATGGCACCGAAGGTTAACAGAAAATTCATCTGTGTCACTTTGCCCGATAAATTGTAGACTAAAACAGGTTGTGTCATTTTCGACCACAACCCTCATAATTTTCATATCCTATCCGTTGCATCCACGAAGCTTGAATAATAGATTACGCATGTCACAATTGCTATATACTGCCTAACATTTGTCAGAATTTCTGCCCAGTTGACTTCAGTTCTTTATGCATTACGTTAACCCTTAATAAAGGCGCTATATCGATTTACACAGCAGACGACAAACTACCTAAAAGAAAAAAAAAGCAGAGAAAACAAAGCTTGGCATTTCATGTGAATTGCCTGCTTGCAAACAATTCACATGCAGTCCTCTGACAAACAAGAACATATTACGTTTGTTTGCACTTTGAGAATGTCGCATTAGCAACTGTTTGTCCGTAAAAGGGTAGCCAGATTTACACGTACAGAATAAATACACTCCCTTTCAGATCCATTACGATAAGACATCCGTGTGATATAGTGCATTTTTCAAACCTCAAAAAAGGTATTTTTTTCGGATGAAAATTTGTGATATTTCCTTATTTCTGCTATAAGGAAAATAATGTTTACCCCCGGAAACCCCAGTTTTCTCTATATAAACTGAGGTTTGGTGGGGTCTTTATTTCACGGATGTGTTCACGTGATGCATTAGGTCTTTCACCACAGCTTAGGAAGTCGTTGGGGAGCCACTGGGCATCTTGGGTATCGCGACGAGTTAATTATAACTTCTGCTGCGTACCGCTAGAGTGCAGCACTGAAGAAACAACGGGCAAAGAATGGCTTATCTGTAACCTATATCAGTTAAGAATTTATTAATGTTTGGTCTATATTGGTCCAATATTGAATTACAATCTACCAAATTCGTTTTAACGACTGTTTTCTTTTGTGTGTGTGTGTGGTTGTGTGTGTGTGTGTTTTGTTGGATTTTTTAAGGTCACAGGCTCCCGCGAAAACTGTCAGTTTTTAGCCTTACATTTTGGTGACGTGAACCTAGTTACACCTGTGGATACAAAACCGTTCAAACTTCTATGAAGTACCTTTCAATGAACCTCCTTGTACCAAGTTAGTTTGACAAGCAAATATCATTTATCCCGGGACTTCCGTGGAGTGTGGGCCATGTTTGCTGATGTTGGCTCGGTGGGGGACGTCTATTAGTCCTGATGTAGGCGTCTCTTGCCTGATGCCTCCAGTTGACCTGTCCGATGATCTGCGTCGGTCGGTGTGTGCTCGGAGGGGGATGTGCTGTGTTTGCCGGTTCTTGTCTATCATAGTTTCGGTTTCAGAACTTGCGGGTTGAGACACACTGATGAAGATTAAATATCGGAAAGGCCTCTGTGTCACCAAATTTGATATAGTTACGCCTTATCAAAGTAGTCTAAAACTGGCTCAAGAAATATACATTGATTGGTGTCATTTTGGCAAGTACTTTTTCCTTTTTTAGGTCTGTTTGACATCTGAGATGTATTCTGATTGGACAGTGCAGGAGTCTACTACGAAATGTACAACACTTTGTGTTTTGAATGTATTCCTAGCTTGCATGTAAGGAAATATTGAATGAAACATCAAATCAAAATGAAAAGATGCCCATCAAAGTTTGAACGGATGTGTGTCCACATGTGTATTAAAGTTATTAAAGTCAAATGGGTGTTTAAGGGGAATGGGAACACCTGGCACATTTTACGCCATTTTTCAAAGGGAGATAATTTTCGGGACTTCCTGTTCGCTTTTCTTTAAGCCCGGTCCCACTGAAAAAGGGGTCTACTCTTAAAGGGAGCAAATTCTTTCCTTTAAGAGTTGATCCCTATTGACATGGGAGACAAACATACTTTTGCAGGAGTTGCCTCCCCTGAAGGTGTTCCCATTCCCCTTAAGATATATTTATGATGAGGGGACATTGTTTTCCCGTAAAATTATTTCTAGTTGCCTCAACAGGTTTTGTGTGTGTGTGTTTTTTTGTTTTGTTTTTATGAAATTCGGCTCTTTTGTATAGTTGCTAGTTGCTATGGCAACTTAGAATCTCCATTGTCTCATCATGGGGAAAATGACAAACGCATTTACTGCAAAATAGAAGTGGCGGCAATGATCAGGAATCGATAAATCAACCCACAGCTCCCATCAGAGACACCAAAGGGAAAGAAACACAAACATGAAACAACAGACCCTAATGGAGACATCAAGAGCGGAAAGCCATTTCCCACAAACTGGCCAATAGGCTATCCAAAATAAAATAATATAAGCGACACAAACACCCAAAGACAAACCATAACACAAATAAACCGCGACAGAAGAACCGCCTTGGAACGGTAAGCAGAAACGAATTCCACTGTGTGTGTGTGTGGGGGGGGGGGGGGGCTTAAATCGATTTTACGTGGCCACAATCCTCGCCAAAACGAATTCCACTGGGCGTGGGGGTGCTGTAATTGATTTTACTAGGCCACAATCCTCGCCCTAACTTCCGTCGCGATTTAGACAAATAATTTGTTCAGTCCGCATGAAATGCTGGAGCAAAAGAAAACCAACAGTTAGACTCCGAGCGGCCCGCCCAGAGACAGAGCATCAGGCACCAACCAACATTACCTTGACTTAGACCTCTCTAATTCTCAATAAGCCTTTACGCTAGAATCGTCATAGAACCTGAGGCCTGACCCACCGGCGTGCAATTAAAGAGGGAAGCAAAGTTGGCAACCGTGATTGGGTTAACTACCATGCATGCAGTCTGTCGTATAACATTTATGTTGTACCCAATCTTTTTATATCGAAGAATGAGTTTACGAAATTGGGTGCTGAAGTCATTGCGGTTATATATTTTTCTGAAATTATATACTAAGTCACCATAAAATTCGGGTTCCGATAGACCTTGTTGCAGAAGAGATTTAAGTCCAATATTGAATTTTGAAATTAAATCAGAATGACGTCTATAAAAATTTGGAAAGGCTTTGCGTAGTTTATGGTACAGCCTTAGTGGATATTTTTGCAAAGCTAGAAATATTTAAGCAGTCTTCTATCTGCCATATGATTTTTTGCCTACTGTTCAGCGAAATCAAAGCTATGACGCCACTGGACTGATTGGGTCCAAATTTTATCTGTAGCATCCTTTGGCTCAGGGCTTCCATTGTTTATTAAAGTACATTCCTGTCATGGCTGAGCTTTGGTGAGCATAGTGGCCCATGGGCCTCTTGTCTTAAACATGTATAAATAATAATAATAATAATAATAATAATAAATCTCAAATTTGGCTGCATCGTGCTTCTGTGCAGAGCTGCAAACAACTGAATGTGAGAACCAGTAAACTGTTTAGAAGGTCTAAGCCTACCCAGACAAAGTGGTGCGAGTGAGACCGTCCCTGCATATAAAGTTTACAAACTCTAGTGATTTCTTTGCTTAGTAGGGGTTGAGATGACATTTCCATCTCAATTTCAGATTAAAGTCCAAAAAACTTGAAAGCAACTTCCCCAAAATGGCCTAAATAATGTTGATTGGGACATAAAACCTCATCACAAACAAAAGCCCATCATTATAAGGGCTTACAATACTTCATATTAAAGTTTTACATCAAATATTGTAACCATCCGCAACTATTATTGACATTTATGCCTTTGGCGCAAAGGATTAAGCCTTTTACGGTGCGCTGACCTTCTCGGCTTACCTGTACAGAATCTCTTGTTGGAAATAGCAGGGGCTTTAATGGAAAACAATTTTTAAACAAATATAACTTTTTTATTTTTCAATTTGACAAACATGTTCCGATTTAATTTTATTGTCCGTTTAAATTCCTTCAAAACGATATCAAATAAGTGGAACTTTTATTTAATTAGCTGCCGGCATTTTTATTTTCAAATTAATAGCCTATAAACCTTACTTGAAGCATACAAATCTGTGGAAAAACAACGACAGTAACCGACTTTAACGGCTAAAATCTACACTTTCTGTTTATATTGCAAACAAAAGCCCGTATCAGACGCAATGTGTATACAATATTGTGCATTTTAATAGCAATTACAATATTTCAAAATAATATTTAATAACGGCATTTTGCGATTAGATTTGGTAATAATTCAGAAAAAGCTTTATCGTCTACACACGCGTGTAATCCCAAAGCGGGTCAGTTTCAATCGACTGTAAAGTCAACACATCTTCGCCTGGGCATCTCCTTGGAATGTAAATTAATCTAAGAATGCGGTGTCTGATCTGCATCTTATTTATTTATTTATTTATTCACGTATTTTTTTTTATTTTCATGACCTGATTAGATTTTTGCGCATTCTTTATACTTACTACGCAAAGTTAAATAAACATTGCTAGTAATAAGATTTATGATTACATTTGTTTGTTTTGTATGTTTGTATGATTACAGCTGAAAGAAAGAAAGAAAGATTTCTAAAAAAACATATATAACTTTGTTATAATATACTCACCGGAAATAGAAACTATACACTCATTTTTAAGTTGTCACTGGCGAAACATTTTAATGAAATTTGAATTCCAATTATATAAATTATCATCAGTGGCATGTCTGATTTATCGTATAAAAGTTTAATGATAGCTACGCTTTAACGGGTAGAGCCACAGGTTCAAAGCAAGGGTCCAAATCTTGCTGTTCAAGTTTCCATTGAGTCAAAAATTTTGTGTCGCGAATATGATTCCCATTTTTACCAGTTATTACGCATCATCAAACGTTGGGAATATTGTTTACAAAATGAAATTTTTTACAATGGTTGAAATGTTATCGACGTTTCAATATTGGACCAAACCACCGGAAGTGAGCGAAAAGTATGGCATTTCTGATTGCGTTTTTTTTTATTTTTATCAATATTTAAGACACAGCCGATGATGCTTAAACGATTGAAGGCACTTTTGGATCGATTTTTGGCTTGAAACATTATATTGAAAATTTCACTGTAAAAAGCAGTTTTTGAGATTTCAATAGAATGTTTGTTTCTCGATAATTTTTAGATGTTATGTCATTTTTTTATTCCTTTCTTTTCACTTGGTACCTATACGCAAAAATGTTGAAGTCAAAATTCGATTACAAACAGATTTTGTGAAAAATACACTTTTCTACATTTTCCCCAAAACCTTCTATTTTGAACACCAGATTTTCTTTAAATTGTTACAGGATTCATGTCGAAAGTTAGTCAAATCCTTAATCAGTAATTTTTAACTGAATTATCCACTTGTTTTGTCAGGCAAGACAATATAAAAGTGTATAGTTTCTATTTCCGGTCAGTATATATATCTTATTCCAATAACTCAGATACAGGCTAATCTGACATTTCGTTGTTCGCACATTGTTTTGTTGGAATACCAGAGGAATGTTTGTTTTATTTTATTTTTATTTATTTTTTTATTTTTCCAACATGCGTTTGATTATTTAAGTGCTATTGTGAATTCAGTCTGGTAAATAACAAAAATAACCGTAAAGATGCCATTAATGCCTATGTTAATTGTTTTGTATTCATTATTATCATCTTAGTTGTAATGAAAGAATGTAGGAAAGAAAGTATCAGGAAAAAAGTATCCGGAAAAAAGTATCAGAAAAAAAGAATCCGGAAAAAAAGTATTAGGAAAAAAATATATAGGTCATTTTGAAGACGTTGCTACCAATTTATGGGACTTTTACCCGAAATTGAGATGAAATGACATCTCAAGCCCTGCCGCCCAATGAAGCCAAATATGGTTCATGGGCATGGAGGCCTGACTTGCACACTTTAGTTTGTTTAATTGGAGGTTTAACCTCCCTGTCTACACTATATAGGTCATTTTGGAGACATTGCTTCCATCTTGTGGGACTTTTACCCTACACTGAAATGACATCTCAAGCCCTGCTGCCCAATGAAACCAAATAGGGTTCATCAGCATGGAGATCCGACTTGCACACTTTAACTTGTTTAATTGGAGGTTTACATATCAATTTGGCGGTTCTGTGTCAATATATTTTCAGCTCACTCAGTGGGGGAAACATTACGGGTATTTAAGCTGAAGACAATTATCGCTTTTTATGACACGTGATGTGTATTGTATACCGGCTACTGACCATCTGGATGATAGACTACGCTGAGAGACAGATCTATTTAGCATTTAACAATGTGGCTGTCTACCTGCCGCACGGCGTTGGAGCGGCGTCTGGTCGGCGCCGAGCCAGCGTTTTGCCGCTGGAAAGACGTTGGCCCGACGTAGCACTATCGCCGTGCACACTACATGGTACTTACGATTTCTGTTGAATGCGCTGATCCGTTTTACTACCTAAATGAAGACGTGAACTGTTTAATATATCCAGAAAAGAAGTATTTTGATCAAAATACACACAACAACAAAAATGCGTAACACTCAAATTATTGGCACACTAATCTGTAATCCTCTCACTTTTTGCTCGTCCAGTAGACTGCTCTGCGCCTTACGTATATTCTGCCTTATAAGTCTATCATCGTTGTAGTACCTGATAGGGCTATACCTTGTCTCATCAGAGAGGCGGGTGCCGCAGCTGATCGTGGACGGGCTCGACCCTGATCCGCTGCGGTACCCCCGCCTCTGCTGCTCAGGTGCTTATGACTGGATGTTATGAAGACATGTTACTAGTATATGATGGGAAATGATAGGAATATGTAACTTCGTCCCCCCCACCCCCCACCCCACACACACCAACCCTCACACACACACCAACCCTCATACAGTCATTAGCACAACCTAAATGAAAGGCACGTCACCCTCAACCCGAGGGTTTTTGCAACATACACCATGTCTTGTCTTATAGCATTTTTACAAATACTGTACGTCTCTATGCCATGTATTATTGTGGCCCGAGAATACTTAATAAAGATACTGTTCTGTTCTGTTCTGTTCATTAATGGACACGCGCGCAATGTATATTGTATTTCCTTTCCGGAGAGATTAACTTTATTCATATGCATTAAGTTCTCAGCAGAATAGATATTATTTAGATAATGAGAATCTATTATTATTATTATTATTATTATTATTATATCTTGGATCCAATATACATTTTTGATTTGTTTGTTTGATTTGAGGTTTAATGTCCCCGTCAACACAATATAGGACTAAGGTCATTTTGAAGACGTTGCTTCCAATTTTGTGGGACTTTTACCCGACAATGAGATGCAATGACATCTCAAACCCTGTCGCAGAATGAAACCAATGGGGTTTATAAGCATGGACTCACACCGCTTTGCCTGGGCAGGCGTAGATCCTCTAAGCGGTCTACCAGTACTGGTGTGCGGTCGGTTTCAGCTCTGCGTGGAAGCTTCATGCAGTCAGTCTATTTCTTCAAGCCCCGATGGGCGGGGACCGTGCTTTATACATGTATATTGGGTCCAAGTTACGAGAATACATCCGTTTGACACAGTACCTTCTTATAGGTTGTGGGTTATTGCTAGAACTGTTGCTTTAAAATTTATTTTAATTGGTTCAACAGACAAATACATATTATCCAAGATTTGCAAGAACCGGTCTATAGAGTACCCACAACCTATGTCTTGTACAGAAGAAAAGGTTTGGGATGATTGCTGGAAACATTTCATTGATAACATACGTCTTTATTTATCCCCATCAACACTGTATAGGTCATTTTGGAGACGTTGCTTCCAATTTTGTGGGACTTTCACCCGACATTGAGAGGAAATGAGATCTCAAGCCCTGCCACCCAATTACACTAATAGGGTTTATATGCATGAACGACCCAACTCGCAAAGATAGATAGATAGATAGATAGATAGATAGATAGATAGATAGATAGATAGATAGATAGATAGATAGATAGATAGATAGATAGATAGATAGATAGATAGATAGATAGATAGATAGATAGATAGATTATTGTGTCAATGAAGATTTGTCCACATGAAACTCAGTAATTGCTCAGTAATATGTCTAGGAAACCCGTTTACTTTGTAAATCTTCAGAAACGCATTGTCTATATTCTGTAATGTTTGCGTACAACTCGATATGACAAAAATATCTATGGCTGCGGCGTAAAACAAAGTAAATAAAATATTGTAAATAAATATATTATCTAAATGCACGGCCAGTAGAGGCGATTGGTTCTAACTAGTACCCACAACCTATGTCTTGGTGCAGAAATAAAGATAATAAAGTATACCCACTTTTCTCCATATAAAGTGGGGGTTAGAGGGTTTTCATTACACGGACTTACTATCGTGATAATAACACGGTGATTCTTTTTAGAAACGGTGATTCTTTTTAGCAAGAAGCGTAATCTCGGATGAGACCCGGAGTCTTAATTGTTCATTTTTCTGAATTATTTTTATTTACCGTCCCCAGGTTTATGATATTACTTTTTAAATACAACTATAGGTCAAGTTGCCACTTACTGGTCTAGTGACTACTATTGGTGCAAAGATTAACGGTGCGCGTCACAATACTTGGTGATAATTCGATTATCGACAGGTAGTCGGAAGTGTGCTTACTCAATGTATTGATCGATTAACAATCCACCATGAACGATTATATTGACGTGCGTCATTTACCTGAGCAGAAAGAAAGAAAGAAAGAGCATATATGATGAAGTTATCGTCATTTAAAAAAGAAAGAAAGATTTACTCGTTTAGCACGAACAAAATAAGGAAGAGAAACATATAAACTAGCTAGGAGACATTGGCGGCACAGGCCGCCACAAATACTTCTTCTCGGGGGAAAGGGAATACTATAGTATTCTTATTGCTTGTTTAAAACATAGATTGTTGGACCTCATTAGAATCGCCTCGACGAGGCGGTCTTACGAGTGCTCAAACTCAGGGTTATCAGCATAAATGAGAATATAACAATATTTCATGTGTATTTTCAAATAAATAAGTAAAGGAAGAAACAAGAAAGGAAGATGAATATTATTTGTGAACAACTGAAAACTTGAAGTTGTTTATCTTTACTCCTTTCACACAATGATGGCATGATAAATATACTATTTAAGGCTTACTGAGTCACTAAGAAGCAACTGAGACTAGATAGATAGATAGATAGATAGATAGATAGATAGATAGATAGATAGATAGATAGAAAGATAGATAGATAGATAGATAGATAGATAGATAGATAGATAGATAGATAGATAGATAGATAGATAGATAGATAATCGGCAATTTTTGTGTCAAGACATATTTATCCGCATTGAAATCAGTAAGAGTATCTCCTTTGCATTTCTATGCTTACAACTCAGACTCAAGGTTCTCGTCTTAACGGATACATTACGAAAACACGCCTATATAATTACATTGTAAATTTAACAATTAAACAATGAAAATTTTCAGATGAAAACTTGTGGTATTTTTCATATAGCTGCTCAAAACATAGATTGTGGGTGCTCGTTAGAACCGCCTCGCCTAGGCGGTTCTGTCGAGTGCCCAAAATCTATGTTTTTGAGCAGAAATAAGAAAAATATTACAAGTTTTCATCTTATTTTTTTTTTTTTCGTTTTTTTTTTTTTTCGGTGGTAACGTTTTCAATGCAGTTGTATAGGCGTGTTTTCGTAATGTATTTTGCAGATATGTAAGTGATTGGTCCCTTTTGATAAATCGGCCAATTTGTTGTTTGTTATTGTCGGCATTTTGAACATATTCCTTTACATTAACAATCAATAACGGCCCCACCCATCGGGGCTTGAAGAAATAGATGGGCTGCATGATGCAATTACATGCAGAGCTGAAACCGACTGCACACGAGTACTGGTAAACCGCTTTGAGGATCTAAACCGGTGCGAGTCGGAACGTCCATGCTTATAAACCCTATTGGTTTCACTAGGCGGCAGGGCTTGAGATGTCAGTTCATCTCAATGTCGGGTAAAAGTCACACAAAATGGGAAGCAACGTCTCCAAAATGACCTATACAGTGTTGACGGGGACGTTAAACTTCGAATCAAACAAACAAATTAACAATCAATGAACCTTTCTTTCCAGAATAAATATTTGATGTTTGAATTTGCAGTATGTTATTATAGATAATTAAAATGGTTACAGGTAAATTAAGAGTAATTAAAACCTAATGTTTCGTTTTATATTTTTGATTAGTCACAATTAATTTCAAACAGTGTAAGTAAGCATTACCTTACATGGATATGTTACAATATTGAATAATCATTGAGACCATTATGATAACACATCTGTGTGAAATAATGCATTCTTTAGGTTACAGAAAACGGTTATTAAAAATTTGTGTCATAGTTTATTACTACTTTAAATACAGGTTGTGGATCTTGTTAGAATCGCCTCGCTTCTAACGAATATCCACAACATATGTTTGGGACAAAGGTAATAGAAAATATATATGTATGTTCCAGCAAACCACAGTTTTCTCTATATAAAGTTGGATTTAGAATGGGTGTTCATCAGTGACATGGACTTGTTAACATTATAATGATAGTCAAGCAGATTTAAGTGCATTTTGGACGGGAAAGCCCAAACATGGACAGTTATGCTGGAAACAGTGCATGCTCAGATCAGACGTCGAGCTTAGATCATGGCCTTTGCTGTCAACCCATTACGGCCTCCGCCCAACGGGGCTTGAAGAAATAGATTGGGCTGCATGATGCTTCCAAGCAGAGCTGAAACTGACTGCACAGCACATGAGTACTAGTAAACTGCATGGGGTCTCTAAGCCTGCCCATGAAAAGTGGTACGAGTTGGACCGTCCATGCAGATAAACCCTACTGGTTTCATTGGGTGGCAGGGCTTGAGATGTCATCTCAGTGCCGAGTAAAAGTCCCTCAAAATTGGAAGCAACGTCCGCAAAATGACCTATACAGTGTTGACGGGGACGTTAAACCTCCAATCAAACAAAACTGTCAACCCATTAAGAAAACATATCCTTTGACAATGTTTTCTTTCTTATCTGCGAAATGTTAATTTATATCTAAAAAAAAAAGCACATTATTTTTATGATGAAAAATACAATGTCTTGGTGCGGATAATACACACTGTAACCCCTCTTAACCTCTCTTTTCTGTAATGTAAAGTGGGGTTTCCAGGGGGTTTTATTACATGGACTTATGAAAATGGTGCTTTTCTAAACAATGCAATTTTAAATAATGCAATCTGACGTCCATTAACTGTATATATATATTTTTTTTTAAATAATGTGGACTATCACATTCCAGAAAAAAAATGGATTTATGAGAACCGATAATATTTAAAGTACAAAAAGGCTCAATTTTAACCGTTTGACAAAACGAGAATTTTTCTCGCTTAAAGTATCAAAACATGCAGATCTAAATTAACTAGACGTATCTATCGTTCAATATCCCCCGGGGTCATTTTCACACACAGACGGATTAAAACACAATATTGATTACACGATAGGTACACGAATAGGTATCTATCGTAGGCCTCAGTCAATGGGAGACAACTCAATATTGACTTTCTGTGCGACTCTCACGGTTGAAAGTCATCGGGCTAATGTCAGATATAGTTGGCCATGAACTTTTCCCACACAAAGACTCCTGTTTTACAAAATCCAAGTGTATATGATTTAAACAGACTTATAGAATAGGTTTCATTATATTATTATTTAGAAAGAAAATGTATCAGAAAAATAAGAACATGTACATGTATGTGAATCTAATAATCACCAAATCCTTGCAAAGGCTGTGTAATATACAAGTTTATCATATGACGTCGCGTCCGAGAGTGTAATAACGCCATGCATTATTTTCGATAATCCACTAGTAGATTAAATATGCAAATTAGCTAGATACGTCCCGTAACGTTACATGTACGACGTCTTTAACGACGTCGCGTTTACTAATGGCGGAATATTGATATTTGTGTAAAAAATCGTGAATAAAATGTCATATGATAAAAAGAATCTTGCATTCGTGCTCATGTATTATTGAATTTATTAAACTCGTTGAGGAAAAGGAATAAAATGCTCGGCAAAGCCTCGCATTTTATCCCTTTTCCTCGACTCGTTTAATAAATTCAATAATACATGAGCACTCATGGAAGACCCTCTATGTACATGTATGTGAAACTAATAATCACCAAATCCTTGCAAAGGCTGTGTAATATACAAGTGACTTGACCGAGCAAACACAGCATCTGATAAAACATATTGAATTCACCACATTTGCATTATTTGCTGGCTCCCGGCTTGCACACTGTCAATATTGGAAACACAGGTAACCAGACCCCCCTGACCTTGAAAGGTCAGGGGGGTCTGGTTTCCTGTTTTTCCAACTCTGATAACCTTCAGACTAGGAACCAGCAGATAATGCAAATAAGGTGAATAACTTGCTCATTAACCCTTTTTGTACTAAATGGAATCTTCCTCCTTATATATAGAACTTGTCCATTTCAAAATTGAGGGGTGTCGGGTTGTGTTTTCATCAAAATTTCTTTGGAAAATGACTGAACTTTTAGCAAACAG
The DNA here is from genome assembly GCA_963580285.1 of Lucinisca nassula. Classification (NCBI taxonomy): domain Eukaryota; kingdom Metazoa; phylum Mollusca; class Bivalvia; order Lucinida; family Lucinidae; genus Lucinisca; species Lucinisca nassula. Next base: position 113,861,028 of record OY757012.1, on the reverse strand, counting down.
TGGATGCCCTGATCAGACGCCGCGTTCTGTGGCGTCTGATCTGGGCCTGCACTGTTTGCCAGGGTACCCGTTTTGGGGTTTCCGGTACCAAATGGGTTAAGATAGATAGATATATATTGAACATATCAAATATTGCAAGATCAGTACGTGCGGTAAATACTCAATTTCAGCAATCAAATACAATTAAATTGATCGTAGGCATCACTGAGTAAAATGTCCATGTAATGAGCACCTCTTTAAATCCCACTTTATATCGAGAAATTGGGGTTCACAGAGGTATACATTATTTTTTATTATTATTTCTGCTCAAAAATATAGGTTGTGCGTACTTGTTTGAACTGCCTTATCAAGGCCGTTTCAACGAGCACCAACAATCTATGATTTGGACCAGAAAAGAGAAAAGTATTGCAATTTTTTAATATGAACTTAGGCACAGCCTAGATACGGACATGAGCATTACCGGTCAGTTAATTAATGTTTAAAAGCAAAGATGGTAGTGTTTTAACCCACCTGAAAAGTAGAAGTAAAACAAAGATCAGGAATTGATACAATTAATTTACTCCATCCATAAAAGACACCAAAGGGAAAGAAATACAAACATTAAGCGACTAGACCATAATGGAAACCTAAACAAAGGAAGGCCATAAGGACAGTTACTTTCCCACAAAATGGCCATATGGCCATCCAAAACCAAAAGACACAAGTGATACACACAGTAAGTAACAAACAACAACATAAATAAATCGCCACAGAAGAGCCGCCTTGGAACGGTCAGTGGAAGATTTCCACTGGGGGGCTTAAATCGATTTTACGTGGTCACAATCCTCGCCCTTACTTCCGTCGCGATTTAGACAAATAATTTGTTCAGTCCGCATGAAGGCCTCCTAACTCATCAGTGCAACATCTCCGTGAACACAAAAATCAAAGAACCACAGAGGTGAGACAACGGTGAGGACTCGACAGCAAGAAACCACTGAAATGCTGGAGCAAAAGAAAACCAACAGTTAGACTCCGATGAGCCCGACCAGAGACAGAGCATCAGGCACCAACCAACATTATCTCTCTAATTTTCAATAAGCCTTTACGTTGGAGCCGTCATAGAATCTGAGGCCTGACCCACCGGCGTGCAATTAAAGAGGGAAGCAAAGTTGCCAACCGTGATTGGGTTAACTACCATGCATGCAGTCTGTCGTATAATATCCATGTTGTACCCAATCTTTTTATATCGAAGAATGATTTTACGAAATTGGGTGCTGAAGTCATTGCGGTTATATATTTTTCTGAATTTATATACTAAGTCACCATAAAATTCGGGTTCCGATAGACCTTGTTGCAGAAGAGATGTAAGTCCAATATTGAATTTTGAAATTAAATCAGAATGGCGTCTATAAAATTTTGAAAAGGCTTTGCGTAGTTTATGGTACCGATAACCCTGGTTAAGGAGTTTAGCCGTTAATAATTTATTACGAGTGTTGGAGTCAGTTACATGACTACACACTCTAGCAAATCGAATTAATTGCGAAATATAATCGCCATAGGATGGCGCACGAGGAACATCACCATCCAAAAAAGGAAAATTTACAATCTCAAAATCAAAGTCATCGCGTTTATCATAAATTTTGCACGAAACAAATCCATCTACAATAGATAGATGTAAATCCAAAAACGGGGCCTCGGAATCAGAATAATTTGCTTTATTTAACTCAAGTTCTAGGGGGTAAATCTGACTGATCAAACCATCAAAATAGGTATTATCAATATTTAATAAATCATCTAAATATCTAGAAGTAGAGCTAAAAGCTTCAATAATTTCAGATTGGTTATCAATGGAAAGCGACAAAATGAAGTATCTTTCATAACAATACAAGAACAGATCAGCCACAAGAGGTGCGCAATTAGTACCCATCGGAATACCCACAATTTGTCTAAATAACTTAGTACCGAATCTAATATAAATATTGTCAAGTAGAAAGGTGAGGGCATCACACACTTTCTGACATGACCAAAGTGTATAATTCTTATTCTCTTTAGAAGTGAAAAATGCATTTCTGACATTACATGCAAGATAGAGAGAATCATCTCTGTGAAAAGCCCATTCAATTAAATCATTATGCTTTTCTTTTATAAGATTATGAGGAAGTGTAGTGTAAAGAGTGGAAAAATCGTAGGTAGACAGACTAGAAGCACGAAAATGTCTAGATTTCAATTTATTTAAAACCTCATTCGAATTTTTTATAGACCAAAACAGATTTTTTCCTAATCTTTCAAAGACTTTATCACAATATTTAATTACATGCGTTTTAATAGCAGTAAGACAGGAAGTTAATAATTTAGAAAGTTCAGTGGTAGTGCAAGAGCTAGAATTTGCAATAAACCGTGCTTTGTAAGGTTTTTTATGAAGTTTTGGTAACCAGTATAGCGTAGGAAGCTTGTCTTGGCCTTCGTTAACACACACAGCAAACTTGGTGGCTGAAAGACAAACATGTTTATCTACTATAAGTCTGAACACTAGAGGGGAAGTGAATAATTGGAGACAACAAACCATTTTACCAATATACAGATACGGATAAGCTTTAACTTACGTCCCTTGTTGAAACAGACAGCATTTTGGTTCTGTATAGCTTTACCTGAGAGCATTCTTGCTGACTGTATAACCTTTGTGAGCATTCTTGCTGACTGTCAAAATTAGAAATGTTTACTGGTGACACGTCCATAGACAATCCTTCACCAGTCTGATTAAAACATGGTTTCCGAAGTCAAAGGTCTTGCGAAATGCAAGTAGTTCAATTTTACCATGACATAGTGGGCAATCTGGATGGGGCCGTAAAATTCATAAATCGTGGCCACAAACAGACTGACTCGATCATCATGGACTTTGCCAAGGCATTTGACAAGGTTGAAGGTACCTCACAGAGGGCTATTTTATAAACTTGACTACTATGGGGTAAGTGGATCCACACATATGTGGATAAGCTCATGGCTCTCTGGGTGCTCACAACAAGTTGTACTTGATGGCCAAGCATCTGATCCAGTCCCTGTTTTATCCGGAGTCCCCCAAGGTTCAGTCCTTGGACTGGTCTTCTTGGTTTTCATCAATGATCTGACTGATAATATCAGGTCATCAGTCAGTTTATTTGCTGATGATGTGTCCTGTATATATTCTCCGACTGACTGTCTTATTTTACAAGATGACCTGGATCATCTTGCAGAGTGGGAGGCCGATTGGCAGATGACGTTCAATGTGGCGGTGGCATTTTTGACCCCAGGGCCATAATTTGAACAATCTTGGTAGAGGTACAATAGATGAAGCTACACACCAAATTTCAAAGACCTGGGCCTTGCAGTTTCAGAGGACTGTAGAAGATATTTATTTTAGATTTTTCCTATATAAGTCAGTGTAAAACCAAGCGGCCCCAGGGTGGGGCATTTTTGGCACCAGAGCTATAATTTGAACAATCTTGTTAGAGGTCCACAAGACGAAGCTTCATACCAAATATCAAACACCTGAGTGAGTGAGTGTTTGAGTTTAACATCCTACCAACAGCGAAGGTCATATTGAGACGGTTTAAAGACTCATCCGAAAGTCTGAAGAAGCCCAGGATCGATCCTGCGATCCCTGGTTTACAAGGCGGGTAGCATAACCACTACACCAGGGAGGCTTCTGATCAAACACCTGAGCCTTCTGGTTTCAGACAAGAAGATTTTTAAAGCTTTTCCCTACGTAAGACTATGTAAAAAACAAAGGGCCCCGGGGCAGGGGCATTTTTGGCCCCAGGACTATAATTTGAACAATCTTGGCAGAGGTCCACTAGATGAAGCTACACACCAACTATCGAAGGCCTGGTTTCAGAGGAGACTATTGTTTAAGTTTTCATTAAAAACATCTGTTGTTGGCTCCCGTGACCTTGCTCTGCGGACTGGAACCATTTGAACACTTCTGAAAGGGAACCGCCTAAGAATCATTCCTATGAAGTTTGGTCAAAATCCGATCAGTGGTTTGGAGGAGATGTGGTTTGAAGAAATTGTTTACGTAAGGACAGACGCACGACAGACGAAAACTGATCCCAAAAGCTCACCTCGTGATTACATGACAGATGAGCTAATAAAAACAAAACAAAAAAATAGGCCTGACCCCCTTATATGACAAATGGACTTGTCCAATATATGGCAGTGGAAGAGTCTACTAGCATACAATGAATTAATGTCCCCATCAACACTGTAAGCTTTCGTTCCTATGAATTATTATTGTATGTTTATATGTATTGCATGTTACAGAAATTGTGAAATAAATATGTATATCAAATTTGAATAATCGTGGTAGAAATCCACAAAACGAAGCTTCATGTCAATTATCAAAGACCTTGGTCTTCTGCTTTCAGACAAGAAATTTCAAGTGTTTTCATTGCCTTGACTTCTATTTCCTAGGGCTATAATTTGAACACTTTTGATAGAGGTCCACTAGATGAAGCTTCACACCAAATATCAAAGACCTGGGCCTTGCAGTTTCAGAGTAGAAGATTTTTTTTAATTACCCTATATAAGTCAATGTAAAACCGAAGGGCCCCGGGGCGGAGGCATTTTTGGCCCAAGGGCTATGATTTGAACAATCTTGGTAGAGGTCTACACCAAATATCAAAGACCTGGGTCATACAGTTACGGAGAAGTAGATTGTTAAAGATTTTCCCTGTATCCTGTATAATCCAATGTTAATAAGAAGATGATTTTTAATGATTTTTCCTATATAAGTCTATGTAAAACCAAAGGGCCCCGGGGCGGCGGCATTTTTGGCCCTAGGGCTACAATTTGAACAATTTTGCTAGAGGTTCACTAGATGAAACTTCAAGCAAAATACGAAAAGACCTGGGCCTTGCCATTTCAGAGAAGAAAATTTTTAAAGATTTTCCATATATTAGCCTATGTAAAACCAAAAGCCCCTGGGACGGGGGCATTTTTGGCCCCAGGACTATAATTTGAACAATCTTGGTAGCAGTCCACTAGATGAAGCTTCATACCAAATATCAAAGACCTGGGCTATGCGGTTTTAGAGAAGAAGATTCCCTATATAAACCTATGTAAAACCGAAGGCTTCCAGGGCGGAGGCATTTATTGCACTAGGCCTATATTGTGAAACTTCTGATAGAGGTTCACTACATGAAGCTTCACACCAAATGTCAAAGAACTGGGCGTTCGGTTTCAGAGAAGAAGATTTTTAAAAAAAATTTCCCTATATAAAGTAGAAAAAAAAACAAAGATCAGGAATTGATACAATTAACTTACTCCACCCATAAAAGACACCAAAGGGAAAGAAATACAAACATTAAGCGACCAGACCATAATGGAAACCTAAACAAAGGAAGGCCATAAGGACAGTTACTTTCCCACAAAATGGCCATATGGCCATCCAAAACCAAAAGACACAAGTGATACACACAGTAAGTAACAAACAACAACATAAATAAATCGCCACAGAAGAGCTGCCTTGGAACGGTCAGTGGAAGATTTCCACTGGGGGGCTTAAATCGATTTTACGTGGCCACAATTCTCGCCCTTACTTCCGTCGCGATTTAGACAAATAATTTGTTCAGTCCGCATGAAGGCCTCCTAACTCATCAGTGCAACATCTCCGTGAACACAAAAATCAAAGAACCACAGAGGTGAGACAACGGTGAGGACTCGACAGCAAGAAACCACTGAAATGCTGGAGCAAAAGAAAACCAACAGTTAGACTCCGATGAGCCCAACCAGAGACAGAGCATCAGGCACCAACCAACATTATCTCTCTAATTTTCAATAAGCCTTTACGTTTATAAGCCTATGTAAAACCAAAGGCCCCCGGGAGGGGGCATTTTGGCCCCCAGGGCTATTATTTAAACAATCTTGGTAGAGGTCCACTAGATGAAGCTTCATACCAAATATCAAAGACCTGGACCTTGTGGTTTCAGAGAAAAAGATTTTTAAATATTTTCCCTATATACATGTTAGCCTATGAAAAAAAACCAAAGGGCCAAAATATCAAAGACCTGGGCTTTGTGGTTTCAGAAAAGAAGATTTTTCAAGTTTTCAGTAAAAAAAATCTATTTTTGGCTCCTGTGACCTAGATGTGCAATGGACCGGACCCACTTGAACAACTTTGAAAGCGTGGACCCCTTTCAAAGTTGTTCAAAGGTTCCGGTCTAAGGATCATTCCTGTGAAGTTTGGTCAAAATCCGATCAGTGATGAGATGGAGGAGATGTCGTTTGAAGACTTGTTTACGGACGCATGCATGGACGACGGATGAAAAGTCATCACAAAAGCTCACCTTGTCACTACGTGACAGGTGAGATAAAAAGGAATGTTGTGGGTACTTGTTGGAACGATCACAACATAGCATTTCATGGGTATCCATAACATCTTTTTCAAATATTCAAAAATATTATCACCATTTGCCCATCTTTTTTTTTCTGAATTGCAAATACTTTCTGGCATGATGAATGTGTTCAGGTCCCATGGACAGTAAATTTGTCTGTTAACCAAGTCATCTACATCTACCAGTCATGTACTGGGCTCTGCAGGGTCGTACGAACATCTGTCTCAATCTGGTTGTCCATGAATTTGCCATCCATTATACTCATTTGCCACAGTTTTCGTTCATAAAAATAATCGAAAGATAAAATGTAATATACACATTCAACATGTTCAACTATGCACTCGTTTTTTTATCAGATTTATACCCCCTCAGGAAAGAAATCCCGTACTTCAATACAAAAACTGAAATAACCTCTATTTAAATGTGCATTATTGAGCTACCGGGTCTCAATTTTTTTCTGGTTTTTATCTTCAATGCATACTCCTTTGTCATGTGTACACTTTTGGAGCCAAATACAGCTTCAAAACTTTGTGAAAATGGTCGTTTTCATTCGTGTTTACCCTTAGCTCTGAACATGTGTTCGGAATTTCTGTTCTAAAAATAAATCTGTCACTTTACACATACATGGCGACAGTATCGTCTCTGAGTGGCGTTACTTATGGCATGGTATTCAGCGTCATATTTCTTCCGATTCAGGCATGGCCTAAGCAAACAAGGCCAAAAATGAACGTCGCATAACGTTATATATGGGGATTCTATTTTTGTCACGAACTAAAAATAGATCTAACTAGGGTGCGAAACCTTGTTAGGGAATCCCTCTCAAACTCGTTTAACTGTCATCATAATTGTTCGCATTTTTGCATAAAATGCATTCATTTGTATTGTTTTAAAGAAAAATATCGGCTATATGTCTTTTATTTTTGGAAGCATTTTTTTTCCAGATTGCTCAATAATGCACCTTTAAACTAAACTAACACTGTATAGGTCATTTTGGAGATGTTGCTTCCAATTTTTACCCGACATTGAGATGAAATGACATCTCAATCCCTGCCATCCAATTTAACCAATAGGGTTTATAAGCATGGATGGTCCTACTCACAACGCTTTGCCTGGGCAGGCTTAGATCCTTTAAGCGGTTTACCAGTACTCATGTGCGGTCGGTTTCAGCTCTGCGTGGAAGCGTCATGCAGCCCATCTATTTCTTCAAGCCCTGATAGGCAGGGGCCACAATTTTCTACAATATGTGTACATAATTACATATGATTTTTCGGTAATGATGCTTTTGGAGAAATTCACATTAACAGCTACACTTAAAAAGAACCGAGAAAGCTGTTTCCATCAGCTGTTACCCTGAATTTGGAGTAATCAATACCCTCAGGACAGACTGGCATCCTATACAAATGTGAAAAAAAAATCAACAATGAAATGCGAAAGTGACAAGATCATGATCGGCAGAATGGATTGAAAAAAAAACTGAATTAACTCTGTTTGCCTATGGAGCATGGTATCTCAGAAGTTAGACTTCACTTGCCTATCATGCTAGAGGCCCCCGGTTCAATTCCGGGCAGCGGTGTACGAACTGCTACACTGGCATCATTTGCAGGGATGAATGCCACAAAGTGCAGTCTTTCGGATCGGGACGTTATCTGGAGGCCCTGTGCAGGGAGAACCATCCCCTGCGCAAGTAAAAGATCCCTACCAAAATTATCTATCTCTATTTACTCTCTCGAGTGTTAAAGGCAGATTACATGATTACTATGTCGGCTTTCAAGCCTTTTATTCTGCAAACCTGGAGTGTATTTGTTTGATTTGAGGTTAAACGTCTCACTTACCACTGTTAAGGTCATTTTGGAAATGTTGCTTCCAATTTTGTGCGACTTTTACCCGATATTGGGATGAAATGATATCTCAAGCCATGCCACCTAATGAAACCAATAGGGTTTATAAGCATGGACTCGCACCGCTTTTTGTGTGGGACTGGGCAGGCTTAGTTCCTCTAAGCGGTTAACCAGTTCTCGTGTGCGGGTCGGATTCAGCTTTGCTTGGAAGCATCAGCCGATATATTTTTCAAGCCCCGATGGCCGGAGGCCGTCCTGGAGTGAATGTAATGTACACCTGCACGTAATCCTCCTGAGAGGGTAATGCAGTAAAAGAAAGAAAGGAATTCCAAGGCATTACTTCATGCTTGATAGTATGACACACAGCGAGTCGGAATTACCATGGAAATACTGGAAATAAATGAAAACTATATTCTCTAAGTTGGTCAACCCAACTAATGAAAACGAGACAAGACTGATTTGTAAGTTTATATCAGATGCTCTGATGGTCAGATAGTCTGTTGGTCTGCATGTATACTGCACTATAGAGCATTTAACTTTTGCATTGATTAATGCTAGACGACCGGGAACTCTTTCCAATGGTTGTGCCTGTTTGCATACATGAACAACCTTTTGCAAGAGCTTTCTCTTGCTTTAACTACAAAAAGCGATAAATTGCTCTCAAATAATTCATTTGCCGATATACATGCATTCTAAATTGTTATATTATATTGTTATATATTGCACGACCCGCAGAAAAAGCGACCGACTGAAGTCGGTTGATTTTCTAAGTGCCCTAAAATCACCGTGTCATTCTCTCATTCGGTCAATCGGTCATTCTGTCAGTCTGTCAGTCTGTCTGTCCGTCCGTAACCCGTTTGTGAAAATTGGTGATAGTGACTTAACCGCTTGGAATATTTAAACAATTTTTGGCATACTGATAGATATCAATGAGATCTAACCAATGAACTTGCGAAATATTACATTCCATTTAGTATAGCCTCGCCGAGGCGAAAAATGTGAAAATTTTCGAACTGCTTCTCCTCAAAAACCGTTGGGCCGATTGAAGTCAAATTTCATATGGAGCCTCTATGGGATGGGGGAAACCAAAATTTGCTCATGGGGTCCAGGTCACATGACCACAATGGCCGAGAAGCCATAAAATTGATGATAGTGACTTAACCGCTTGGAATATTTTAACAATTTTTGGCATACTGATAGATATCAATGAGATCTAACCAATGAACTTGCGAAATATTACATTCCATTTAGTATAGCCTCGCCGAGGCGAAAAATCCGTAACCCGTTTGTGAAAATTGGTTATGTGACTTAACCGCTTGGAATATTTAAACATTTTTTGGCATACTGATAGATATCAATGAGATCTAACCAATGAACTTGAGAAATATTACATTCCATTTAGTATAGCCTCGGCTAGGCGAAAAATGTGAAAATTTTCGAACTGCTTCTCCTCGGAAACTGTTTGGCCGATTGAAGTCAAATTTCATATGGAGCCTCTATGGGATGGGGGAAACCAAACTTTGCTCATGGGGTGCAGGTCACATGACCAAAATGGCCGCCAAGCCATATATTGTCTGTCTGTCCGTCCGTAACCCGTTTGTGAAAATTGGTGATAGTGACTTAACCACTTGGAATATTTAAACAATTTTTGGCATACTGATAGATATCAATGAGATCTAACCAATGAACTTGCGAAATATTACATTCCATTTAGTATAGCCTCGCCGAGGCGAAAAATGTGAAAATTTTCGAACTGCTTCTCCTCGGAAACCGTTGGGCCGATTGAAGTCAAATTTCATATGGAGCCTCTATGGGTGGGGGAAACCAAAATTCGCTCATTGGGTCCAGGTCACATGACCAAAATGGCCGCCAAGCCATATATGGTCTGTCTGTCTGTCTGTCTGTCCGTCCGTAAACCGTTTGTGAAAATTGGTGATAGTGACTTAACCGCTTGGAATATTTAAACAATTTTTGGCATACTGATAGATATAAATGAGATCTAACCAATGAATTTGCGAAATATTACATTCCATGTAGTATAGCTTCGCCGAGGCGAAAAATGTGAAAATTTTCGAACTGCGTCTCCTCGGAAACCGTTGGGCCGATTGAAGTCAAATTTCATATGGAGCCTCTATGGGATGGGGCTAACCAAAATTTTCTCATGGGGTCCAGCTCACATGACCAAAATGGCCGCCAAGCCATATATGGTCTGTCTGTCTGTCCGTCCGTAACCTGTTTGTGAAAATTGGTGATAGTGACTTAACCGCTTTCCGTCCGTTCCAAGGCGGTTCTTCTGTGGCGGTTTATTTATGTTGTTGTTTGTTACTTACTGTGTGTATCACTTGTGTCTTTTTGTTTTGGATGGCCATATGGCCCTTTTGTGGGAAAGTAACTGTCCTTATGGTCTTCCTTTGTTTAGGTTTCCATTATGGTCTGGTCGCTTAATGTTTGTGTTTCTTTCCCTTTGGTGTCTTTGGTGGGTGGAGTAAGTTAATTGTATCAATTCCTGATCTTTGTTTTACTTCTACTTTTCAGTGCTGTTATAGGGGGCAATTTTCAGCCAAAATATAGAACAATGAAATATATAGTTAATTTATGATCAATTTATTTTTACTCCTGTTCCCCCTTGACATTTGTATCATTATTTTCAATAATTACCTCCCTCAGATGTGAGTCTCCTCGCAATGCAAACTTTGTAATGGAATAGATATGAAATGAAAATAATATAAATTTGAAAAAAAAATGTATATTTATGAACTTGGAAATTGTAGTTCTGGGGTCATTGTTTATCTGTTTATATTGTTGGCACATGTCGGTATGCAAAATGTTCAATAATCACTTTACGTTGTTACCTTTATCGACACGTGCCTTAAAGTGACAAACAGAACGATTATCATATTACCCAAACCTCCGTCATTATTGGGGCACGTGCCAATCATCCATTAGTTTATGTCTGTAATGCGGGTCTTTAATACTTTCTTTTTTATTCTTGCTTTCAGTTTCGTTTTATGAATGTTATTGGTTACTTTGTGTTTCAATCAACTGGCAAATGTTAATGTACGAAAACCTGTGGGTGATTCCTGTAATAAAATGGAAGATTTTCTACTGAAAACTAATCAATGCGCCTCTTATTCATAACGTATTCCATTTCTTAAATGAAAATAAGAAAAACAATGTACACAACGAAACCCTTAACAATTTCATAAGCCCAATGTGAATGTGAATAACAATCAAATATCATAAACCCTTAAGCATTTTCAAAATTCGTAAGAATGCATTTTCTTTCTTTATATCCATTATGATAACACACCCGTGACATGGTGCACTCTTTCATTTTCTCGAAAATGACTACTTTTCCGACAAAAAAAAATGTGATATTTGTCTTATTTATACTCCGAGCGTACATTGTCTTTGCTCTATAGAACGCGTCTAACGAGAACCCTCAACCTACATCTAGGATCAGAAATAAGCATAATAACATACACCACTTTATACTCTAAATTCCCCAAAAGGCTTATAAAGTGGAGTTTAGAGCGGTATTGCACGACCCGCAGAAAAAGCGACGGACTGAAGTCGGTTGATTTTCTAAGAGTGCCCTAAAATCACCGTGTCATTCTGTCATTCGGTCATTCGGTCAATCTGTCAGTCTGTCTGTCCGTCCGTAACCCGTTTGTGAAAATTGGTGATAGTGACTTAACCGCTTGGAATATTTAAATATTTTTTGGCATACTGATAGATATCAATGAGATCTAACCAATGAACTTGCGAAATATTACATTCCATTTAGTATAGCCTCGCCGAGGCGAAAAATGTGAAAATTTTCGAACTGCTTCTCCTCGGAAACCGTTGTGCCGATTGTAGTCAAATTTCATATGGAGCCTCTATGAGATGGGGGAAACCAAAATTTGCTCATGGGGTCCAGGTCACATGACCAAAATGGCCGCCAAACCATATATGGTAAAAACCCTTCAAAAATAGTCTTCTCCAGAACCACTGGGCAGATTTCCACGAAACTTGATAAATAGCATCTGGGACGAAGGCCCAACATAAATTGCTAAAATGGTGACCCTGGGTTGACCTTGACCTTCTTTGTGCCTAGGTCAAACTCTGACACATATGGTTTTGTATTGGAATAACCCGTTTTTGAAAATTGGTGATAGTGACTTAACCGCTTGGAATATTTAAACAATTTTTGGCATACTGATAGATATCAATGAGATCTAACCAATGAACTTTAGAAATATTACATTCCATTTAGTATAGCCTCGCCGAGGCGAAAAATGTGAAAATTTTCGAACTGCTTCTCCCCGGAAACCGTTGGGCCGATTGAAGTCAAATTTCATATGGAGTCTCTATGGGATGGGGGAAATAAAAATTTGCTCATGGGGTCCAGGTCACATGACCAAAATGGCCGCCAAGCCATATATGGTAAAAACCCTTCAAAATAGTCTTCTCCGGAACCACTGGGCAGATTTCCACGAAACTTGATAAATAGCATCTGGGTCGTAGGCCCATCATAAATTGCTAAAATGGTGACCCTGGGTTGACCTGGACCTTCTTTGTGCCTGGGTCAAACTTTGACACATATGCTTTTGTATTGGAAAAGTGAGAATGCATTTTATCCTGCAAACGATTCAGAATACAGCACTAAAGTATAAGATATATTTTTGCTCCTTACGATAAGGCGCATTTATTGGGGGAACCGTTTTAGGTCCAGGTCACATGACCAAAATGGCCACCATACCCATATACGGTAACACTCATAAAGCTAAAAGCATCCGGCGGGTCGTGCACTTCAGCTGAAGCACTGGTTATTTTCTTGGACTTGTTAACAGATAAGATAAGATAAGATATGATATTTTTATTGTCTCCTGTCCAATACAAGTTAAGACATGACATGATCATCTGTGATTTTTTTTCTCAAACTGAACATATTTTTCACTTTATCCCATTGTTCGACTTACATGCAACTGATTTGGCCCTGCAAGCAAACCAATTATATGCAAACATAGGAATTATACCATCATTAAAATTTTGGATCGAAATTTCTATGGGCCGATTTTGCTATGGGCCGATTTTGTTATGGGCCGAATTGTCCAGGGACCCACCACGGAGGCTGCTAACAATGTGTTGAAACAGAGATGACAGATGTTGTCTAAAGGCTATTTTAGCATGTAAATATAGTAACATGTACAGGATTTCTGTAAAGAATCTTTGTTTTGAGGAGGAAAAGGATTATTTAGATATTAAAACGTACGCATATGGTTAGAGCATGCTCGGGTGCTTGACACCCGAGCATGCTCTAACCATATGCGTACGTTTATGAGGCGAGTAGTCTAACCACTTGATAACCGTCATATTAGTACTGGTATTTACCCAATCTTGGATGTTTTATGTGGCTGTCGTTGATACACGACACCGATCAGATAGACGCTTGAAATTGGGCTCATATCGCTCATATCGTGTTAAAACTCCGCGTTAAAGATTGAGAGCGGTGTTACTGCCAATTTCAAGCAAAATGGCGGGAGTTGATGAGGAAATGATTGCTGAATCGCAAGAAAACGGAGTTTTACGAGAAAAGAAAGACTTTGAAAACACAGAGCAGGCAGGGAATGATAGACTAATAAAACTGCCAATCACGCGAGTCAAAAACATCATGAAAAGTGACCCTGATGTTACATTAGCAAGCCAAGAAGCAGTCGTGGCACTTGCAAAAGCAACAGAACTGTTCGTTCACTTGATTTCTAAAGAAGCTTCTGGAAATACGATGCAGGGGAAAAGAAAAACTCTCCAAAGAAAAGATCTTGATCTCATAACGGGCAGAAAAGACTGCTACTCGTTTCTTGAAAATGCTTTGGATTGAAGGATTTCAACCGATGTCCTTCTGATTGCAAAAACCATAAGCGGGGTGGAGTGGGTTGTGTCACACAACTTCATGACAGCTAGTTTTGAATTTCGTGACAATGCTGATGTTTAACTATGCATTTGGATACATGTACACTGTTCCAGTTCTGTGGTGTATTCCTTGCTTCCAAAGGATAGCCCTTTCTTTAACATATTTGCGAAATAACAAACATGACAAAGATAGCAATATATGTTTATAGACACATCCAAACACTACGCCATCACTCAATAATACTATCTGCCGGGACTTACAGGTGGGGGGCAAAAAATGTCTTTGGCCGTTTGTCGCCATTGTAAATGCGGTGTAAACTTGTATTTTCTTTGGAATCGAAATGACAAAACTGACCTTTAAACTTTTAAAATAGACATGTCTTAGCTAGTAATTATTGGTTTCTAGAATATTTGAGGATGTTTTGATGATAATTACCTGTTAAACTTAGGCAGGTAACGAGGCGGGATGGTCTTAATTATTTGTAATAAAATGCACAAAACGAGGACTAAAAATGGGGAAGATGCAGGAATGAAGTCTAGAATATATTTATCAACTCATTTAAAGTGTAATTCGATCGATTTTCTGTAACAGTCAACTAAAATATGCCCATATTATTAAACCTATTTACAATGTGTTTATATGGAACCAGCAGCTTTTTGCCAACCACGAAAGATCGTTATCAAAAGAATAAGTAGTTTTGCGCACGCGCAGTGACAAGTAAACAAGGTAACGTGTCAAAACATTGGATCTGTCTATAGTCATAGAAGAAGAATAGCAAGAAAAAAAGTATGCTTGAATTTAAGTTGAAATAAGAATTTACAGTACATTTTGTGTACTTTGAGATTTAAAGCAAAGTAGATATATTCAACTGGATGGATAAAAACCAGCAGCTGAACTTTAATCATGATGAGTTATGTAAAGTGAGTGAGTTTTTGAGTTTAACGTCCCACCAACAGCTAAGGTCATACGGAGACGGGACCTCGGTTTAAAGACTCATCCGAAAGTCTGGAGAAGCCCGGGATCGATCCTGCGACCCCTGGTTTACAAGGCGAGTAGCGTAACCACTACACCACGGGGGCTTCTAAGTTATGTAAAGACAACAACTACCTGTCACAGATGCTTGTGGTCAGGTCACCTTCTAACGCTTTTTAAAGTTATTCTTGCATTTTGCTATAATTGGAACACTTACCGTAGAAACTTTTAGACAAGGTTAAAAACGTTTTTTGTACTATCAAGGCTAACTTCCCATCACACTATGATCACAGGTCCTGGTGTATGAATGTCATTTGACGTGTCACCAGTAACAATTCTGATTCAGTAAAGATAACACTCTTTTTGAAAACAAAAGCAAACAGCTGTGCAGAAACTATGAAGCATGCACAAATCAAAAGAACGCAACTACGACTTAACCGACATCCATCGATTAGGTAAAACATTTGCCTTCACAAAGCAGGTTACCCTACTTTCTGATATTGTGATACAGCTGAGAAATATTCCCAAAACAATGCAATCTAGTAAATTGAGCACTTCATGTCTGCACTCAAACTGGATTCAAAGCGTGGCTCCCAGTTACTATGCATTAAAGCCATTATTTCCATGTAAAGCGGGTAACGGGACTAGACAGGTTTTGTTTTGTACCGTTCCTGTGTTTCCCTTCCGCTGATTCAAGAATGGCAGTTGTAAGTTTCTGGCGAAAGAATGTGCACTGAACTGGTTAACCGCTTACCTATAAGCTTGCCCAGGAAAAGTGTGGATAGGTAAACTGACCGGCTCAAAAATGATATAAATTGTGTTGACTGGTTCGTTAAACGCCAATACAAATAAACAAACAAACAAAACCCAAAATAATAATTACAAAGCAAAACCCATCTAAACTGGTTACCGGCTTTATCTCAGTATATGGATACCAACCGGGAGCCACACTTTGAGTGCAGACATTAGCCGCTTAATTTTACTGGAATGAGTTGTTTTGGGGAAGATTTCTTAGCTAAAATTACAATATCAGAAAGTAGCTTAACCTGCATTGTGAAGGCAAATGTTTACCTAATCGAAGGATGTAGGTTAGTTGTATTTGTGTTTGTTTGATTTGTGCATGCTTCATAGTTTCTGCATGAATGTCTACTTTCGTTTTCAGAAAGAGTATTATCTTTACTAATTTGAGACTCATCAGATTCTAACTGTTGGTCTTCTTTTGCTCCAGCATTTCAGTGGTTACTTGCTGTTGTGTCCTCACCATTGTTTTATCTCTGTGGTTGTTTGATTTTTGTGTTCACGGAGATGTTGCACTGATGAGTTAGGAGGCCTTCATGCGGACTGAACAAATTATTTGCCTAAATCGTGACAGAAATAAGGGTGATGATTGTGGCCTAGTAAAATCAATTTAAGAACCCAGTGGAATTCGTTTCACTGGCCGTTCCAAAGCGGTTCTTCTGTCATGGTTTATTTTTGTTATGGTTTGTCTTTGACTTTTGAGTGTGTGTATCGCTTATATTATTTTGTTTTGGAAAGCCAATAGGCCATTTTGCGGGAAAGTAACTGTCCTTTTGGCTTTCTGCTTTTCTAGTGTAAAAGACATTCCAATTATAGCAAAATGCAAAAATAACTTGGAAAAAAAAACATTAGCAACTAGCAAGTGACCTGACCCCAAGCATCTGTGCTACATGTACATGTATGTGCGTCACAATTTTAAATTTTTATCAATTTATTGCAAGAAAATTATTACTAAGAATCTATAACAGGAAAAAGTACATTTGAATAAGAATGATAATATCATTTTTTTAACTTTGTGATTTTAATTAGAATATTTTTAATCTGGATGTTACATTCATTTAGATATATATACATGTATAAATAGAAATTCAAGACATTAAATGAGTGAAAAGTTCTATAGGCAGGATTGGCTTTTCTACTTTGTTTTGCCAGAACATGTAACTGCAGGTCTAGAAATGGACCTCTAACTTTCGTGGATCTGACCAGAACCGTAGCCCATTACATGTATGATAACACATCCATGCGACATAGTGCATTTTTTCACATCTCCAAAATGGCTACCGGTACTTGTCTGATGAAAATTTGTGATATTTTTGTTATTTTTACTTCCAACATAGGTTGCGGGTGCTTGTTAGAACCGCCTCATTGAGGCAGTTCTAACGAGTACCCACAACCTATGCATTGGAGCAGAAATAAGAAAAATAATGAATACCCCCATAAACCCAGTTTTCTCTATATAAAGTGGGGTTTAAGGGGGTCTTCATTACACAGACTTGTTAACGTGATGTGGGTCTCACTGAGATGTAGTGCACTCAAGGGCTGACAAATCGGTGCTGAAAATATAATCGATTGTCAGTCTTGCCATTGTGATCGATAATCAATTAGTAATCACTAAAAATTTTGTCATAATTTTACATGTCTGCTGTTTGAGCACGACTCTTACCATATTATGTTGTATTGAACCATATATACAGGGATACAGGCGAACAGGCACCCAGTTGCCCAAGGCGCCTAAATATTTGCCTGGGCGCCTAAGTTTTAAATAAAAATGCCTATAAACTTAATGTAAAATTTGGATTTATGACAGTCTGGGCGCCTAAAGCAAAATGTTTAGTCTTTTTCCCCGATATATTTATTTGAACAGATAGGCGTGAGCAAACAGTGTCGACCATGATGAGAGTCCACAAAACGCGGCATTGTAAGGGTCTGCACTGTTTTCCACTCATCCAGTTATTTTAGACATAACTTTGGGTAGTAAATTGTACTTATCAAATAATTGATTACATGCAAATCAGTAATGATATTCATTTTTGTGGAATTTATCGATCGATTAATTGATTATCCAATTAACCCATTTAGTACCAGAAACCTCAAAACTGGTACACTGCCAAACAGTGCAAGTCCAGATCAGACGCCGCAGAATGTGGCGTCTGATCAGGGCCTCCACTGTTTTCTAAAAGTTCAGTCATTTTCCAAATCAATTTTGATGGAAATACAACCTGTCACCCCTAAACTTTGGAGTGGACTCCTGCTGTATATACCGGTAAGGAAGAAGATTCCTCTGGTACAAAAAGGGTTAATTGATTATCCGGTTTATCATTTCAACCTTAGTGTACTCTTTCATTTATCCCAAAACAGTCAATTTTTTCTGAAAATTTGTGATGTATTTCTTATTTATGCCCTTAACATAGGTTGTGTGTGCTCATTAGAGCCACCACATTGAGGCAGTTCTGTCAAGTACCCACAGCAGGGCTGGAAAATTCCTCTCATCCGCTTGAGAGTAAACATTTGGGAAGACGGGTAAAATATTTGTCTAGTCCATGTGAAATTGATCAAAATTTACATTCCCTTGGTCATGCAGGATGAGTGAAAATTTGAAGAATTTTCAGCCCTGTCACAGCCTATATCTTGAAGCAGAAATAAGCAATGTATTGTACAATTAATACCCTTACATACAAAGACCTATAAAATGTAAAGATAAGCAACTAAGCCCAAGTCGTGCAAAATCCCACACTTATTTTCCTAGTTTAGGTAGCCTGTTTTTACGAAATACATGTAGAACTTTTTATCTCACCTGGTCGAAGGTCAGGGTGAGCTTTTGTGACTGTGAGATGTCCGGCGTTGTCGTGCGTAAACTTTTCTTGTTAACACTCTAGAGACCACAGTTTTGATCCAATCATCATCAAACTTGCTCAGAATGATCATCATGACAAAATGTCGGACAAGTTCGAATATGGGTCATGTCAGGTCAAAAAGTAGGTCACCAGGTCAAATCAAAGGCAAACCTTGTTAACACTGTAGAGGTGACAGTTTTGGTCCAATCATCCTCAAACTTTCTCAGGATGATCATCTTGATAATATCTCGGTCAAGTTCGAATATGGGTCATGTCAGGTCAAAAAGTAGGTCAGCAGGCCAAACCACAGAAAAACCTTGTTAGCACTCTAGAGGCCACAGTTTTGGTCCAATCATCCTCAAACTTGCTCAGAATGATCATCCTGACAAATATCTAGGTCAAGTTCGATAATGGGTCATGTCGGGTCAAAAAGTAGGTCAGTATGTCAAATCAAAGAAAAACCTTTTTAACACTCTAGAGGCCACAGCTTTCGTCCAGTCATCCTCAAATTTCCTCAGAATGTTCGTCTTGACAATATCTTGGTCAATTTGACAAGGGTCATGTCGGATCAAAAAGGAGGTCAGTAGGTCAAACCACAAAAAACCTTGTTAGCACTCTTGAGGCCACAGTTTTGGTCCAATCATCCTCAAACTTGCTCAGAATGATCATCCTGACAATATCTAGGTCAAATTTGAATATGGGTCATGTCGGGTCAAAAACTAGCTCAGTAGGTCAAACCATAGAAAAACCTTGTAAACACTCGAGAGGCCACAGTTTTGGTCCAATCATCCACAAACTTGCTCAGGACGATCATCTTGATAATATCTCAGTCACTTTCGAATATGGGTCATGTTGGGTCAAAAAGTAGGTCAGTAAGTCAAACCAAGGAAAAACCTTGTTAGCACTCTAGAGGCCACAGTTTTGGACCAACCATCCTCAAACTTACTCAGAATGTTCATCCTGACAATATCTCGTTAAAGTTCGAATATGGGTGATGTCAGGACAAAAAGTAGGGCAGTAGGTCAAATCACAGAAAAACCTTGTTAACACTCTAGAGGCCACAGTTTTGGTCCAATCATCCTCAAACATGCTCAGAATGTTAATCCTGACAATATCTCGGTCAAGTTTGAATATGGGTCATTTCGGGTCAAAAAGTAGGTCAGTAGGTCAGATCATAGAAAAACCTTGTTAACACTCTAGAGGCCACAGTTTTGGGCCAGTCATCCACAAACTTGCTCAGAATGATCATCCTGACAATATCTCGGTCACTTTCGAATATGGGTCATGTCTGGTCAAAAAGTAGGTCCGTAGATCAAACCATAGAAAAACCTTGTTAACACTCGAGAGGCCACAGTTTTGGTCCATTCATCTTCAAACTTGCTCAGAATGATCATCCTGACAATATCTCAGTCAAGTTCAAATACATGTCATGTCGGGTCAAAAAGTAGGTCAGTAGGTCAAATCATAGAAAAACTTGTTAACACTCTAGAGGCCACAGTTCTGGTCGAATCATTGTCAGACTTGCTCAGAATGATCATCTCTACAATATCTAGGTCAAGTTCGAACATTGGTCATGTGTGGTCAAAAAGTAGGTCAGTAGGTCAAATCATAGAACAAAAACTTGTTTACACTCTATAGACGGCAATTTTAGTCTAAATATCATCAAACTTGCTCAGAATGATCATCTTGACAATATCTAGGTCAAGTTGGAATATTGGTCATGTGGGGTCAAAAAGAGGGGAGTAGGTTAAATTATAGAAAAACCTTGTGGACACTCTAGAGGCCACAGTTTTAGTCCAATCAACATCAAACTTGCTCAGAATTGACCTTTTGGTAATACCTTGGTCAGGAGGGGTGTTTTAGGAATATAGTGGTACCTTTTACAAAGGGCCACCACCTCCCCCCGCCCATACTCCCTTTGTCACCATTGTTAGTTAGACTGAGCGTGTTCATCTCCATCTGGTGCACTAGGACCTGACCCTCAATGTCCACAAGGTGCCCAGATAGTGACATACAGGTCAGCTCTGTATTGTCAAAGAGATGGATACCCCCTGCCCCCCTTGTCACCATGACGGCATGAGTCATTGCTAGTTAGTTAGACTGAGCCCCTTCATCTCTGTCTGGTGCACTAGGACCTGACCCTTAATGTCCAGAAGGTGCCCAGATAGTGACATACAAGTTGGCGCTGTATTGTCAAAGGGAACTTTTGAATGACTTCTTCCTCAAAAAATAAAAAAAAAATAAAACAGTTTTGAAGGAATGTTCCATGAGTGACACTGACAATTTTCCACTGAACATGATAGCCACCAAAAAAAAAAAATGTATGACACTTAAAATGGCTTAAGTTCCTAAATAGCTAGATTGATTTTGAAATGTTCCTTGAGTCACTGTCAGCCAAAATTACTCTTACCCTCCACTCCACCTTATATTACCTTCCATAAGGATCAGGTGAGCGATCCAGGGCCATCATGGCCCTCTTGTTTAAATGACATATGGATATGATATGGAAATACTCTATTCATTGCCACTATTTCCCGCATGCAATTGGTTAAATACATTAATTCTTTAAAATGCAATTTTCACCAACCCACTATATAACAATATTCTCTTTGATCAAAAATTGGTTGAACAAGTTGTGAAAGTTGCAGTAGAAATTTGTTTTGCACCTTTTTGGACTGAATACACCAGTGCAGTGTCTCAACACCTGTGCAGTGCCTCATGAGATATTGCGTGAATTCAATCAGCTAAGCTGCTTATCCCAGTACACCACAACCTCATTATAACACGTTAACACATTTTTGGATATAACATGGCTTCAAGATGGATCCCAAAAATGTATGGATTATATAGAAAAATGACCATAAATGGTTTGTTTGGATATAACACGGTTGTTAAACTTACTAACACGGTTTCTGCTTTGGACCCCATTAATAATGTTATAAAGAGGTTGTGGCATATTTTACAAATCCTTGCCCTGAAAACCCAAGTTTGCCCTGTATAAATTGCGGTTGACAGGGATATTTATTACACTGACTTGTTAACCCACTGTATGCTAGTGGACTCTTCCATGCTATATGTTGGACAAGTCCATTTGTCATAAAAGGGATGTCAGGCATATATTTTCGTTTTTATTCTATTTTTGTCGGAAAATTTTGTTAGCAAATAGTGCTGGCCCTGATCTGACGCCGCGTTCTGTGGCGTCTGATCTGGGCCTGCACTGTTTGGCAAGTTATTCCTTTAGGGATTTCCCGCATACATTGTACAATGGGTTAATGGAATGCTCTGAAACTAGAGGTTTACTGAAACTTGACATCTGGGGCTAGAGGTTCATTACCTCAGTACCAAGGTGTGATGCATGACACCTAACCTTTTCCAGTGACATTGCAGTACATGTATGTGCCTAATTTTAAAATTGTTTGACCATTTTTTATGATCCGTATAAATTATCTCTTGAAATGTACATGTTGTTACAATTGCATATGTGCGATACCTCCCTCATCTGCAGGGCCCTCATTTGGATAATAATTTTAGTCCAAATAGTTAACTATTCCAAAACTTTGGCGTCTGGCTCATGTTTGTTTGTTTGATTTGAGGTTTAATGTCACCCTCAACACTGTAAAGGTCATTTTGGAGTGAGTGTTTGAGATTTACGCCCCACCAACATCTAAGGTCATACAGAGACGGGACCTTGGTTAAAAGACTCATCCGAAAGTTTGGAGAAGCCCGGGATTGATCCTGCAATCCCAGGTTTACAAGACGAGTAGTGTAACCAATACACCATGGAGGCTTCTAGACATTGCTTTCAGTTTTGTGGGACTTTTACCTGACATTGAGATGAAATGACATCGCAAGCCCTGTTGCCCAATGAAACCAATAGGCTTTACTTATAAGCTTTGCCTGGGCAGGCTTAGATCCTCTAAGTGGTTTACCAGTACTCGTGTGCGGGTCGGATTTAGCTCTGCCTGGAAGCATCGTGCAGCCCATATATTTCTTCAAGCCCTGATGGGCGGGGGCCAATGTCTTGCTCATGTGAACTGAGAATTTCCCACAATATATTTTTTTCATTTGTTAAGGATCTCCCTCATCAAAAAAGGGATGTCCGTCATACAGTTAAAAAAGTTATCACATGCGCTATGGGTTTTCAGAGTTGTTTTATTAGCTCCATAGAAATTTGATATACCGTAATGATCCTAAGTATTGGGACTGATAGGCTTGAGCAAACAGTGCAGACCAAGATCAGACTACTGCTTTAAGAGCAGTCTGATCAGGGTCTACACTGTTTGCCATTCCTTCTGCATCATTAAGACTCCTTACAGGATTGTGAAACAAATGATAAAATTTTAGGAGAATTAAGCAAATACTAAAGGTGTCTGAATTTTTAGGATTTTTACGGCAATGTCAAGCAGATGCCCTGCTTCAGTGTCGCTTTTAGCTCACCTGTCACGTAGTGACAAGGTGAGCTTTTGTGATCACATTTTGTCCGTCGTCCGTGCGTGCGTCCGTCCGTAAACAATTTCTTGTCCACACGATAACATCTTCATTTATGATTTGATTTTAACCAGACTTGCACACAACTTGTACCACCATGAGATCTGGGTTCCTTTCTTGAACCAGCCATATCCAATCATGTGTTACAGAGTTACGGCCCCTGAAAGGGCAAAAATTGCCTATTTTGGTCTTGTCCACACGATAGCATCTTCATTTATGATTTGATTTTAACCAGACTTGCACACAACTTGTACCACCTTGAGATCTGGGTTCCTTTCTTGAACCAGCCATATGCCATCATGTGTTATGGAGTTACGGCCCCTGAAAGGGCAAAAATGGCCTATTTTGGTCTTGTCCGCACGATAGCATCTTCATTTATGATTTGATTTTAACCAGACATGCACACAACTTGTACCACCATGAGATCTGGGTTCCTTTCTTGAACCAGCCATATCCCATCATGTGTTACGGAGTTACGGCCCCTGAAAGGGCAAAAATGGCCTATTTTGGTCTTGTCCGCACAATAGCATCTTCATTTATGATTTGATTTTAACCAGACTTGCACACAACTTGTACCACCATGAGATCTAGGTTCCTTTCTTGAACCAGCCATATCCAATCATGTGTTACAGAGTTACGGCCCCTGAAAGGGTAAAAATTGCCTATTTTGGTCTTGTCCGCACGATAGCATCTTCATTTATGATTTGATTTTAACCAGACTTGCACACAACTTGCACCACCATGAGATCCGCCCCCGCCCATAGGGGCTTGAAGAAATATATGGGCTGCATGATGCTTCCACGCAGAGCTGAATCCGGCCCGCACACTTGTACTGGTAAACCGCTTGGAGGATCTAAGCCTGTCCAGGAACCACGGTGTGAGGCGGACCGTCCATGCTTATAAACCCTATTGGTTTCATTGGGCGACAGGGCTTGAGATGTCATTTCATCTCAATGTCGGGTAAAAGTCCCACAGAATTGGAAGCAACGTCTCCAAAATGACCTTTACAGTGTTGACGGGGACGTTAAACCTCAAATCAACCAACCAACCACCATGAGATCTGGGTTCCTTTCTTGAACCAGCCATATCCCATCATGTGTTACGGAGTTACGGCCCCTGAAAGGGCAAAAATTGCCTATTTTGGTCTTATCTGCATGATAGCTGTTTCATTTATAATTTGATTTATCTAAACTTGCACACATTTTGTACCACCACAAAATATCTCGGTCAAGTTCGAATATGGGTCATGTTGGGTCAAATAGTAGGTCAGTAGGTCAAATCAGAAAAAAAACCTTGTGAAGACACTATAGGCCACAGATTTGGTCCGATCATCATCAAACTTGCTGAGAATGATTATCTTGACAATATATCAGTCATGTTCGAATATGGGTGTTGTTGGGTCAAAAAGGAGGTCAGTAGGTCAAATCATAGAAAAACCTTCTGAACACACTAGAGGCCACAATTTATGTCCAATCATCATCAAACTTGCTCAGAATGATCATCTTGATAATATCTTGGTCACGTTAGAATATGGGTCATGTCAGGTCAAAAAGTAGGTCAGTAGGTCAAATCATAGAAAAACCTTGTGAACACACTAGAGGCCACAGTTTTGGTCCAATAATCATCAAACTTGCCCAGAATGATCATCTTGACACTATCTGAGTCAAGTTCGAATATAGGTCATGTCGGTTCAAAAAGTAGGCCAATAGTTCAAATCAGAGAAAAACCTTGTGAACACACTAGAGGCCACAGTTTTGGTCCGATCATCATCAAACTTGCTCAGAATGATCATCTTGATAATATCTTGGTCACATTCGAATATTGGTCATGTCGGGTCAAAAAGTAGGTCAGCAGGTCAAACCACAGCAAAAACTTTTGAACAATCTAAGAGGCCACAGTTTTAGTCAAATCACCATAAAACTTGCTCAGAATGATCATCTGGACAAAATCTCAGTTAAGTTTGAATACGGGTCATGTCAAATCAAAAAGTAGATCACTAGGTTATTCTGTCATAACTTTTGGGCCATTGAGATTTAAAACTTCACAGGAATGTGGCCTAGGTGACTCCCTACCAAAATAGTTAGAACTCATTCCACTCCAATGAACAAGATGGCTGCCAGAGCTATTCCTTCTGTACCCTTGGGCCAATTTCATTCAAACTTCGAAGTAATGTTGCTTAGATGACCCTCTACCAAAAAGGCTATTACAATCCTGCTCCGATGAACAAAATGGCCATCAGAGCTAAAAATAGAAAAATATTGTAAATTTGACTCAAATGTGAACCCCTCCTAAACCCTAAGGCCAATTTGATTCAAACTTCACATGAATGTTGCCTAGGTTACTCCCTACCAAATAAGCTAAAATCACTGCTGATAAACAAGATGGCCACCATAGCTAAAACTAGAATGTACTTGAGACAGTGACACACAGGTGAGCGAACCAGGGCCCTCTTGTATAAATTGTCATAAAAGCATTGATTGGTTAATAGTCAAATTGAGTGTGGCAAAATTAATTTAGTCAACAGAACAAGGTCAAGTACATGTGCATATATGCCTAATGAACACTATGCCTATGTACATGTACATACAGGACTAGACTTGAAGATCAGTATTGATGCTTCCCTTCAGTTACAAATGATTGGAAACAAGTTGTGATCTACATATATGTAACTATGGAGGTTCTCACGAAAGAAGTTGCAATCTACATGTATGTAACTGAAAATGTGAAAATGAAATATGTCAACGAAAATATGATTTCATTTTTGTCATGTCTGCTTTAAGCAGGGCGCTATAAAGGAGTCCAATTTTTTCTTCTTACATCCGTCAATCTGTCAACATTTGCGACCACTCTTTTACCCTAATGTAAGAGTCCATTTCTCGAGAACTATAAGAGCTTCATTAATGATACTTGGTACAAATTTGCATCTAGGAATGGCAATTTCAATGCAAGCATCCATATTTGACCTTGACCTATATTACATGGTTCACTGACTTTGTGAATTATTGCGACCACCATAACTTTCACCCTAATGTTAGAGTCCATTTCTCGTGATCTATAAGAGCTTCATTAATGATACTTGGTACAAAATTGCATCTAGGAATGGCAACTTCAATGCAAGTATCCATTGTTTGAACTTGACCGACATTTCATGGTTCACTGACTTTGTGATCAAGTTATTGCGACCACCCCAACTTTCACCCTAATGTAATGTAAGAGTCCATTTCTCAAGAACTATAAGAGCTTCATTAATGATACTTGGTACAAACTTGTATCTAGGAATGACAATTTCAGTTCAATGCAAGCATGCATATCTCACCTTAACCTACATTTCATTGTTCACTGACTGTGAATTATTGCGACCACCCTACGTGTAACTTTGACCCTAATGTAAGAGTCCATTTCTCAAGAAAGTACAAGAGCTTCTTTTATGATACTTGGTACAAACTTGCATCAAGGAATGACAACTTGTATTCAGGCATCCATGTTTGACCTTGACCTAGATTTCATGGTTTGGTGACTTTGCGCCCTTACAGGCGCAACATTGCCGTTGGCGGAATTCTTATTATAAGAAGTTTGTTGTTGAGTTTAATTACATGCTGTAGGATATACCAAGTTTGTCAGCTTACCTGACCATGCTTTTCCTGGACATGCTTATTCATTTGTAAGCGGTTAACAAGTGCAGAAACTCAACACTGCTCTTCTTGAATCAGCAGAAGAGAGAGAATATCGATAGAATAGATTTCATTATCAATCTCCATGAAAGAATGTTGTCGACCTGGCAGGTATTCAAGTTGTTCAAAGCATCTTTAGCGTAACGAGCTCGTTAGTGGTCCAATTGTTAACTGTTCTACTAAGTAAAATACCTACGACAGTGGTATTTTTGCTGAAAAAAAATGTGAGCAGCTTTTGCAGTCGAACCCGTTCTTGAATCCCTGGGGAATTTCTCTACATAAGACATAGTGAGGAAAAGTTTAGAATATTTTCATCGTTTATCTTGCAAATGAATGCTGTGTGTACTCATTAGAATCGCCTCAATGAGGCGATTCTAATGAGTTTACACAGCATATAGTATATTATAAAACACTGAAAAGGAGTTTCAAAATTACCCCTGTTTTTCTCACAGTGTCTCAAAATACCCGTGCCTCGAACATATTTCGTGGTCCCTAAGGTGTTCAAGCCATTGAAGTTAGACTGTAATAAGGTTAGATGCTTGACTTCTTGCATTAAGCTTCCTCAAGGACTCCACTACATGTATACGTCTCGTTGTGGAGCTATGGTGTTCTGTCCGCTTGACCATGGCAGACATAAAAATCCTAAACCTGAACGAACGAACACTACTTGTATGCGAGCAGCAGAGACTCTGACGAGCCTGAACATACTGCATGGGCTTACCTTAGTCTTTGATTTATGCAAATAATTGACCCTTTCAAGTTTTTCCATGAGCCAACTCATTTGAGACGTTGCTGAACACACATTCTTGAAAACGATTGCTTATCAGTCGACCCAAAGTTATAAAGCGCAATAGCTTTTCAATACATGGCTATCACTGACTTGTTGGAAATCCAGGTAATGGTTATTTATAGAAAATAGCTTCTATATTCTTATCCCTGTGAGGTCGGAGTGCTGTTTAAGAGGGTTACCTATAGAAGCTGGACTGGAATCATGTTTGGTTGAGCAGACATTGTAGACCCAGATCAGTATACTGGTTTACATTCATCATTAAATCTGTCAGTCCGGCCATCCTCCATTATTTTTGTCAAAGATTTCTCAAGAACCCTAGAAGTTAGAACCTCAAACCGGGATACTATGCAGTCATGATGAGTCATTTTATGTAAGAGACAATGGGCATTATCAGCTTGTTTGTTCATCTTTTTAGCTCATCTGACCGATGGTCATGGTGAACTTTTGTGACCGCGAGATGTCCGGCATCATCGTCTGTCAGGTTTGATAAAGTTTACTTGTTAACACTATAGAGGCCACAGTAATGGTCCAATCCCCATCAAACGTGGTCAGAATGATCATCGTGACAATATGTTGGTCAAGTTTGAAAAACTGCGACGAAATTAGGTCCTGTCATGTCTAAAGGTAGGTCTGTATTTCAAATCATAGAAAAACCTTGATAATACTAAAGAGGTCACAGTTTGGTCTAATCATCATCAAACTTGCTCAGAATGATCATCTTGACAATGTCTTGGTCAAGTTCGAAAATGAGTCGTGTCAGATCAAAAATAGGTATGTAGGTCAAAGCAAAGAAAATATATGAAGGCCACAATTTTGGTCCAAGCACCATCAAACTTGCTCAGAATGATCATCATGACAATTTTTCAGTCAAGTTCGAATATGGGTCATGTCAAGTCAAAAAGTAGGTCAGTAGGCCAAATCATAGAAAAACCTTGTTAACACTCTAGAGGCCACAATTTTGGTCCAATCATCACCAAATTGCTCAGACAATATCTCCTCCGCGTCCATCGGGGCTTGGAGAAATGGGCTGCATGGTGTTTCCACACATAGCTTTAACTGACCACACATGAGTACTGGTAAACCGCTCAGAAGGACTAAGCCTGCCCAGGCAAAGTGGTGTGAGTCAGACACTCCAATGCCTATAAGCCTTTTGGTTTCATTGAGTTGCCGGGCATGAGTTGTCATTTCATCCCAGTGTCGGGTAAAAGTCACACAAAATTGGAAGCAACATTTCCAAAATAACCTAAATTGTGCTGATGGGGACGTTTCACCTTATTAAAACCAACAGACAATATCCCGGTCAAGTGTAAATATGGGACATGACGGGTCAAAAAGTAGGTCAGCAGGTTAATCATAGAAACACCATATGAACACTCTGTAAGCCACAGTTTTGGTC
Source organism: Lucinisca nassula (assembly GCA_963580285.1). Lineage (NCBI taxonomy): Eukaryota > Metazoa > Mollusca > Bivalvia > Lucinida > Lucinidae > Lucinisca > Lucinisca nassula. The sequence continues at coordinate 113,831,998 of OY757012.1, read as the reverse complement.
CAATGATCATCAAACTTGCTCAGAATGATCATCTTCACAATATCTCGATCAAGCTGAATATGTGTAATGCCAGGTCAAAAAGTATGTCAGCTTTGTTTTGTTTGATTTGAGGTTTTACGTCCCCGTCAACACTATATAGGTCATTTTGGAGACGTTGCTTCCAATTTTGTGGGACGTTTACCCGGCATTGAGATGAAATGACATCTCAAGGCCTGTCTCCCAATGAAACCAATAGGGTTTATAAGCATGGACGGTCCTACTCGCACCGCTTTGCCTAGGCAAGCTTAGATCCTCTAAGCGGTTTACCAGCATGCGAGTGCGGTCGGTTTCAGCTCTGCGTGGAAGCCTCATGCAGCCCAAATATTTCTTTAAGCCCCGATTGGCAGGGGCGACAAAAGTACGTCAGTAGGTCAAATCATAGAACATTCTTTTGAACACTCTCGAGACCATAATTTTGGTCCAATCATCATCAAACATAATCTGAATGATAATCTTGTCAATATTTTAGTCAAGTTTGAATATGGGTCATGTTGGGTCAAAATATAGGTCAGTTGGTCAAACCATAGAAAACATTGTATACATTCTACAGGCCACAGTTTTTGTCCAGTCATGATCAAACTTGCTCTGTTGCTCAGAATGATTAATTGATTATCTTGACAATTTCTCGGTCAAGTTTGAATATGGGTCATGTCTGGTGAAAAGTACGTCAGTAGGTCAATTCATAGAAAAACCCTGTGAACACTCCTGAGGCCTAAGTTTGGTCCTGTTGTCATCAAACTTGCTCAGAATGATTATTTTGACAATATCCCTGTCATATTTGAATATAGGTCATGTCGAGTCAAAATTTGTATTTTTTTTTATTTGATTTGAGGTTCAACCTCCCCGCCAACACTGTATAGGTCATTTTGGAGACGTTGCTTTCAATTTTGACGGACTTTCACCAGACACTGAGATGAAATGACAGCTCAAGCCCTGTTGCCCAATGAAACCAATAGGGTTTATAAGCATGGACGGTCCGACTCGCACCGCTTTGCCTGGGCAGGCTTAGAGCCTCTAAGCAGTTTACCAGTACTTGTGTGCGGTCGGTTTCAGCTCTGCAAGGAAGCATCATGCAGCCCATCTATTTCTCCAAGCCCCGATGGGCGGGGGCTGCTAAGTAAAAAAATTGGTCAGTAGGTCAATTTATAGATAAACCTTGTGAACACTCTACAAGTCACAGTTTTGATCCTATCATCATCAAACTTACTCAGAATGATCATTCCTCAATGTTGCTCAGATTGATCATCTTGACAATATCTGGGTCAAGTTTGAATATGGGTCATGTCGGGTCAAAATGTAGGTCAGATCAAATCATAGAACTCCTTGTAAACACTCTGGAGGCCACAGTTTTGGCCCGATCATCATCATACTTGCTCAGAATGACATCTAGACAATATCTTGGTCAGGTGGGGTATTTTATAAATAGAATGCTAACATTTTACATGAGAAGCATGCAAAGGATGTGGAGGTGTCTTCAGACCAACTTAGTACTGGGTATAGGTGATGTGCAAAACATCAATACTAGGAACCGCTCTTTGTCACCAAGAGGCATTGTAAGTTTGACTGAGTCAGTTCATCTCCGTCTGGTGCACTAGGACCTGACTCTCAATGTCCACATGGTGCCCAGATAATGACATACAAGTCAGCTCTGTACTTTCAAAGGGAACCACCGACTCATAAGACTAGCTTCAGTTGCCAACTCCCACCCCCCTGCACCCACTCCCCTCTGTCACCACGAGGCATTGTAAGTTAGACTGGGCCAGTTCATCTCCATCTAGCGCATTAGGACCAGACCCGCCATGTTCACAAGGTGCCCAGATGGTGACATACAAGTCACCTCTGTATTGTCAAAGGGAAACACCGACTCATAAGTCTAGCTTCTGATGCCAACTCTATCCCCCCCCCCCCCCCCCCACACACACACACACAGACACATACTTTGTCACCACGAGGCATTGTAAGTTTGACTGAGCCAGTTCATCTCCATCGGGTGAACTAGGTCCACAAGTTGCCTAGATAGTGACATTCAGGGCAGCTCTGTATTGTCAAGAGGGACTTTTGAAAGCATCATCATCAAACAGAAAACAATTTCGAGGAAATGTTCCTCTGACAAAGTTGCTCAAAATCCTTTTGCTCCACTAAATCACCAGAACAAAAAAATACATTTTGTACAACTCTTAAAATGACTTCTACTCGTAGCCAGACTGATCTTGAGATAATTTCACAGTGTTCCACCAAAATCACTCAATCTCACCACTCCACCTCATCTTTACTGCCATTTCATTTGTACAATAAGGTGAGTGACCCGGAGCCATAATGGCCGTCTTGTCTTTCGTTCTTCTTTCCCTTCTTTTTTAGGCCAGTATGTTCACATGAACAAGTCCGTGAAATGAAGACGCACATATACCCCACTTTATATAGAGAAAACTGGGGTTTACGGGGGTATAGATTATGTTTCTTATTTTTGCTCCAAGACATAGGTTGTGTGTACTCGTTAGAACCGCCTCAATGAGGCGGTTCTAACGAGCACCCACAACCTATGTTTGCAGTATTTAACAGAAAAATATCACATATTTTCATCAGAAAAATGGCCATTTTGGAGATGTGAAAAAAATGCACTATGTCGCACGGGTGTTATCGTAATGTAAAATGTTTCGTCGAAAATTTCTCCGGAACTGCAAAAGCTAGAGGCCTCAAAGTTGGTATACTGTGCAGTGATGATGACTTGTTTCGTGTAAGAGACAATGAACTTTCTCGGATTATTAGTTCAATTTTTTTTCTTTCATTCTTCTTTCTATGCATATAGGCCAATGTTGACTTTTTCGTCAAAGATTAGTTCAAATTGATCTTTCATTCTTCTCTCTCTCGATATTAGCCAATGATGACTTTTTCGTCAAAGATTTCTGAAGAGCTACTTGTATAAAAGGTAGAAGCCCCAAACTTGGTATTCAAATTAGCAGCAATACAATAATGATAACGTATATTGTGTAAGAGACAATGGGCTTCCTCGGCTTATTTGTTCATTTGTTCTTTCCTTCTTATTTCTCTCCCTATAGGCCAATGTTAATGTCTCGTCAAAAGTTCTCAGGAACTACAAAAGTTAAGCCTCAAACTTGGTATGCAATGCAATGATGATGACGTTATATAAGAGACAATACAATTAGGCTTTCTCAGTTTATTATGCTCCCCGAAGAATTTCAGGGGAGCATATAGTCGCCCGCTTCGTCCGTGAGTCCGTGCGTCCGTCCCGCTCTTGTCAGCGCGAATTCTCAGTTCTAAACTACTGGGCAGATTTCAATGAAACTTCATGGGACTATCGAGTATGGAAGGTGGATGCGCATATCACCTGCGTGTTTTGGTTCGATGATTTTTCCAACAGTTATGGCCCTTTGATGAATTCTGCATGAATATAAGGGTACTGTTCATGTCCACGCGAATTCTCAGCAACTACTTGCAGAAATTCAACGAAACTTCAATGGAACCTTAAGCAACAATAGAGGATGTGCATATTATCCGTGCTATCTGGTTAGATGACTCGTCACAGTGTTATGCTACTTTGTTTAAAGCTGCAGTGGTAGGTCACTGTGGCTATTTTTAGAAAAAACTTTGTCATCACTCTGGTGCCTACATTTATGGATGGATTTTAATATAACTTCACACAAATGTTGGGTATGATAATATCTTGAGCATGTTTGACTTTCAGGGTCCTGGGCTTAAGGTCAAGGTCACTGCGGCTATTTTTAGAAAAACTTTGTCATAGCTCTAGCGGTGTCATTTGCTGATGGATTTTAATATAACTTCACACAAATGTTGGATGTTATAATATCTCAAGCAAGTTTGACTTCAGGGTCCTGGGGTCAAGGTCAAGGTCACCGGCTATTTTTAGAAAAACTTTGTTTTTGCTCTGGTGCCTACATTTATTGATGGATTTTAATATAATTTCACACAAATGTTGAGTATGATAATATCTCAACCAAGTTCAACTTTCAGGGTCCTGGGCTCAAGGTCAAGGTCACTGTAGCTATTTTTAGAATAAAACTTTGTCATCGCTCTAGCGTCGTCATTTGCTGATGGATTTTCATATAACTTCACACAAATGTTGGGTATAATAATATCTCGAGCAAGTTAAACTTTCAGGATTCTTGGGTCAAGGTCAAGATCACTGTGGTTATTTCTAGAAAAAAACTTTGTCATCGCTCTAGTGCCTACATTTATTGATGGATTTTAATATAATTTCACACAAATGTTGAGTATGATAATATCTCAACCAAGTTCAACTTCAGGGGTCCTGGGCTCAAGGTCAAGGTCACTGTAGCTATTTTTAGAATAAAACTTTGTCATCGCTCTAGCGTCGTCATTTGCTGATGGATTTTAATATAATTTTACACAAATGTTGGGTATAAGAATATCTCGAGCAAGTTCAACTTTAAGGATCCTGGGGTCAAGGTCAAGGTCACTGTGGTTATTTTTAGAAAAAAAAAACTTTGTCATCGCTCTAGTGCCTACATTTATTGATGGATTTTCATATAATTTCACACAAATGTTGGGTATGATAATATCTCGAGCAAGTTTGACTTTCAGGGTCCTGGGCTCAAGGATAAGGTCACTGCGGCTATTTTTAGAAAAAACTTTTTCATAGCTCTAGCGGTGTCATTTGCTGATGGATTTTAATATAACTTCACACAAATGTTGGGTATGAAAATATCACAAGCAAGTTTGACTTTCAGGGTCCTGGGGTCAAGGTCACTGCTGCTATTTTTAGAAAAACTTTGTCATCGCTCTAGCATCTACATCTGCTGATGGGTTTTTAATATAATTTTCGAACCCGTCTGATATTTTATATGCATGTAAAGGCACCCAATACCGAACCATACCTGGCGACAGTCCTATGAGGATTGCCTCTGTGTACGAGAGTAAGTTTTCAATAATTTGTATTAAACAGTTCTTCCTTTCATTTATTCGGACTTTTGTGTTTCTGAGTTTGTATGACAGTGCCATCAGGCAAGCTAATCTGTCCACTGACAGGTTTTGTTATACTCCATTTTGAAGTACAGTGAGTATACACAGTATACTGCTCTTTAAATGGGATAATGTTTCCTGTTCCGACTATTGCACGTTCGGGGAGCATCCATCGGTTTCACCGATATTCTTGTTTGTTCTTTCACTCTTCTTTCTTTGCATAACAGGCGAAATATTTCGTCACAGATTTCTCTGGAACTTCAAAAACTGAAAGCCTCAAACTTGCCAGGCAATGCAATTACAGTCAAACTTCGATTACTCGAACACCGATGGCTCGTTTACCATGGCTGAGTCGAACCCGTTCTTGTGTCCCGAGGGAATTTTCCCACATAAGAAAAAGGTGAGGGTAATTAAGGAAATGTTCTCCTTTTCTCATGTAAATGTATGCTGTGTGCACTCATTAGAATCGCCTCTATGAGGCGATTCTAATGAGTACACACAGCATACATTTTTATTACAGAACACCGAAAAGATGTCCAAAAATTAACCCCGTTATGCCTCCTGGCAGTTACCCTCAGTGGCTCGAACTGCCCTTGTTTCGAACAGGATTTCGTGGTTCCAAAGGTGTTCGAGCCATTGAAGTTCGACTATAATATGTTTAAGAGTCAATGATCATTCTCGGCTTATTTGTTTCTTGTTTCATTCTTCTTTCTCTGCATATAATAGGCCAATTGTTGTTAACATTTTTCGTCAAAGATTTCTCAGGAACTATAAAAGCTAGAAACGTCAAACTTGGTATACAATGCAATAATGATGACTTACATGTACATCGTGTAAGAGACAATGGGTTTTAGTCAAGCGTGGCAATATGCCAATATGGACGGGCGTGTTGATCTGCGTTCACACTGCTGGTCAGATCAACTCTATCAACCGATCTGGGATTGGTCGGGTTCGCTCGGCAGGGATGGTCGGGGCGAACTACCTTGATCGTTTTTGCTCGGCAGTCCTTCCCAAAAATTTGTGACATTTTCAAAAAGGTCGAATATCGTACGAGTAGCCAAGCACTCTTGCAGCCATCGGGAAGCGTTCAAGTATTGGTTGAGTAGGGGTCGTCTAGTTGGGGAGTAAACTTTTCGACAATCAAAACCCGATAAGCTCGACCTCTATTGAACAATCCCCAATGTTTTTTCGATCATCACGATTCATCTCAGTCCAAGGCGATCTCTGCACGACCGTATTCGATAGCTCCGAGAATGAGCCTGTTCACACATAACCTGTTGTCCCCTCCCCCTCACAACCTGTCAGCATGTGTCATTGATAGTTAGACTCATCCTGTTCACACATTCAACCTCCCCCTCACACGCACACACAACTCCTTTTCTCCATGAGTCATTGATAGTTAAATTGAGCCTATTCAATTTCTGGAGCACTAGGACCTGATCCACGATGTCAAAAGGGTCAACCCCCCACCCGCCCTTACCATTCCAGTTGTGCAATAAGGATCAGGTGAGCGATCCATGGTCATCATGACCCTCTTGTTAGCTCACCTGTCACGTAGTGACGAGGTGAGCTTTTGCGATCACTTTTTGTCCGTCGTGTGTGCGTGCGTGCGTCCGTAAACTTTTTCTTCTAAGACCTCTCCTAAACCACTGATCGGATTTTGACCAAACTTCACAAGGATGAACCTTAGGTGGTCCCCTTTCAAAATTGTTCAAATGGTTCTGGTCCGTTGCACATCTAGGTCACAGGAGCTAAAACAGATTTTTTTTTACTAAAAACTTAAACAATCTTCTTCTCTGAAACCGCATGGTCCAGGTCTTTGATATTTGGTATGAAGCTTCATCTAGTGGATCCCTACCAAGATTGTTCAAATTATAGCCCTGGGGCCAAAAATGCCCCCGCGCCGGGGCCCACTGGTTTCACATAGGCGTATATAGGGGAAACCTTAAAAAATCTTCTCCGAAACCAAAAAGCCCAGGTCTTTGATATTTGGTATGAAGCTTCATCTAATGGACCTCTACCAAGATTGTTCAAATTATAGCCCTGGGGCCGAATATGCCCCCGCGCCAGGGCCCACCAGTTTAACATAGACTTCTATAGGGAAAACCTTTAAAAATCTTCTTGTCTGAAACCAGAAGGCCAAGGTCTTTGATATTTTGGTATGAAGCTTCATCTAGTGGACCTCTACCAAGATTGTTCAAATTATAGCCCTGGGGCCAAAAATGCCCCGGCGCCGGGGCCCACTAGTTTTACATAGACTTCTATGTGGGAAAACCTTTAAAAATCTTCGTCTGAATCCAGAATGCCCAGGTCTTTGATATTTTGTATGAAGCTTCATCTAGTGGACCTCTACCAAGATTGTTCAAATTATAGCCCTTGGGCCAAAAAAGCCCCCGTGCCGGGGCCCACTAGTTTCACATAGGCGTTTATAGGGAAAATCTTTAAAAATCTTCTTCTCTGAAACCGAAAGGGCCAGGTCTTTGATATTTGGTATGAAGCTTCATCTAGTGGACCTCTAGCATGATTGTTCAAATTATAGCCCTGTGGCTAAAAGTGCCCCCCCCCCCCCCCCCCCCCGCGCCGGGGCCCACTAGTTTTACATAGACTTCTATGGGGAAAACCTTTAAAAATATTCTTCTCTGAAACCGCATGGTCCAGGTCTTTGATATTTGGTATGAAGCTTCATCTAGTAGACCTCTACCAAGATTGTTCAAATTAAAGACATGGGGCTAAAAATGCCCCCGCGCCAGGGCCTTCCCGTTTGACAAAGACTTCTATTGGGAAAACCTTTAAAAATCTTCTTGTCGGAAACCAGAAGGCCCAGGTCTTTGATATTTTGTATGAAGCTTCATCTAATGGACCTCTACCAAGATTGTTCAAATTATAGCCCTGGGGCCGAAAATGCCCCCGCGCCAGGGCCCACCAGTTTAACATAGACTTCTATAGGGAAAACCTTTAAAAATCTTCTTGTCTGAAACCAGAAGGCCAAGGTCTTTGATATTTTGGTATGAAGCTTCATCTAGTGGACCTCTACCAAGATTGTTCAAATTATAGCCCTGGGGCCAAAAATGCCCCTGCGCCGGGGCCCACTAGTTTTACATAGACTTCTATGTGGGAAAACCTTCAAAAATCTTCTTCTCTGAATCCAGAAGGCCCAGGTCTTTGATATTTTGTATGAAGCTTCATCTAGTGGACCTCTACCAAGATTGTTCAAATTATAGCCCTTGGGCCAAAAAAGCCCCCGTGCCGGGGCCCACTAGTTTCACATAGGCGTATATAGGGAAAACCTTTAAAAATCTTCTTCTCTGAAACCGAAAGGGCCAGGTCTTTGATATTTGGTATGAAGCTTCATCTAGTGGACCTCTAGCAAGATTGTTCAAATTATAGCCCTGTGGCTAAAAGTGCCCCCCCCCCCCCCCCCCCCGCGCGCCGGGGCCCACTAGTTTTACATAGACTTCTATGGGGAAAACCTTTAAAAATATTCTTCTCTGAAACCGCATGGTCCAGGTCTTTGATATTTGGTATGAAGCTTCATCTAGTAGACCTCTACCAAGATTGTTCAAATTAAAGACATGGGGCCAAAAATGCCCCCGCGCCAGGGCCTTCCCGTTTGACAAAGACTTCTATTGGGAAAACCTTTAAAAATCTTCTTGTCGGAAACCAGAAGGCCCAGGTCTTTGATATTTTGTATGAAGCTTCATCTAATGGACCTCTACCAAGATTGTTCAAATTATAGCCCTGGGGCCGAAAATGCCCCCGCGCCAGGGCCCACCAGTTTAACATAGACTTCTATAGGGAAAACCTTTAAAAATCTTCTTGTCTGAAACCAGAAGGCCAAGGTCTTTGATATTTTGGTATGAAGCTTCATCTAGTGGACCTCTACCAAGATTGTTCAAATTATAGCCCTGGGGCCAAAAATGCCCCTGCGCCGGGGCCCACTAGTTTTACATAGACTTCTATGTGGGAAAACCTTCAAAAATCTTCTTCTCTGAATCCAGAAGGCCCAGGTCTTTGATATTTTGTATGAAGCTTCATCTAGTGGACCTCTACCAAGATTGTTCAAATTATAGCCCTTGGGCCAAAAAAGCCCCCGTGCCGGGGCCCACTAGTTTCACATAGGCGTATATAGGGAAAACCTTTAAAAATCTTCTTCTCTGAAACCGAAAGGGCCAGGTCTTTGATATTTGGTATGAAGCTTCATCTAGTGGACCTCTAGCAAGATTGTTCAAATTATAGCCCTGTGGCTAAAAATGCCCCCGCCCCCGCGCGCCGGGGCCCACTAGTTTTACATAGACTTCTATTGGGAAAACCTTTAAAAATATTCTTCTCTGAAACCGCATGGTCCAGGTCTTTGATATTTGGTATGAAGCTTCATCTAGTAGACCTCTACCAAGATTGAAGACATGGGGCCAAAAATGCCCCCGCGCCAGGGCCTACCAGTTTGACATAGACTTCTATAGGGAAAACCTTAAAAAATCTTCTTGTCGGATACCAGAAGGCCCAGGTCTTTGATATTTTGTATGAAGCTTCATCTAGTGGACCTCTATCAAGATTGTTCAAATTATAGCCCTAGGGCCAAAAATGCCCCTGCGCCGGGGCCCACTAGTTTTACATAGACTTCTATAGGGAAAACCTTTAAAAATCTTCTTGTCTGAAACCAGAAGGCCAAGGTCTTTGATATTTTGGTATGAAGCTTCATCTAGTGGACCTCTACCAAGATTGTTCAAATTATAGCCCTGGGGCCAAAAATGCCCCTGCGCCGGGGCCCACTAGTTTTACATAGACTTCTATGTGGGAAAACCTTCAAAAATCTTCTTCTCTGAATCCAGAAGGCCCAGGTCTTTGATATTTTGTATGAAGCTTCATCTAGTGGACCTCTACCAAGATTGTTCAAATTATAGCCCTTGGGCCAAAAAAGCCCCCGTGCCGGGGCCCACTAGTTTCACATAGGCGTATATAGGGAAAACCTTTAAAAATCTTCTTCTCTGAAACCGAAAGGGCCAGGTCTTTGATATTTGGTATGAAGCTTCATCTAGTGGACCTCTAGCAAGATTGTTCAAATTATAGCCCTGTGGCTAAAAATGCCCCCCCCCCCCCCGCGCGCCGGGGCCCACTAGTTTTACATAGACTTCTATGGGGAAAACCTTTAAAAATATTCTTCTCTGAAACCGCATGGTCCAGGTCTTTGATATTTGGTATGAAGCTTCATCTAGTAGACCTCTACCAAGATTGAAGACATGGGGCCAAAAATGCCCCCGCGCCAGGGCCTACCAGTTTGACATAGACTTCTATAGGGAAAACCTTAAAAAATCTTATTGTCGGATACCAGAAGGCCCAGGTCTTTGATATTTTGTATGAAGCTTCATCTAGTGGACCTCTATCAAGATTGTTCAAATTATAGCCCTAGGGCCAAAAATGCCCCTGCGCCGGGGCCCACTAGTTTTACATAGACTTCTATAGGGAAAACCTTTAAAATCTTCTTGTCTGAAACCAGAAGGCCCAGGTCTTTGATATTTTGTATGAAGCTTCATCTAGTGGACCTCTATCAAGATTGTTCAAATTATAGCCCTGGGGCCAAAAATGCCCCCGCGCCGGGGCCCACTAGTTTTACATAGACTTATATAGGGAAAACCTTTAAAATTCTTCTTGTCTGAAACTAGAAGGCCAAGGTCTTGGATATTTTGTATGATGCTTCATCTAGTGGACCTCTATCAAGATTGTTCAAATTATAGCCCTTGGGCCAAAAATGCTCCCGCGCTGGGACCCACTGGTTTCACATAGGCGTATATTGGGAAAACCTTTAAAAATCTTCTTCTCCGAAACCGAAGGGCCCAGGTCTTTGATATTTGGTATGAAGCTTCATCTATTGGAACTCTATCAAGATTGTTCAAATTATAGCCCTAGGGCCAAAAATGACCCCGCTCAGGGGCCCTTTGGTTTTACAAAGGCTTATGTAGAAAAAATCTTTAAAAATCTTTTCTGAAACTGCAAGGCCCAGGTCTCTGATATTTGGTGTGTAGCTTCATCTAGTGGACCTCTACCAAAATTGTAAAGTTATAGCCATTGGGCCAAAAATGCCCCTGCCCCGGAGGCACTTTGGTTTTACCTTGACTTATATAGGGAAAATCTTTACAAAAAAATCGTCTTCTCTTAAACTGCATGTCCCAGGTCTTTGATGTTTGGTATGAAGCTTCATGTAGTGGACCTCTATCAAAATTTTCAAATTATAGCCACCCTGGGGCGCACTTGTTTTATACAGTCTTATATTGGGAAAACCTTTGCAAATCTTCTAGGCCTTTGATATTTGGTATGAAGCTTTGTTTTGTGGATTTCTACCAAGATAGTTCAAATTATAGCCCTGGAGCCAAAAATGGCCCTGCCGTGGGGCCTGCAGGTTTTATATATAGGGAAATCCTTTAACAATGTTTTTGTCTGAAACCAGAAGGTCTTTGATATTTGATATGAAGCTTCACCTTTTGGACCACTACCACGATTATAGCCCTGGGGCCAATAATTGCTCTTCTTTGGGCCCACTTGTTACCCTATGGATCAGGTGAGCGATCCAGGGCCATCATGGCCCTCTTGTTGGTTTGGTCGCCATGAGGCGGGCAAACCGGGTATAATGACCAGATTGTAACTGTTCCATGGAGGGGCACGTGACGCGATCAACCAATCAGCTTTAACGATGATGCAATACTATACTGCAGCTTTAACGATGATGCAATACTATACTCCAATTACAGGAAACAGTCTGTCTGAGTAGCGAAACAGACCGAAAAGCAAGCGTTCCAAGTCCAACAATAAATATCTTAAGGGAAATGGATACACCTGGCAGGTGTGGCAGTTAGTCTACCATTTTCGAAACACACCTATACAAATACATTGTCATTTTTTGGCCAAAGAAAAAAAAATTAAAAGAAAAATTGGAATATTTGCCTTTTTTGCTCAAAACAAAGATTGCGGGGAGTCGACAGAAACGCCTCGACGAGGCGATTCTATCGAGTACCCACAATCTAGTGTCTCAGAGCATGAATACGGAAGTTAATGTATACCCCTGCAAACCCGTGCTTTACTATATAAAAGTGAAGATTATATTTTCTTGTCCTTTGTCCGAAACTAGCTAGTCTGGCCCAGAAAACATGTGCACATCATATTTTTCGGTTCTGTGGTATAGTCCTTGCTTCCAAAGGATAACCCTTTTATAGAACATATTAAAGGGGATCACAATTCTATAGGCATGATTTCGTGATGGAAATACAACTTTAAGGACCTTATGGTTGCTACTCTGTTAGCTCTGTCCAACTGAAAAAGGGGTCTACTCTAAAAGGGGAAGAATTTGCTCCTCAAGGGGTCTATTCTAAAAGGGAAGAATTTGCTCCCAAGGAGCAAATTCTTTCCTTTAAGAGTATACCCCTTAGACATATCCAAAGAGAAACTACTTTAGCAGGAGTAGCCCCACCCCTTAAGGCGTATCTATTTCCCTTATTGGGAACTTATAACAGCCGCAGTCATTTTCGCAAATTTTACGTCTTGCAATGCCCTTATGGAGTAAGTCCATGGGGTCATGGAAACGAAAAACAACAGAACATAACTTCTACTACTCACAAAGTGTGGCTGGCTGCGGTAGCTGAGTCGGATGCAGTCTGACTGGTGATAAGGAAGACTCGGGTTCGATACCTACCGGGGTCGGCAACATTCTTTCGTGGAGATTGATTATGAAATCTTTTCTATGGTCATTCTCTCCCTTCCGCTGATTCAGGAAGGGAAGGGGTCAGTTTTGGGCGACAGAATGTGCACTGAACTGGTAAACCGCTTACGGATAAGCCTGCTCAGGAAAAGCGGGGATAGGTACACTGACAGGCCCAAACATGACCCAAACCAGTGTTGACTGGGCCGTTAAATACAAATAAACAAAACTTGCAAAAGTTTACTTCACACAGATAGGAACAGGTTTATATAGTCTGAACATCTTTCGGTACGCTGGTAGCCCTAATAATACGTATATGTAAATGTTGGAAAGACAGAGAACGTTATTTTTCCTCATTTATAAAGATCGCTGGGTGTAACGGGCCTCCGTGGCCTAGTGGATAAGAGTGCTGACTCTTAATCATTAGGTCTCTCAACGCTGTAGGTTTGAGCATGGCTCAGGTCACATAATGAGAAGTTCTGCAACGGAAGGTCAGGAGGTTTTTTATCTGATACTCCAGTTTTCGCTCACCTCTGGTTAACGATCGGCTTGATGTGAGTGAAATAATCTTGAAAGGATCGTAAAACCAAACATAAAAAAAATTCTAAGCCTGCCCAGGAAAAGTGGCTACAGTCGGACCGTTCATGCATTTCAACCATTTAGTTTCATTGGGCGACAGATTGGAAGCAATGTCTCAAAAAAGACTCATACAGTGTTAACAGGGACGTTAACAACAAATGAAATAGATAACCAAGGCCCTATAGAAGGCCTGATGACTTAAAAAAATCTTTTTATATACATATACCCGTTTGAAAAACAACAACAACAGCAACAACAAAAACGGTTGTATTAAGTTATGGGGTTGGTGTCCGTCCGTAAGCTTTTTTTTTTTCGTTTCCGTATAACTCCTACTATACAGTTTTCATCCGATCAAGCCTAAAATGTGTATGTAGTAAGGCTAAGATGTGAGCCTTAAGTTTCGAGAATTACTGTCCACCAAATATTAACAGAGTTATCGATGACCTTTGAAAAATTCGGTTTACATTTTCGTTTGGTTAAGTTTTGTGCTATACACGTGTAAACCATATGTAAGTTACATTTTGTTAATACTTGCCATGGCGTTAAACAATTTACCACAGAACACTCATCACTACCTACCCCTCCTGATACCAAGGTCACAGACTTCGAAATTTTATATACACGTTTTGTATTAAAAAATAGAAGTGGAGGCAATGATCAGGAATCGTTACAATCAACCCACAACTCCCATCAGAGACACGACAAGGAAAGACACACAAACATGAAACAACAGACCCTAATGAAAACACCAACAGCGGAAAGCCAAAACGACAGTTACTTTCCCATAAAATGGCCAATAGGCTATCCAAAATAAAATAACATAAGCGACACAAACATCCAAAGACAAACCATAACAAAAACAAACCGCGACAGAAGAACCGCCTTGGAACGGTCAGCGGAAACGAATTCCACTGGGGGGCTTAAATCAATTTTACGTGGCCACAATCCTCGCCCTTACTTTCGTCGCGATTTAGACAAAAAAATTGCTCAGTCCGCATGAAGGCCTCCAAACTTCAGACAAACCATAACAAAAATATACCGCGACAGAAGAACCGCCTTGGAACGTTGAAAGTTTATTATTTTTATTAAAAAATGCATTAAGTGGGATAATGATATCAGGTGGCTCAAATCAGAATGTTTGGCCCCCGCCCATTGGGGCTTGAAGAAATAAATGGGCTGCATGATGCTTCCACGCAGAGCTGAAACTGACTGCAAACAAGTACTGGTAAACCGCTTAGAGGATCTAAGCCTGCCCAGGCAAAGCAGTGCGAGTCGGACCGTCCATGCTTATAAACCCTTATTGGTTTCATTGGGCGACAGGGCTTGAGATGTCATGTCATCTCAATGTTGGGTAAAAGCCCCACAAAATGGGAAGCAAAGTCTCCAAAATGACCTATACAGTGTTGACGGGGACTATAAACCTCAAATCAAACAAACAAACAAATCAGAATGTAGACTGACAAGACCAAACCTATTGGATGCTTTTTGAAAGCAGCCAACTTGTTTTTAAAATAGCATCGAACTAGAAAATAAAGCACAATAGGATGCAGCTAAAAGGGTAAAAGCGAACCTTGCTGCTGATCTTCGCCCATGACTAGCCTTCAGAAGGGAAAGAAAGGCACCACCAGTAGGCATTTAATTACTTCCCTGTCATTTTCCATAAATAAACCATAATACTTACCGAATTACGACCATTGAAGGTTAAAAAAGAACTGGTTGTGCCAATATCGAGATTGTCGAGTAAGGATCGAGTAGAGATTGAGCTGTTCGGGAAAATATCGTGTAGGGATCCTGTTCGGATCGGTATTATCGAATAACGATCGAGTTGTCTGTCGGATTGAAATTGTGGAAGTATTGATAGGCCATGTGGGTGTCCTGTGGTCGAGTGAAAATCGTATAAAGTGTTGACCGCGTTTAGGCGGCAAATTTTGTCTATGCATCGGGACGGTCGAGATGATCTGGCCGGTAGTCGGTACGTACGCAGCTTTAAAGCTGTTTTCACACAGCCGATCAGCTCGACTCGATCGCCAAAATTACCTACCAAGTTTAGCGCTACTCAAAGAACACGATCTGTTTTCGAAAAACTCGATCTCTACACGACCCTTACTCTACAAGCTCGACAACAACTCGATCTTGTCAGGACATGGGTCATGAGCATTGTGAGTTGTGTTCGGAAAAGTTTCTTTAGACTTCAAACCGCTACTTTTGAAGCTTGGTCTGTTTGGCAGTCCCCTTCTGATATGGGTGAAGAGGTTGCTGCACCATCAGCAGCGAGCTGCGCTTTTCCCCCTTTGGCATGCTTTTGTGCTTTCTTTTCCAGTTCGTAGCAGATAATGAGTGACGGCAAGTTCTGCACACCTTTTTTTAAAAACGACTAACGATCGGAATTCGACCAAGTGCGGTCGTAAATCTTGTGCAGAGATCGCCTTGGTCAGATCGAATATGATTTGTGTTGATCGGGAATGCTCAAATAATGTTCGACCATTGCTCATGTAAAGGTCGAGCTGATCGGGTTTTAGTCGGTGAAAAAGTTTTACCACCACCAAACTAAATCTCTACACTGTCAACACGACCCGATGGCTGCCCGTACGCTTGGGTACTCGAACGATATTCGAATCGTCAAGTCTTTTGAACATGTCCCAAAATTATGGGAAGAAAGGCCGAGAGTCACCGATCAAGGTAGACCGTTCCGACCACACCTTCCGAGCGAGCCCGACCAGTCCCCGGTCGGGTTTGATCGAGTTCATCTGAATAGCGGATTAACACGACCGCCCCTATCGCTCAATTGATCGGTCTAGTACACAACTTCCTCTCGACACTCATCCATTAACTCCTCCATGACTTCTACCTGAAACTGATTCCGATCACGACTCGTACAAGACACAAACGCAATCTTTATTCGCCGGCCTCGTTGGCTCAGTCGGATGCGCGTCTGACTGGTGATCAGGAGGACGCGGGTTCGACTCCCGCCGGGGTCGGCAACATTCTTTCGTGGAGATTGATCATGAAATCTTTTCTACGGTCATTCTCTCCCTTCCGCTGATTCAAGAAGGGCAGTTGTCAGTTTCTGGCGAAAGAATGTGCACTGTACTGGTTAACCGCTTACGTATAAGCCTGCCCAGGAAAGTGTGGATAGGTAAACTGACCGGCTCAAAAATGACCTAAATAGTGTTGACTGGGCCGTTAAACTCCAATACAAACAAACCAACAATCTTTATTCGATCAGTTCGTCCTCTCCCAACGATCTCTTCGTGATCTTAGCAGAGTATAGCTGTATGCCTTTAAGAAATAGATGGGCTGCATTTTGCTTCCACCAGAGCTGAAACCGACCGCACACGAGTACTGGTAAACCGCTTAGAGGATCTAAGCCTGCCCAGGCAAAGTGGTGCGAGTCGAACCGTCCATGCTTATAAATCCTATTGGTTTCATTGGGCGACAGGGCTTTAGATAACATTTCATCTCAATCTCGGGTAAAAGTCCCACAAAATTGGAAGCAACATCTCCAAAATGACCTATACAGTATTGACGGGGGACGTTAAACCTCAAATCGGTCACATGCACTCGTGTATTAGTGATAAAGGTCGAGTTCTGTTGACCTACTAGAGTTAACCAGTTTCGAGTAGGAATCTTGCGACTACTAAAACTAACTCGAGTTCAACCCAGCTTGGTATGAGAGTTGGAAGAGTAACAACAACAACAAACATGGCCGACGGTGGAGAATTGTAATCACAATCCAAAATTCGATTATTTCAAACCCCTGTGAATATGACTGCATTTACAGGCAATTGTTGAGAAGAGTTAACTCTTAGTAGGTCAACTGAACTCGAGAAGCGATCGGAATACGCAGGGGAAGCGATCGGGGTTTTCCGATCAACTCGACATCCCGATCGCTTCTAAAGTGCTTGGCTTCTGAACCTCTACCAGAATGTTCAAGAGATGTCAACAACCTGCAGCGATGCCGTGCAAAGTCGACTACCTAGTCCCCGATCATCTAATCGTTCGTTCACTTCGAGCTGATCTGAACGGCAGCGTGAACGGCTTCGCTTTAAACATTAGGCCTCTCATAGCGGCAAAAGGATATATATATATAGGCCTCTCATAGCGGCAAAAGGAGCCGTTCACGCTGCCGTTCAGATCAGCTCGGAGATATATATATCCTTTTGCCGCTATGAAAGGCCTATATATATATCCTTTGGCCGCTATGAGAGGCCTAATGTTTACAGCGAAGCCGTTCACGCTGCCGTTCAGATCAGATCAGCTCGAAGTGAACGAACGATTAGATGATCGGGGACTAGGTAGTCGACTTTGCACGGCATCGCTGCAGGTTGTTTACATCTCTTGAACGTTCTGGTAGAGGTTCAGAAGTCAAGCACTTGAGAAGCGATCGGGATGTCGAGTTTATATATATATATATAAATAATATTATTCCCAACCGGTTTCGTTTATAACTCATCAGGGGAATAGTACAATAACAAAATGGCGTTACGTCGCGACGTTACTTAGTATATATAGTTAATTTTCGATGACACATCGAATTTACAGTGAAATCCAAAAATCGTATCTTCACACAATGACGATTTTGATTTCATTAAGAATGCATATATTTCATTGATAGCTCTTCCTGCATGGACTTCGTCCAGGCGAGCTAAAAATGCAAGGAATACGCAAGAGAACTAAAAATTGTGAATTGTCCAGGAAAGTGTGGCTAGATAAACTTTCGATGCGAAAGAATTAAATTTCGCCGTCGAACGTCACCCTTTAGCTCTATAGCTGTATCTTTTTAGCTCACCAGAGCCGAAGGCTCCAGGGGAGCTTATAGTATAGGCAGTGATCCGCCGTCCGCAGCCGTGTCCGCGTCTGCGTCAACATTTTCAAAAGACTTCTCTGAAACTACTTGGCCAATTGAAACCAAATTATATGTGGAGGCTCTGTGTGAAGGGGGAACAAAAGTTTGTTCGTGAAGACTGGGTCACATGACCAAGATGGCCGCCATGCCCATATAGGGTAAAAACCTTTTAAAATCTTCTTCTCAAGAACCGAATGGCCGATGATCTTGAAACTTGGTATGCAACATCGGGGACTCGGGCCCTACCAAGTTTGTTCAAATTATGACCTTTGGTTTACCTTGACCTTTTTTACGTCAAGGTCAAGTTTGGTCACTTAGACATTTGTATGGAAAAAAGCCAAAACAGTGGAAATTTCTGATTGCATGGTAGCTAGTGGCATCAGAAATGGTATTTACAATCAGCTGAATGGAAGTTTATAAGTTCCAAAGGTCAAGGTCATTTACCGACCTTTGTCCAGGACGGCTCAGATTCGGTATTTTCATCTTCTTCTTCACTTAAACTGCTTGGTCAATTGAAACCAAATTACATATGGAGCCACTATGGAATGGAGGAACGAAAGTTTGTTCGTGAAGACTGGGTCACATGACCAAGACGTCTGCGTCAACATTTTCAAAAGACTTCTCTGAAACTACTTGGCCAATTGAAACCAAATTACATGTGGAGGCTCTGTGTGAAGTGGGAACAAAAGTTTGTTCGTGAGGACTGGGTCACATTACCAATATGGCCACCATGCCCATATATGGTAAAAACCTTTAAAAATCTTCTTCTCAAGAACCGAATAGCCGATGATCTTGAAACTTGGTATGCAGGATCGGGGACTCGGGCCCTACCAAGTTTGTTTCAATTATGACCTTTGGTTGACCTTGACCTGTTTTACGTCAAGGTCAAATTTGTATGGAAAAAAGGCAAAACTGGATTTTTCTGATTGTATGGTAACTAGTGGCATCAGAAATGGTATTTGCAATCAGCTGAATGGAAGTTTATAATTTCCAAAGGTGAAGGTCATTTCCCGACCTTTGTCCAGCACGGCTCAGATTCAGTATTGTCATCTTCTTTTCGACTTAAACTACTTGGCCAATTGAAACCAAATTACACGTGGAGCCTCTATGGAATGGGGAACGAAAGTTTGTTTGTGAGGACTGGGTCACATGACCAATATGGCCGCCATGCCCATATATGGTTAAAAACCTTTGAATATCTTCTCAAAAACTGAATGGTTGATGATCTTGAAACTTGGTATGCAGCATCGGGGACTCTGGCCCTACCAAATTTGTTCAAATGATGACTTTTGTTTGACCTTCACCTATTTTATGTCAAGGTCAAATTTGGTCACTTAGACATTTGTATGGAAAAAAGGCAAAATAGTTGATATTTCTGATTGCCTGGTAGGCTGTGACATCAAAAATGACATTTGCAGTTAGCTGAATGGAAGTTTATCAATTCCAAAGGTCAAGGCCATTTACTGACCTTTATCATGGATGCCTCAGATTCAGTTTTTAGCTCCACTGGCCGAAGGCCAGCGGGGCTATTGTCATGGCCCTGTGTCCGTCGTGCGTCCATGCGTTAACTTTTTCTTTAAACATCTTCTCCTCCTAAACTACTGGGCCAATTGTAACCAAACTTCACAGGAATGTTCCTTACATAGTCCTCTTCTAAATTCCTTCAAAGAATTTTGTTATACCCAGAACTCTGGTTGCCATGGCAACAAAACCAAAAAAAAAAAAAAAATCTTTAAAAATCTTCTCCTCCAAAACCACCTGTTGGATTTCATTTTTATTTTGCATGACTGTTCCTTGGGTTGACCTCTTTCAGATTCCTTGAAGAAATTTTGATCCGACAAAAAACATGGCCGCCATGGGCGGGGCTTATTTTCCCTATTTAACATATAGTGTAATGCTAAAACATCTTCTCCTCCTAAACTATTGGGCCCATTGTAACCAAACTTCACAGGAATGTTACTTACTTAGTCCTCTTCTAAATTCCTTCATAGAATTTTGTTACACCCAGAACTCGGGTTGCCATGGCAACAAAACAACACAAAATATTAAAAATCTTCTCCAAAACCACCTGTTGGATTTCATTTTTATTTTGCATGAATGTTCCTTGGGTGGACCCCTTTCAGATTCCTTGAAGAAATTTTGATCCGACAAAAAACATGGCCGCCATGGGCGGGGCTTATTTTCCCTATTTAACATATAGTGTAATGCTAAAACATCTTCTCCTCCTAAACTACTGGGCCAATTGTAACCAAACTTCACAGGAATGTTCCTTACTTAGTCCTCTTCTAAATTCCTTCAAATAATTTTGTTACACCCAGAACTCTGGTTGCCATGGCAACAAAACCACACAAAAAAATAAAAATCTTTAAACATCTTCTCCTCCAAACCCACCTGTTGGATTTCATAATCCCCTCGCACAACATAGTTGTGAGGGGGGATATAGCATTTGTCCCGTACGTACGTACGTACGTAAGTACGTACTTTTGTCATCGCTCTAGCGCCACGTACGTACTTTTGTCATCGCTCTAGCGCCTACATTTCTTGACCGATTTTAATATAACTTCACACAAACGTTCCTTACGACAATATCTGGAGCAAGATCGACTTTCAAGGTCATGACCTCAAGGTCAAGGTCACTCTGGCTATTTTTTTGAAAAACTTTGTCATGGCTCTAGCGCCTACATTTCTCCCCCAATTTCAATATAACTTCAAACAAATGATCCTTATAGAAATATCTCGAGCGAGTTGGACTTTCAAGGTCATGACCTCAAGGCCAAGGTCACTGTGGCTATTTTTAGAAAAACATTGTCATCGCTCTAGCGCTTACATTTCTTTACCAATTTAAATATAACTTCACACAAATGATCCTTATAAAAATATCTTG
Source organism: Lucinisca nassula (assembly GCA_963580285.1). NCBI lineage: Eukaryota > Metazoa > Mollusca > Bivalvia > Lucinida > Lucinidae > Lucinisca > Lucinisca nassula. Next base: position 113,811,004 of record OY757012.1, on the reverse strand, counting down.
AGCGAGTTCCACTTTCAAGGTCATGTGTGTGTGTGAATTCGGGTTTAACGTCGCTTTCAACAATTTTTCAGTCATATCACGACGGTGTCTGGTTGCGACAGGGAGCTCAATGCTCACGTTTATAGTGCTGCCTCACTGAAGTATCATGTCCCAGACACATTACATGATACCACACCCAGTCACATTATCCTGACACTGGATCGACCAGTCGTAGCTCTACCCCGTAAATCTGAGTGCCAAGCGAGGAGCAGCTAGTACCATTTTTAACGACTTTGGTATGTCGCGGCCCGGGATCGAACCCGAGACCTTCCGTTCCCCGGAGCGGACACTCTACCAACTGAGCTATCGGGTCAAGGTCATGGCTTCAAGGTCAAGGTCACAGTGGCTATTTTTAGAAAAACTTTGTCATCGCTCTAGCTCCTACATTTCTTCACTGATTTCAATATAACTTCACACAAATGTTCCTTATGACAATATCTTGAGCGAGTTGGACTTTCAAGGTCATGACCTCAAGGTCAAGGTCACTGTGGCTATTTTCAGAAAAACATTTTCATCGCTCTAGCGTCTACATTTCTTCACCAATTTCAATATAACTTCACACAAATGTTCCTTATAAAAATATCTCCAGCGAGTTCGACTTTCCAACTCATGGCCTCAAGGTCAGGGTCACTGTGGCTATTTTTAGAAAAAACTTTGTCATCGCTCTATCGCCTATATTTCTTCACTGATTTCAATATAACTTCACACAAATGTTCCTTATGACAATATCTCAAGCGGGTTCGACTATCAATGTCAAGGCCTCAAGGTCAAGGTCACTGTGGCTATTTTTTAGAAAAACTTTGTCATCGCTCTAGCGTTTACATTTCTTCACCAATTTCAATATAACTTCATACAAATGTTCCTTATGACAATATCTCTAGCGAGTTCCACTTTCAAGGTCAAGGTCACTGTGTCTATTTTTAGAAAAACTTCGTCATCCCTCTAGCGCTTACATTTCTTCATCAATTTCAATATAACTTCACACAAATGTTCCTTATGACAATATCTCACCATTTCGACTTTCAAGGTCAAGGTCATTATGGCTGTTTTTAGAAAACTTTGTTATCGCTCTAGCTCCTACATTTCTTCACTGATTTCAATATAACTTCACACAAATGTTGCTTATGACAATACCTCGAACGAGTTTGACTTTCAAGGTCAAGGTCACTGTGGCTATTTTTAGAAAAACTTTGTCATTGCTCTAGCGCGTACATTTTTTTCACCAATTTCAATATTACTTCACACAAATGTTCCTTATAACAATATCTCTAGTGAGTTCCACTTTCAAGGTCAAGGTCACTGTGGCTATTTTTAGAAAAACTTTGTCATGGCTCTAGCGCTTACATTTCTTCATCCATTTCAATATAACTTCACACAAATGTTCCTTATGACAATACCTCGAGCGAGTTTGACTTTCAAGGTCAAGGTCACTGTGGCTATTTTTAGAAAAACTTTGTCATTGCTCTAGTGACTACTTTTTTTTCACAAATTTCAATATAACTTCACACAAATGTTCCTTATGACAATATCTCGAGCTATTTAGACTTTCAAGGTCAAGGTCACTGTGGCTATTTTTAGAAAAACTTTGTCATCGCTCTAGCGCCTACATTTAATGATGGATTGTAATAGAACTTCACACAAATGTTTCTTATGATAATATCTCGACTTACTTCGACTTTCAAGGTCATGACCTCAAAGTCAAGGTCACTGTGGCTATCTTTAGAAAAACTTTGTCATCGCTCTACCGCCTACATTTATTAACAGATTTTAATATAACTTCACATAAAAGATGCTTATGATAATATCTTGAGCAAGATCTACTTTCGTGGTCATGGCCTCAAGTCAAGGTCACTATGGCTATTTTAAGAGAAACGTCATCACTCTAGAATGTACATTTATTGGAGGATTTTTAAACAAACTTTACACAAATGTTGCATATGATAATATCTCAAGCATGTTGGACTTTTGCCATTTCAGTGTTTTCCACACACGAAGTTGTCTAGTGCGAGGGGATTTGTATCGCATGCGATGCCTTGTTTTAATTTTGCATGAATGTTCCTTGGGTGGACCTCTTTTAGATTCCTTGAAGAAATTTTGATCCGACAAAAAACATGGCCGCCATGGGCGGGGCTTATTTTCACTATTTAACATATAACGTAATGCTAAAAAATCATTTTCTGCAAAAGTACTTGTGGGATTTCATTGTAATTTGCATGAATTGTCCTTGGGTGGACTGTTGTCAGATTCCTTGAAAAAAATTTGATCTTACAAAAAAACATGGCCGCCATGGGCGAGGCTTATTTTCACTATATAACATATAGTGTAATGCTGAACATATTTTCTGCAAAAGTTCTTGTTTTATTTCATAGTTATTTGGCATGCATGTTCCTTGGGTGGACCTCTGTCAGATTCCTTGAAGAAATTTTGATCCGACATAAAACATGGCTGCAGTGGGCGGGGTTTATTTTCACTATATAACATGTAGTGTAATGTTAAAAAAAGTCTTCTCTTCTTCAAAAGTTCTTGTTTATTTATTTATTTATTTATTTATTTATTTAAAAGTACCTTCCTGTATCTGAATTAATCTCCTCCAATTTTGCTGACTATCACATATCTATAGAGGTCCACCTACAAATTGTCATTCTAAAATTCAAAACATCAGAAATTTCACATGCCCATCACACTGGTGATAGAACTGATGTTTTCAACACAAACTCTATTTATACGACTTAATGTTTCAAAATCAATTAAAAATACTGAGGGAGATTGATTTATTAGACCTAATTATACTACAGTGTCAACAGTTCTCCAGATCCCTGAGGGTTAAAATGGCTTAGTTGAAAAGGGAGGCATACCGAATCCGACGGAGGAAAGGAAAAAATAAATAAATAAAGAAATAAAAACATAAATCTGTTCATTTTTTAGCTCCACTGGCCAAAGACCGGCGGGTCTTAGTTATATGTTATGGCCCTGTGTCTGTTGTGCGTCTGTGCGGTTGTGCATCCGTGCGTTAACTTTTTTCTTTAAACATTTCCTCCTTAACTACTTGGTCGATTGTAACCAAACTTCACAGGAATGTTTCTCACATAGTCCTCTTCTGAATTCCTTCAAAGAATTTTGTTACATGCAGAACAAAATGGCATCGAAAGCAAAAAAAAGTATTTAAAAATCTTCTCCTCCAAAACCGCTCAATGGATTTTATTCTTTTTTTGCATGAATGTTCCTTGGGTGGACCTCTGTCAGATTCCTTGAAGAAATTCGGATCAGGCAAAAAACATGGCCACCATGGCCATGCCCCACATGACTGCCATGGCCATGCCCCTTGGCTCATTAGCTTTCAAAGACTTATATGGGGAAAAGTTTTAAAAACCTTCTCCTCCAAAACCGCTCAACGTAATGGATTTCATTCTTACTTTGCATGAATGTTCCTTGGGTGGACTTCTGTCAGATTCCTTGAAGCAATTTTGATCAGACAAAAAACATGGCCGCCATGGACACGCCCATTGGCTAATTAGCTTCCATAGACTCATAAAGGGATCTTTTTTTTTTTAATCTTCTCCTCCAAAACCGCTAAATGGATTTCGTTCTTAATTTTCATTGTGTCTACCATTGTCAGATTCATTGAAGAAATTTTGATCAGACAAAAAACATGGCCGCCATGGCCACCACCTTTGGCTCATTAGCTTCCATAGACCAATAAACGGAAAAACTTCTTCTCTGAAACCATAAAGCCTAAAGCTAAGACATTTACCGTAAAACCTGTCTTAGTGGCCACCTCTATTAAGCAAGCAACCTGTCTTAAGCAAGCAGGCATTCAGTTCCCAAGAAAGGCAGATGTGTTAAATTTCACCTGTATTAAGCAAGAACCTGTCTTAAGCAAGCATATTTTGACTATCCCTTATGCACTTGCTTAATACAGGTTGAACTGTAGTTTGTAGCAAAGTTATGTGGTCACCTACTAAGTCCTGCGAACTATGACTCTTGAGTCCAAATCTGCAACGCCCCGGTGCTTAGTAGCTCCCATAGACTAATAATGACAAAATCTTGAAACTTTTCTCCTCTGAAACCATAAGGCCAAGAGCTTAGTATGTAGCAACTTGAAGTATTCATCTGCATAAATCCTGCCAACTATGCCCCTGGGGTCCAAATTGGCCACACCCTGAGGCCCATAAGCTGCCATAGACTTATACTGGGAAAAACTGACAAAAATCTTCTCTGAAACCATCAGTGCCCAGAGCTTAGATATTAAGTATGCAGCAACGTCAAGTGGTCACTCAAATAAATCCTGCCAACAATGCCCCTGGGGTAAAAAATTGGTCACGCCCAGAGGCATATTAGTTCCCATAGACTTATAATGGGAAAAACTAAAAAAAAAGTCTTCTTCTCTGAAACCATAAGGCCCAGAGCTTTAGATATTTAGAACGGAGCAATGCCAAATGGTCACTCACATAAATCCTGCCAACCATGGCTCTGGGGTCCAAAAAATATAGAATGGACATTCTTTGGGTGGATCACTTGTTTCTTTTTTACCCATTGCATGCGGGAAAACCCTAAATGGGTACCTTGGCAAACAGTGCTGGCCCAGATCAGACCCCACAGAACACCATGTCTGATCAGGGCCTGCACTATTTCCTAACAGAATTTTCCATCAAAAATAGAAAAAAAAATAGGCCTGACACCCCTTATATGACAAATGGACTGGTCCAACATATAGCAATAGAAGAGTCCACTAGTATACCATTGGTTAATGTAATAAATATGACAATTGTCTGAAGTTAGCCGGTGGAGCGACAGGCCCTCTTGGGCCTCTTGTTTTTATCTTCTTCTCCACTTAATTATAAACTGGTGGGACGACTGAAACTAAATTACATTTGGAGCCTCTATGGGTAGGGGGAATGAAATTTGCTTGTAAGGACTGGATCACCTGACCAATGTGGCCCGCCATGCTCATATATGGTTAAAAAAAATAAGAATTTTCTTCTCAGGAACCAAATAGCCGATGACCTTGAAATTTGGTATGTAGCATTGGGGACTCAGGCCCTACCAAATTTATTCAACTGATGACCTTTAGCTGACCTTCACCTGTTTTACGTCAAGGTCAAATTTGGTCACTTAAACATTTGTATCGAAAAAGAGCAATACAGTGGATTTTACTGATTGCATGGCAGCCGGGTCCACCATAAATTGTATTTACAATCAGATGAATGGAAGTTAATTAATTCCAAAGGTCAAGGTCATTACTGACCTTTGTCTTGGATAGCTCAGATTCAGTATTTTTATCTTCTTCTCCAGTAAAAGAGCTGTGAGGATTGAAACCAAATTACATTAAAAGCCTCTATGGGGATGAGGCAGTTGAACATTATTCGTGGTATTGAGCGTAGTGGCCCATGGGCCTCTTGTTTACAGCTAACTCCAAACGATTAGCGATTCACTCTGTGAGTGTGTTTCTTATGTATCATCAAAAATAGATATCCTCTGTTTAGCTAGCTATCACGCGCGATAAATGCGTGTCAGACGTTCGCACGCCATTAGACGATAATGACGTCACTTTTAGCCCCAATGTAACGTAATTTATGTACGTGACGCCAGACGAGCTTTGCAATTGCGGGCATTAATTTAATGCCAAGTGAACCATTTGAAAAAGTAGTATTCCAAGCTAAATCGACGCGAAGTCGCCGTGGAAAAAAAGTTTGTTCTCTGTGGTGACGGCTGGCGCTTTAAAAATAGCATTAATATGTAAGAAACACAGATTTGTTTTATTTCACTCATGAACACCAAATTAGGTGTTCGTTCGGTGAAATAAAAATCGATCTTAGCTGCTCTTGGAGTCGGCGTCCACATTTAAGTGGTCATACTTTCCAAACCATGTAATGGATTTGTTTTTTTTTTTTTTTTTTTTTTTTGTTTGAGTTGAGGCTTTACGTCCCCGTCAACACTATTAAGGTTATTTTGGAGACGTTGCTTCCGATTTTATGGGACTTTTACCCGACATTGAAATGAAATGACATCTCAAGCCCTACCGCCCATACAAACCGCTAGGGTTTAAGGAGTGGTCCGACTCGCATCACTTTTCCTGGGCAGGCTTAGACCTGAGCTCTTGTTTGGTCCGTTTCAGGAAGCACCGTACAGCCCAATCTATTTCTCTTGGCCCCGATGGGCGGGGCGCAATAATGGATTTGGTATTATAAATTTATTTAAGAAATGAACTTTGTTTTTCTGCTGTTCATGAAAGTATAAAGGAATTGGGTCGCGTGCAAAGTAAATGAATCCCGAAGGGGTTCATGTAAACTTTGCTAGTGATCCGCTGTCGTTCATACTTTCATGAAAAGTTTATTTTTTATATTTACATTCTTTGCCCCTCATCACCGGGCGAAGAAATGCCTATGGGGCAAACTTTTAAAGCTGAAAAATATTTACACGCTGTTTTCTACAAAGAGCGGAACAGCGGTGACGTCACCAACGCCCATAGAGAACCATGGTTTAGACTGACGTCACTGAAAATCATGTGACTCAATGCGTTCACGGAAGTATGAACTACATTGATTTCTAAAGGTTTACATTTGACTTTACACTGGAAATGTAAATATTCCATGCCTTTGACCTCAAGGTCAAGGTCATGAACTTAGAAAAAAAAAGAGATTAAGAGCTTACATTTTCGAAACCAAATGATAAGATTTAGTTCATATCTGGTATGAGGATATGATTATGATATGTCCAAGATTTATTCAGCAGTAACCCCGCCCATGTCCATGTCCTCAAGTTCAAGGTCATAAGACTTTGAAATTTTATGATAAAGTTTTTAAGACGGCATATTTTCCAAATTGTCTTAATTGGTATGATGATAGATAAAGGTCCAGTTTTATTCAACAATATCCGCACCTATTCCTATGACCTAAAGGATACTTCTAGACGAGGTCTGACGATAGCTCTTACTATAGAACATATAAGCCAGTCAGTTGCAGAGTCACCAGAAACTGACAGCTGCCCTTCATGAATCAGCGGAAGGCAGAGAATAGCCGCCTAGGAAAAATTGTATGATCGAGCTCTACGAAAGAATACCCGCGACCTCCGTGATCAACGCGTCAGACCCGTATCCGACTGACCTACCGAGAACCTGTAGATGGACGCTGTGGTACTGGATATGAAGATTTTGCATGTACAGTCGGAACACCTTCGAGGCTATAGCGGGTACTGAGTTCGAGCAACACATCACGAAAAGACGCCTATATAATTTTGAACCCCACTTTTATATAGTAAAACTGGGGTTTACAGGGGTAAACCTTATTTTTAGCTCACCTGTCACGTAGTGACGAGGTGAGCTTTTGGGATCACTTTTTGTCCGTCGTGCGTGCGTCCGTGCGTGCGTCCGTGCGTGCGTAAACTTTTTCTTCAAACGACATCTCTTAAACCAGTGAATGGATTTTGATATTATTTCACAGGAATGTTCCTTGGATGACCCTCTTTCAAAATTGCCTAAATCATTCCACACCGTTAAACAAAATGGCCGCCAGAGCTAAAAAAAGAAAAACCTTCAAATGACATCTCCTCCTAGGCAAATGGCCCGATTTGAAAATAATTTCACAGGAATATTCCTTGAGGGACCCTATTTCAAAATTGCCTAAATCGTTCCGCTCTGTTCAACAAAATGGCCACCAGAGCTAAAAATAGATAAACCTTTAAATGACGTCTCCTCCTAGGCAAATGTTCCGATTTGAAAATAATGTCACAGGAATGTTCCTTGAGTGACCCTCTTTCAAAATTGCCTAAATCGTTCTGATCCGTAAACAAAATGGCCACCAGAGGTAAAAATGTAAAAACCTTTTAATGACATCTCCTCCTAGGCAAATGGCCCAATTTGAAAAGAATTTCACAAGAATGTTCATAGAGTGACCCTCTTTCAAAATTGCCTAAATCGTTCTGCTCCGTTAAACAAAATGGCCGCCAGAGCTAAAAATTTAAAAACCTTAAAATGACATCTCCTCCTAGGCAAATGGCCCGATTTGAAAATAATTTCACAGGAATGATCCTTGGGGGATCCTCTTTCAAAATTGCCTAAATCGTTCTGCTCCGTTAAACAAAATGGCCGCCAGAGCTAAAAATAGAAAAAAAACCTTTCCATGACATCTCCTAGGCAAATGGCCCGATTTGAAAATAATTTCACAGGAATGTTCATTGAGTGACCCTCTTTCAAAATTGCCTAAATCGTTCCGCTCCGTTAAATAAAATGTCCGCAAGAGCTAAAAATAGAAAAACCTTTCAATGACATCTCCTAGGCAAATTGTCCTATTTGAAAATAATTTCACAGGAATGTTCCTTGAGTGCCCTCTTTCACAATTGTTTTAATCGTTCCGCTCCGTTAAATAAAATGGCCACCAGAGCTAAAAATAGAAAAACTTTAAATGACATCTCCTCCTAGGCAAATGGCCCGATTTGAAAATAATATCACAGGAATGTTCCTTGAGTGACCCTCTTTCAAAATTGCCTAAATCGTTCCGCTCCATTAAACAAAATGGCCACCAGAGCTAAAAATAGAAAAACCTTTAAATGGCATCTCCATCTAGGCAAATGGCCCGATTTGAAAAGAATTTCACAGGATTGTTCCTAGAGTGACCCTCTTTCAAAATTGTCTAAATCGTTCTGCTTCGTTAAACAGAATGGCCGCCAGAGCTAAAAATAGAAAAACCTTTCAATGACATCTCCTCCTAGGCAAATGCAGGGGTAACAACCTACGTCATAGCAGAGATGTCGTACCCATTTCAGAAGCGGCCATATTCGTGTAAATAGGGTAAATAAAATGCTTCAAACTAGATATGTACATTACGAGTCTTCAGAGAACATACTTCAGCTGGTAACGAACAATATTTGCATCCCATCAGTGAGCTAATTCCACCTAAAAACATTGAAAATTCTTCGATAGCTTCGCCACAAGATTTGATTCGGCGCTGTAAACAATGATAGTTCCGACATCATTGTCAAATCAGCCTGTGTCGAATTATTTAAACAAAAGGCCACATTTCTGGGACATATTTCAGTATGTTTGATTCTTTTATGACCTAATGCACCGACTGCGCCTACTTGTTGTGACAAATGCCTTTTCTGTAGTAAACGCCGGCAAACCTAAGAATGGTTATGACGTCACTGCTCTGACGTAGGTTGTTCCCCCTGAAATGGCCTAATTTGAAAATAATTTCACAAGAATGTTCCTAGAGTGACCCTCTTTCAAAATTGCCTAAATCGTTACGCTCCGTTAAATAAAATGGCCACAAGAGCTAAAATTAGAAAAAAAATCCTTTAAATGGCATCTCCTCCTAGGCAAATGGCCCGATTTGAAAAGAATTTCACAGGAATGTTCCTTGAGTGACCCTCTTTTAAAATTGCCAAAAATGCTCTGCTCCGTTAAACAAAATGGCCGCCAGAGCTAAAATAGAATACCTTTAAATGACATCTCCTAGGCAAAAGGCCTGATTTGAAAATACTTTCATAGGAATGTTCCCTGAGTGACCCTCTTTCAAAATTGCCTAAATGGTTCCGCTTAGTTATACAAAATGGCCACCAGAGCTAAAAATAGAAAAAAAACCTTTAAATGACATCTCCTAGGCAAATTGCCCTATTTGAAAATAATTTCACATGAATGTTCCTTGAGTGACCCTCGTTCAAAATTGCCTAAATCGTCCCACTCCGTTAAACAAAATGGCCACCAGAGTTAAAAAAAGAAAAACCTTTAAATAACATTTTCTCCTTGGCAATTGGCCTGATTTGAAAATAATTTCTCAGGAATGTTCCTTGAGTGACCCTCTTTCAAAATTGCCTAAACTGTTCTGCTCTGTTAAACAAAATGGACACCAGAGCTAAAAATAGAAAAACCTTCAAATTCCACTACAATGAAAAATAGCCTCCAAAGATAAAAGTCTTTGGTCCACTTCTCCTTAAAGCAGCGAATCCTTCCTTTCCATAAGCTTTGAAACATTTTGGATTCAGGTGAGCGATTCAGGGCCATCATGGCCCTCTTGTTCTTATTTCTGCTCTAAAATATGGATTGTGAGTATTCGTTAGAACTGCCTCGTTGCTCACATCACGATAACACGCCTATATAATTTTGAACCCCACTTTTATATAGTAAACCTGGTAAACCATATTTTTCTTATTTCGGCTGTAAAATATGGATTGTGGGTATTCGTTAGAACTGCCTCGATGAGGCGGTTCTAACGAGCACCCACAATCTGTGTTTTGAGCAGAAATAAGAAAAATGTCACAATTTTTTTTCTTAAAATTTTCATTTTTTTTTTTCGGCGGTAAAGTTTTGCAACGTATTTGTATAGGCGTGTTTTCGTAATGAGTGATAAAATCATAGTCCAGGAGATGATTAAAAAAAAAAGGAATGCATGTTTTAAAATCCTGTATGCATGTACTATTGTATTCTGTCTATGTATGAATTTGTAAATGTTTGACAAATCCAAATAAATAATGTTTAAACCAACCATAGTTCTAGGGACATGTTGTTCTGTAATATTATGATATGTTGCATGTATTCATTAGAATGGAAGCGACGTTAATACACACAATATACAAGTTCAACTTAAATACCCGTATATATTTGTCTTCTAAAAATGCTTGATAGTTCTCTTATACATGCATTTAGTCCAAATATATATTTTGGGTGCTTGTTAGAACCGCCTCCGATTGAGGACCCACAATCTATTCACCTTATTTGCATTATCTGCTGGTTCCTAGTCTGAAGGTTATCAGTGTTGGAAAAGCAGGTAACCAGACCCCCTTGACCTTTCAAGGTCAGGGGGGTCTGGTTACCTGTTTTTCCAATATTGACAATGTGCAAGCTGGGAGCTAGCAAATAATGCAAATATGGTGAATGATTCTGAGCACAAATTAGGAAAATAATTAACCCGTATACCCTTCTTTTCTTGATATAAATTGTGGTTTAGATGGAGTGTGTTTTGACCTGATGTCAACGACTTGGAATCACCTATGGCAACGAACCATCGTTGTACCAGTCAGTAATCCTGTTTTACAGCTTCTAATGTTTGACCCTATTGTTATCATTATTATTATTATCGCAGATAAAATCCGATCGGCAGAAATGTCAAAAACTAAAGATTCCCAGGAAAAGCCAAAATCAAAGATTACCGCCGGAAGAGTAACAAACGAAGCACAAAACAACATAGCAGCCAGCTCCACACTGGTAAAGGCAAGCGCGCAGGGTAAGGAACAAACACACAGGATAAGGATTTTTTTCGATCAGGCTAAGCAAGAAAATGGCAGAATCGGCATCACATGTGCAGGTTTGTTGTTGGTCTAGATCTCGTGCTATGGTTACTAATCAATACGGCTTCATGGAAGACACATATTATTCACAAATTTATCTTCGATGTTCGGAATTCGACAGTTACAGCCAGTCAAACGGAGAACCGGACACAGTGGAGCTACTCAACCACGAAATCTCATTATTTTACATGAAACGCTCTTCTGGGAAGACGGCATGCGTTTTTTGTTGGTTGTAGACATACACATGATAAATCGGACTGTTGCGAATACGATTTAAGGAAAAATGGAAATTGGAAAGCCCACAGTGAGAAATCCCAGTTCCATTTTCAATACAGCGCTCACGGGCAAGGAAATGGGTACAACGCATATGATAAGACACAAAATTGTCCGGGGAAAATGGTAGTTGTATGGTCGCAGCTCTAGTAAATTTCCATCTCAGATTAGGTTTTCCGATATTAATAATTAGTCCAAAATAGTTTAAAGCACCAGCTGTGGCCTTTAGGAAACGTTCAAAGTTTGTGTGCCCTGTCTTAGCATGTGCATTGCTCTGGTTCTAGTAATATAAACCCCCCCCCCCCCCCCCCCCACTATGAATCTAGGACGATGTGGCCGGGACGATTTGACCTAGGACAAAATATTGGGTAGGACAATTCGGCCAGGTGATTATAATGGATCAATTAGCACTTGGTTAACGGGCTGACTCATTTGTTGACTGGTCATGTTTCCTTGCTTTCTTAATTACCCTTTTCACACTTAAAGTGTTGGTTTTGTTCGTTTGTGTATACATTGTGATACTTTTCATTAACATGGACCCACAACATATTTTTAGGATTTTTTAAAACAAACCCTTGTTAGGATGTGTTCCAAAGATAATTTGGGATAAACTTCCTTATTTCTTGTCAATAGTATATGTTGTGACTGCTAGATATAATCGCCTCGGATGAGGCAACATTGTATTCTGTACCCACAACAATGTTTTGAATAATGTTTGCAAACAGTGTGGATCAAGATCACTCTGCACACACAAGTTTTAGACACAATTATTAATTTTAAATAAATTGAAGGTATCTGAGTATTTTCTGTTGTATTTTATTTTTGTCTCCCCTATCTCTCTAGGCCGGCCTCGGTAGCTCAGTCGGGTGCGCGTATGAATGGACGTGGGTTCGATACCTACCGGGGTCGGCAAGATTGATCTTTCGTGGAGATTGATCAAGAATGTGCACAATTCTGATTAACCACTTATGTTTAGGTAAACTGACCTGCTCATTTTTGAGTCGGTCAGTTTACCTATCCACATTTTTCCTGGGCAAGCGTATGCGTAAGCGGTTAGCCAGTACAGTGCACATTCTTTCACTAGAAATTTACAACTGCCCCTCTTGAATCAGCGGAAGGTAGAGAATGGCCGTAGAAAAAGTTTCATGATCAATCTCCCCTAAAGAATGTTGCCGACCCCGGCAGGTATCAAACTCGCTGGCTTCCTGATCACCAGTCAGACGCGCATCCGACTGAGCTACCGAGGCTGGCATAAAAATTCAGTTACCAATACATGAACATACTTTAAATTGCCATAACTCCGTTCATAGTAAAGATAAATATATGTTGTTATTACTCATATTCTTAGTTAGAACCCAATGAATAATTTGGTACTTGTTTCATTTTGATCCTGTAATATTTCATTTGTCGTATATATCCATGATAATGCAAGTGGGTGGGGTAACTAGATACGACACACTTAGTGTACAAATGGTTAGCAGTGCTACCTGATATATTAATGCGCCAAATGAAACCTATATAATCAGGTGCTTCCAAAGGCACGTTCTATTGTCTTTTTCTTTCAAAGGGATATACTTTTATCACACTTCTCTTTCTATTTTCTTCATAATTTATTAACTCAATACAGACACATCAAAAGTCAAGTTATTCTGAATATACATGAAGACGAAACAATTTGTTTCTGTATGTTTCCATTAACTAAGCCTGTTAGCAAGTGAAACGATACACACTGAAGAGGATTTGAGTGGGTGCCAGAAAGGAGCCAAATCATATCAGGCCCTTAAATGACCATGCAATAGCTACATGTATGTGTCACGAATATGGCGAGGTTATCTACCTTATTTTCAGCAAAAGAACAAACATACAATTTTCTACAAAAAATACTGCATGGGCATATATATTATTTCTCTAAATCATGACTGCGATGAACCCAATACATCTATCCCCCATAGGGGACTATCATATTGCTAGAACCAGAGCAATGCGCATGCCAAGACAAGTCACACAAATTTTGAACGTTTCCCAAAGGTCACAATTGGTGCTTTAAACTATGTAGGACTAATTATTAATGACGGAAAACCCTAATCTGAGATGGAAATTTACTAGAGCTACGACCATACAACTACCATTTTCCCTGGAAAATTTTATGACTTATCATATGCGTTGTACCCATTTCCTTGCCCGTAGGCGTTGTATTAAAAATGGAACTAGGATTTCTCACTGTGGGCCTTCCAATTTCCAATTTTCCTTAAATCGTATTTGCAACAGTCCGATTTATCATGTGTATGTCTACAACCAACAAAAAAGTGCATGTTATCGTTTCATGTAAAATAATGAGATTTCGTGGTTGAGTAGCTTCACTGTGTCCGGTTCTCCGTTTGACTGGCTGTAACTGTCTATCTATCTATCTATCTTCTTATACTGAGTCGGTCATATTTGGCCATTGCCTCAGTTGGGTGCGTAGCTAAATTTCAGAATTTAGCTTAAAAAAAAAAAAAGAGAAGTCACTGTCGAATTCGGACCATCGAAGATAAATTTGTGAATAATATGTGTCTTCCGTGAAGCTAATGTGAGCAGCCGTATTGATTAGAAACCATAACACGAGATCTAGAACAACAACAAACCTGCACATGTGATGCCGATTCCGTCATTTTCTTGCTTATCCTGATCGGAAAAAATTCCTTATCCTGTGTGTTTGTTCCTTACCCTGCCCGCTTGCCTTTACCCGTGTGCAGCTCCCTCTTCCTCGCATACCTTCGTAAAATCCGACAAAGCTACATTAAAAAATAAACGTCAGTAGCACCGCTGTAACGTAAAAAAAAGTGGACCGTGAAAAAGGAGACACTTCCGCCAATGCGCATGCGCAACGCTCTGCCTTAGGACGATACTTTGTTTGAATGGAGGTTTTACGTCCCCGTCAAAACTATTTAGGTCATTTTTGAGACGTTGCTTCCAATTTTGTAGGACTTTATGAAATGACTTAAGTTTGTAGGGATCATTTTGTCTGGGCAGGCTTAGACCTTCTAAGCGGTTTACCAGTACGCATGTGCGATCGGTTTCAGCTCTGCGTGGAAGCATCAAGCAGTCCAATCTATTTAGCCAAGCCCCGATGGGCGTGAACAGCTGGGAAGTTTAAATCGATCTCCAGGTCCTAATATTTGACAGTTGGCCTGATTCTGTCTGAAAAAGGAAAATGTCGCCGGTTGAACTTTATATGTAGTTAAATTTGTACTTCTATACTATTTCAGTATTTTGTCGGCTTTACTGGTAGTATTTTATTTTTTATTGATCACACCCATCGGATGACTTTGCGCCGCCTCCTTTCGCGCGATTGGCTACAACTGATTATATTTACACTCACCTGCGTACGCAACAAGCGGCTGTCTTTGAACTCACGCGGTTTTAGTTATATTTGTTTACGATCAGAGGAGAGATATGAAGAGTATGCGAGCTGGTGACATAATGTGATTTCGAAAGTGCTAAAAGGAATTTGGCTACACGAATTTATTCTTTCTGTACAGTTCAATATGGCTTGTTTCCTAAAACGCGCTTTGTCTTTTAGCAGACGATGTTTTCTTTTATTTATTATGCTAGCATTGTTACATGCTGTCACGAACTGTGACGCACGTGATTGTTTCTGTAATCAATTAGTGTGTGATTATGACACTTCAAATTGTAGTAATGGTGTGACAACCGATCCTTGTGGATGCTGCCAGGTTTGCGCACGTGGGCTTGGTGAATCGTGTGGTGGAGAGGGAGAGGATGCGGGTGTCTGTGGAGTGGGGCTTACCTGTGAAATACAAGCTCGCCCCGGAGATGTCATTAGCGGGCGTGAGAAGGGAACGTGCAAAGGTAGGTCATAAGTGTTTTCTCTAACGTCCGTTCTGTGAATGTCTTCTATAACGTCCGGTGTTAAATACCCACAAAATAACTGAAAGAACTGCGTAGATTTCATTGAGACATTTGAACGCTGTGTCGCAGTAGTATTATCAGTATTAGGTTATCTTATGTTTACAAAATATGCAGGTTTACCTTTCACTACCAGAAATTATCAAAGAATTTATTTTTAGTGTTTTTTGTTGTTGTTTTTTTTTTTTTTTTTTGGTTTTTGTTTTTTGTTTTTTTTTGGAAAAGAAAATTATGATAATCAGATCCATTTGAAACGAAGTACAGCAACAGATAAGGTTGTATTTTTTCATAATTGAAGGATAATTATATAAACCTATGTTGTGGGTATTCATTAGAACTGCCTCTTTGAGGCAGTTCTAATGAATACCCATAACATAGATTGACAAAAACTATTCAACCTTATTTGTTGCTTTATGATGATGTTGTTTGAAAGTGGAGACAATGCTGGGGACCTGCATGTTGCATTTTTGTCACGGAAGAAAATAATTAATATTTGGGTCAGATGGAGTGTGAAGTCAACTAACTGTCAATACATTTATGACGGGAATCTTTTAATGGCCTGGAGCTACTGTCCATAGAGGTTATTTTGTATCGAGATGAACTCAGGATCTGCCTTAACCCTTTTTGTACCAAATGGAATCTTCCTCCTTATATATAGCATGAGTTCATTCCAAAATATAGGGGTGTCGGGTGTGTTTTCTTCAAAATTTATTTGGAATATGGCTAAACTTTTTGCAAACATTGGAGCTCCTGATCAGACGCCACGTTTTGGGCCTGCACTGTTTGCCAGGCTACCTGTTTTGGGTTTCTTGTACTAAATGGGTTGAACTTGATGTCCCAAAGCTTGTTTGACTGTATTTGACTTATTTGAAGCAGTATTTGGGCAGATAGAGTGGTCCCTCCCCCCACCCCACCCCCAACATGTCCAAATTCACCTGTGTATGGATTTGTTGATTGATCGGACTGACTCTACTTTGCACCCTTGTGTGTCCTATGCAAAAGCCTTAAGGTATCATATAGATAGACATATTAATCATTATTATTATGATGGTAATGCTGTACATAAACATATCCCCAGATAAGGCAGCATATGGAGGGTAATTAAGTGATATATTTTTTTTTTATTTATTGTCGTAAACACCTGTTGTGGGTACTTGTTAGAATCGCCTCATTGAGGCGATTCTGACAAGTACCCACAACATGTTTCTGACAGGAAATAAGAATAATTATCATTATTATTATTATTATTATTATTAATGCCTCCTTGTCTGGAGTTATGAAACTAATTTAATTTTATCTCTTTGGGCAAGTTTATGGAAAAGGAAGTAAGTGTATATTTTAAACAACACCAGCCCATATGTGCCACTGTTACACTTCCATTTTAACCCTTTTTGTACCAAATGGTCTCTTCCACCTTATATATAGCAGGAATCCATTTCAAAATTTAGGTTTGTCAGGTTCTGTTTTCTACAAAATGTATTCGGGAAATGGCTTAACTTTTTGCAAACAGTGAAGGCCCTGATCAGACGCCGCATTCTGCAGCGTCTGATCTGGGCCTGCATGCATTCTGCGGCATCTGATCTGGGCCTGCATTGTTTGCCAGGGTACCCCTTTAATGGGTTAAGGAATATCTCAAGATAATGCCATTTGTTACAAGTGTTACAAAAATTTTGCATTCTTTGAACAAACAGTTTAGACATACATCTAGATCAGACAGTAGTTGATTGCGTGGCCATTGATCTGGGTGCACACTGTGGCAATTTGTCACTTTCATGGGACACTCAAGGCTGAATGGGTTAGTTTGACTAGTCTAGGAAATCGGTTTTAATCCATTAATGCCAGCAGATACCTTCGCAAACAGTGCAGGCCCAGATCAGATGCCGCATAATGAGGCATCTGATCAGGACCTGCATTATATGTTTGCAGAATTTTCTGTTAAAAATAGAAGAAAAATGAAACAAATTAGGCCTACCACCCCTTATGTGACAAATGGACTTGTCCAACATATAGCAATGGAAGAGTTCATGTAGTATGCAATTTGTGTTTCTCTATACGAAGCGAGGTTTACAGTTTTCATAACACCGACTTTTTAGCATGATGGGTTCTATTTTATCCCTTACAAATCCATACATGTAGATTTCAATGGGTGTATATAGCAACTAGTTTCCGGTGAAAGAATGTGCACTGTACTGGTTAACCGTTATAAATAAGCCTGCCCAGGAAAAGTGTGGATAGGTAAACTGACCGTCAACGACCTAAATAGTGTTGACTGGGGTGTTAAACTCCAATACAAACAAAACAAAGTATACAGCAACTAGCAAGGAGAAAAATTGTACTGTAAATATCCTAAAAATTGGGATACCTTGAGGACTTATTGGCCCCAGCCCATCGGGGCTTGAAGAAATAGATGGGCTGCATGATGCTTCCACGCAGAGCTGAAACTGACTGCACACGAGTACTGGTAAACCACTTAGAGGATCTAAGCCTGCCCAGGCAAAGCAGTGAGAGTCGGCTTGTCCAGGCTTATAAACCCTATTGGTTTCATTGGGCGACAGGGCTTGAGATGTCATTTCATCTCAATGTCGGGTAAAAGTCCAAGAAAAATAGAAGCAACATCTCCAAAATGACCTATACAGTGTTGACGGGGATGTTAAACCTCAAATCAAACAAACAAACAAAACCTTGAGGACTTGCTGTAATTCTCCTAAAATTTTAACAAATTTGTTTCATGATCCAGCCCTAAGGTATCCAAAAGGTGCAGCTGGAATGGCAAACACTTTAGACCCTGATCAGACTGCTCCTGCTTCAGCAGGAGCAGTCTGATCTGGGTCTGCACTGTTTGCTTAACCTTTACCCTGCTGTAGGCGACAAGCCCTATCTTTGCAAACAGTGTAGATCCAGATCAGATGGCTTCTGAAGAAGCCATCTGATCAGGATCTTTTTTTTTTTTTTTTTTGGTTTGGGTTTTACGGCCCTTTCAAGATTATTTCACTCATATCGAGCCGATCGTTAATCAGAGGTGGGCGAAAACCGGAGTACCCGGAGAAAAACCACCTGACCTTCCGTTGCAGAACTTGGCGTCTCACACGTGGCCCGAGCGAGGCTCGAACCTACGGCGGTGAGAGACCTAATGACTAAGAGTCAGCGCTCTTATCCACTAGGCCACGGAGGCCCGTTGATCAGGATCTACACAGTTTGACATTCAGTTTATGAATATTTAGAAATAAGCTGCATCAAGTAATCTGATTGGTTCAAAGTCAGAAATGGGTGTGGCTTAATTGAATATTCAGCAGGTTAAAGGTTATGCCTATCTGTCCCAATACTTAGGATCATTACGGTATGCATATCAAAACTCTTCGTACATTTGCTTCCAAAATAGGGGCCACAAGTGACCTGAGAGTCCCTATGCATTATTTGCATAAATTACTGCTGTTTATATGGTACACCTTTAACCCTAATATCATGCTGAATAAATTCATTTAGCCACAACCATTGCTGACTTGCAACCAATCAAATTACTTGATATGTTCACAAACTGGATGACAGTGTTACTAAGCTCCTGATCTGTATCTACACTGTTTGCAAAGGTAGGCAATCAGCACTAGGATAATTTAAGGATTAAAACTGAGCTCCTTGTGGGTATGCAACCATTTTTAGCTGCTACTGGGGAGCTTATTGGATGGTAGGCCTCTATTGTCATTTGTCCACCATTTTCAAAAGACTCCTATTCTGAATCCACTGGGCCAGCTTCAGTTTAATTTCATATGCAGGCCCCTGACAATGGGGGTTGGGGTGGGGGAACTAAAGTTTGCAAGTATGGTCCAGGTCACATTATGACCAAGATGGCCACCACGCCAGAATATGGTAAAAACCATAAAAAATCTTCTTCTCCAGAACCACTGGGTCGATTGTCTTGAACCTTTGTACAGTATGTAACATCGGACGACTACAGTACTACCAAATTTGCCATTACGATAACACACCCGTGTGACATAGTGCATTTTTCACATCTCTAAAATGGCTACTTTTCTGATGCAAAATCTGTGATTTTTTTTTCTCATTTATACTGCAAACATAGGCTGTGGGTGCTCGTTACAACCGCCTCATTGAGGCGGTTCTAATGAGTACCCACAACCTAGGTCTTGGAACAGAATTAAGAAAATAATGTTCACCCCCCGTAATCCCAGTTTTCTCTATATAAAGTGGGGTTTAGAGGGGTGTTCATTACACGGACTGGTTAACATGATGCAAAATTGATGACTTAGCATGTTAACACGTCTATGTAATGAACACCTGTGAAACCCACTTTAGAGAAATCTGCGGTTTAAGGTGTATATTTGTTTTGCTCAAAAACAGCACCCACAATCCATGATTTGACTAGAAATTACAGGGCACCCTAATACTATAACAACAGTTATTTGTTCCCTAACAATTACAACACTTGACTGCATTACGAAAACAAGCCTATACTAATACATTGTAATTTTTTTCGCCGAAAAAATGAAGATTTTATGATAAAATTTGTAATATTTTTCTTATTTCTGCCCAAATATAGATTGTGGGTGCATGTTAGAACCGCCTCGAGGAGGTGGTTCTAACGAGTGCCCACAATCTATATTTTAGAGCAGAAATAAGAAAAATAATGTTTACCCCTGTAAACCCCAGTTTTACTATATAAAAGTGGGGTTAAAGGGGGTCAAAATGATGTAGGTGTGTTTTCGTGATGGTATTTAATGCACAAAGCAACATGTCAAAACACTTGACCTGATGAACATGACAACCCCTACCCTTGCAAACAGTAATAATAATAATAATAATAGTAATAGTAATCAACCTTCTTTATAGAGGGTAACACATTTAGTACTAGTACTAATCTTCCACGTGGTCCTCTTTTCCTTGGTAGGAACCAGTACTAAGCAATGTGGATAGTGTACAGTGTACGTCCAGATCAGACCCATTTGTCCAGAAGCCATCTGATCAGGATCTACACTGTTTGCCATGCGTTTTGTGAATTGAACATTATATCAAGTAATTTAAACGGCTGATTATCAGAAATGGGTAAAGCAAAGTTAATTTATACAGCAAGTTATTGGGTTTAGAAATATTAATCATAATTCAAACCAGGATTTATGAACCCAGTATATGCACTACATTTCATCATTGTCCTTCTGGATGCTGTGACAATGCCATGGTTTCAGTCTGGAATTTACATGTATCTGAAAGAGTTTGAGTGCTTGATACATTTTGGGGTTGTAGTAACCCAAAACTTGAGAAAGATTCAAGGCAAAAATGGGTAAAGGTTGAGCCAAAAGTAAACAGATTTTGTGTGTGTTTTGTTCATTGTTTGTTTAACTCGATTTTAAACTGGGATATTTGCAAGGTCTGGGGCATCTGATCAGTGCTTTCACTGTTTGCAAACTCAGCAAATTTCTAAAACATAATAGAGTTCAAGTGACAAAGATTATGTTTAGCTTAACCCATTTGCACCAGAAACCCCAAAATGGGTATTTGGCAAACATTGCAGGCCCAGATCAGACACCGCAGAATGCTGCATCTGATCAGGGCCTACACTGTTTACAAAAAGTTCAGCTATTTTCCTAATAAATTTTGAAGAAAACAAACTGACATTCCTAAATTTTGAAATGGACTCCTGCTGTATATAAGAAGGAAGATTCAATTTGGTACAAAAAGGGTAAAAATGGGTCAAAATATGCAGTGTTTCTTGTGCCTGTGTTATTTTTTAAATCGCTTTGATACTAACCCTTTTTGCCAGCCCCCACCCATAGGGGCTTGAAGAAATATATGGGCTGCATGATGCTTCCACGCAGAGCTGAATCCGGCCAGCACACTAGTACTGGTAAAACGCTTAGAGGATCTAAGCCTGTCCAGGAACTGCAGTGCGAGGCGGACCGTCCATGCTAATAAACCCTCTTGGTTTCATTAGGCGACAGGGCTTGAGATGTCATTTCATCTCAATGTCGGGTAAAAGTCCCACAAAATTGGAAGCAACGTCTCCAAAATGACCTTTACAGTGTTGACGGGGACGTTAAACCTCAAATCAAACAAACAAACAAAACTAACCCTTTTTGCACCTAATTGAATCTTCCACCTTATATATAACATGATTTCATTTCAAAATTTAGGGGTTGTGTTTTCTTCAACATTGGTCAGGAAAATGGCTGAACATTTTTGCAGACAGTGTAGGCCCTGATCAGATGTTGCCAGTTACCTGTTTTGGAGTATCTGGTACTAGACTCAACAATTTACATCTATATATGATGGCCCCCGCCCATCGGGGCTTAAAGAAATTGATGGGCTGCATGATTCTTCCACCCAGAGCTGAAACTGACCCGCACACGAATGCTGGTAAACTGCTTACAGGATCTAAGCCTGCCCAGGCAAAGCGGTGCGAGTCGGATCGTCCATGCTTATAAACCCTATTGGTTTCATTGGGAGGCAGGGCTTGAGATGTCATTTCATCTCAGTGTCGGATAAAAGCCTCACAAAATTAGACGCATCGTCTCCAAAATGACCTTTACAGTGTTGATGGGGATGGTAAACATCAAATCAAACAAACAAAACATCTGTATGACACTCCGACTCTGCTGGGTGTGAGAAAATTAATTATTAGATCCAGTTTTAAGAAGTGCTAAATGATGACTAATGACCCAGTCAACACTATTTAGGTCATTTGATTGGTTAGCTACTAAATCAGCAAGGGATGCTGCAAAATTAATTTATTCAACAGGACAAGGGTTTTATGGGGGTGCAGGCTGCATGGGGTGGATTCGGGTAATGGATGCCATTAACACACAGCTTTTACAGGGTCAACCTATCTTGAAATCGTGTAGATACTGTCTCCAAACTTGGACCTGAAGTTTATTTATACATGTAATGTGCAGAAGCATTGGTCACACACTTATGTTAGAACCACAACCCTCTGTAAGGAAAAGATTGAGAATGGGGATGTTTCTTTGAAAAAATACCAATAATAAAACTAGAGCGAGCAGTCGATGGCAAGCCATCGCAAATCCCCACACATTCTCCCCCTGTGGCTGGAGCCAATTTTAATGTTGCTCCCGCACGCTCTTATCAATTAAGTGTAAGGAAGCAATGTACCAAATTGGGTTTCATTCTGAATTGACGGACAGACGGATGGAGGCATTCACAATATCCCCAATGCATTCTTTAAAAGCGTGGGGATAAATATTTTCTGCTCCAATTCATTATTGTGTTTGGCCTTTTAAGGATTGAATGTCACAAAAAATGGTTGCAAATGAGTTATGCATACTAAAGAAAAATAAATTATGCATATAAAAGAAAATAAAAATGTGAACTAGACAGGGATATCACATTTTAACAATGCCTTTTCATATTTTCTCAAAATGTTTAAACTGTGCATAAAATTGGATGTATCATAGTGAAAGCATGATAAGTAAACATGATATAAGTTAGTTTACACCTTTGAGCGTATGAAAACATACTGTAATGATCCTAAGTATTGGGGCAGACAGACCAAAGCAAACATTGCAAACCCAGATCAGACTGCTCCTGAAGGAGCAGTCTGATCAGGGTCTACATCGTTTGCCATTCTGTCTTGACTTTTTGGATATCTTGCTGGATTGCGAAACAAACTTGTAAAAACTTAAGCCAAATAACAGCAAGTCCTCAAGGTGTCTGAATTTTTAGAATTTTTAAAATTTTAGGACAATTACAGCAAGTCCTCAAGGTGACCGAATTTTTAGGGGTTTCACTGTATGTTGTAAGTTTGAGCCACTGAGGGTTAATAATAATGTCGTGTCAGGAGGTATAATAAAGATTATTTAGGTCAATCTTCTTTGAAATAAAGTTGCATGTATACTCTGTGTACTCATTAGAATCACCTCAATGTTTTGTTTGATTTGAGGTTTAACGTCCCTGTCAACACTGTAAAGGTCATTTTGGAGACGTTGCTTCCAATTTTGTGGGACTTTTACCCGACATTGAGATGAAATGACATCTCAAGCCCTGTCGCCCAATGAAACCAATAGGGTCTATTAGCATGGACGGTCCGCCTCGCACTGCGGTTCCTGGACAGGCTTAGATTCTCTAAGCGGTTTACCAGTACTAGTGTGCGGGCCGGATTCAGCTCTGCGTGGAAGCATCGTGCAGCCCATATATTTCTTAAAGCCCCTATGGGCGGGGGCGGAGTTGATTCTAAATGAGGTGATTCTAATGAGTACACACAACATGCGTTTTAAGGCTGAAATAAGAAAACCTCCCTAAATTATTGCTTATTATCTATTATGTAGAGAGAGATAACTGGGATAAAGTCCCTGGGGTTGAATAGGTCACCTGAAACAGGCGCCTGCCGAGCTCTCACTTTGTTGCCTACAGAAAGTATTTTTTCACAGTAACTGTATCATTATGGACCGTCTCCATTTTCTTATCTGTATGTTGTCTCTTTCTCCCCGCAGGCCTCCATAGTCTTGGCCCTGCAGTGGTCCAAAGCATTGTCAGCTTAAGTGGGGGAAAACATTAGTAGCCAAAATAGCAAGTACTCTATTATACTGGTACTTAACGGCCCCCACCCATCGGGGCTTTATGAAATAAATGGGTTGCATGATGCTTCCACGTAGAGCTGAAACCGACCCCACACTAGTACTGGTAAACAGCTTAGAGGATCTAAGCCTGTCCAGGAAACATGGTGCGAGTTGGACCGTCCATGCTTATAACCCCTATTAACGGCCCTCACCCATCGGGGCTTTATGAAATAAATGGGCTGCATGATGCTTCGACGCAGAGCTGAAACCGACCCCACACTAGTACTAGTAAACGGCTTCGAGGATATAAGCCTGTCCAGGAAACGTGGTGCGAGTTGGACTGTCCATGCTTATAAACCCTATTGGTTTCATTGGGCGACAGGTCTTGAGATGTCATTTCATCACAATGTCAGGTAAAAGTCCCACAAAAGTGGCAGCAACGTCTCCAAAATGACCTATACTGTGTTGACGGGGACGTTAAACCTGAAATCAAACAAACAAAATACTGATACTTAAATTTGTTGAACAAATATGAGAAGCAGCTACTCGTCACATAGTATCCATTTGTTCCTGTATTGAATCATGTTTATGTTTAACATATTGAATGCCGGCTACCGCCCGTCAGGGCTGAAGAAATAGATGGGCTGCATGATGCTTCCACGCAGAGCTGAATTCGACCCGCACACGAGTACTGGTAAACCGCTTAGAGGATCTAAGCCTGCCCAGACAAAGCGATGCGAGTGTGGGACCGTCCATGCTTATAAACCCTATTGGTTTCATTGGGCAACAATGCTTTAGATGTCATTTCATCTCAGTGTCGGGTAAAAGTCCCACAAAATTGGAAGCAACGTCTCCAAAATGACATTTACAGTGTTGATGGGGACGTTAAACCTGAAATCAAACAAACAAAACAAAACATATTGAATGCCCAATTTAATGTTATGTTATTTAACCCTTGTCCTGCTGAATATTTTAATCTGCCACACCCACTACCGATTATCAACCAATCTGATTACTTGATGCAAATTATTGCAACAAATTCACAATCTGAATGGCAAACAATGTAGATCCTGATCAGATGGCTTCGTCAGAAGCCATCTAATCTGGATCTTCATTGTTTGGAAAATAAGGCATATCTGGGCTCAGCAGGACAAGGGTTAACATTATGTTGTTATGTTATTTAACATTATATCTAAAACTTATTTGTCTTGAACAACTGGGCAGCAAAAAACATTAACTCTTACCCCACTGCATAAATTAATTTAGCCACACCCATTTACATTTCAACCGATCAAATTACTTGAGGTAATTTATTCATTCAAATATGTTCACTGAATGGCAAACAGTGTAGATCCTGATCAGTTGGCTTCTTCATTTGATCTGGATCTACGCTGTTTGCAAAGGCGTGGGTTGTTGTGAACAGCAAGATAATGGTTAAGATTTTTTTTTATGTTTCTGATATAGTGTTGGGCAGGATATCTTCTAACCCTATGCTATAGGACTTTTTAATGTACTGAATATATTTTTAAGGAGTCTAGAGCTCTAGTTGTCACCTTGCACACATACGGAAGTCCATTAAGAAACTATGCATACATAAAATATGTAATTTGTGAACTGAAACCAATTAAGATGTCATTAATATAGGTCTAAAGACACCTACATTTGACCCATTTACTTCCTAAGCTCCCATGAATGGGACATGGGTAAACAGTGTAGAGCCACATCAGATGCTGCAAAATGCAGCATCTGATCTGGGTCTACACTGTTTTTAATGCTTGCTATAAGCCATAAAGCCCATATATTTCAATGAATCTGTCCTTAACTCTTATCCTGCTGTTTACAACAACCCTTTTCTTTGCAAACAATGTAGATCCATATCAGAATCTACACTGTTTGATATTCGATTTATGAATTTGTAGGAATAAATTACATCAAGTAATCTGATTGGTTCAGTCAGAAATGGGTGTGGCTAAACTGAATACTCAGCAAGAGATGGGTTAATTTGAGTTGGAAGAGTCCATTTGTCAGTTGCCAGAAATGAAGTGTGGCTACTTCATGCAATGTCTGCAAGGGTCTTTGACAACTTCATATGCGTACAGTAAAATTCCTATACTACGGCCACGACTACTTATGAACAGTCCCAAAGGCGGTCTGTTACTTTTCCAAGATATTGGATGTAGAAAACATAAAGGAAGAAAAACTGAAACTTTTGAATATGTTTTAAATGAGTGTGAGAATGTGTTTCAGTTTTACGTCCCAGCAACAGCTAAGGTCATACTGAGACGGGACCTTGGTTTAAAGACTCATCCAAAAGTCTGGAGAAGCCCGGGATCTATCCTGCAATCCCTGGTTTATCAGGTGAGTAGCATAACCACTGCACCACAGAGGCTTCTCTGTTTTAAAAAAAGAATTAGTCTTAATACAGCGGAATTTACAATTTATTTGTCTGTGCATTTCTGGGCTTGTCAGACGTGCACTATACATGTACATGTTTAAAAGGTCAGTAGAGAAGTGTTTAATCTGATCAGATCTTCATTGTTTCCATGTCATAACTTATTAAGGGATTCAATGTTACAAACTAATTATGGAGTAGATATAGATAATTCATATATTGTAACTGGACCTCTCCTAAGCTATTTGGTGAAAAAATCTATTGGTCAGTAAAGGGTTAAGGGGAATGGATACACCTTCAGGGGAGGTAATTCATGCAAAAGCATTTTTGTCTCCCATGTCAATAAGGGTCAACTCTTAAAGGAAAGAATTTGCTCCTCGGGAGAGCAAATTCTTTCCTTTAAAAGTTGACCCCTTTTTCTGTGGGACAGAGCTAATAGAAAAGCGAACAGAAAGTTCAGAAAGGTGTCTCCCTTTGAAAAATGGCAGAAAAATTTGCCAGGTGTTCCCATTCCCCTTAAATAGTACACAAAACTGTTAGCCTAATTTGTGTGTGGTTTAAGTTTATTGGTCAGTGATAGTCATATGAACACCGGCAGTGTAAGGTCTTTTGTACATTTATATATAACTTTGGGGTAAAATGATTGACAAACAATTATAACAAAATGTGAGCCCAATTTTTGTTTGACAATGAATTCCGCCCACGCCCATCGGGGTTAGGAGAAATAGATTTGGCAGCATGATGTTTCCACACACAACTGTAAACGACCGCTGTGACACAAGTACCGGTAAACCGCTTAGATTTAGAAGGTTTTAGCCTGCCAAGCAAAGTGGTGTGAGTCAGCCTGTCCATGCATATAAACTATTTATTTCATTGGGTGGCAGGGATTGAGATCTCAATGTTGGGTAAAAGTCCCACAAAATTGGAAGCAATGTCTCCAAAATGACCTAAATAATGTTCACAGGGATGTTAAGCCTCAGTCAAACAAATAAAACATAATTAGCTTGATAAGCCTAATTTGTGGGTGGTGCTGTCAGTTAATTGGTCAGTGGTAGTCATGTGGACATCAGCAGTGTAAGTTCTTTTGTATATATAACTTTGGGTTGATTGACAAACAATTAGCTTGGTAAGCTTAATTTTTGTTTGACAATTACACAATTAGCTTGATAAGCATAATTTTTCTATGGTGTAAGTTAATTAGTCAGTGATAGTCATGTGGATATCAGCAGTGTAAGATCTTCTGTATATATAACTTTGGGTTGACTGGCAAACAATTAGCTCTAAAACACCATTTTTGATCCTTGAAAGAAAACACATAACATTCGGGTGTGTAACCCTAATGAAATAAACATTTACATTTTGCAGTATCCAGTAATTTGGTACATTTCATTTAACATCCTGGCTTCAGATTCAATCACATTGTGACTTGGCTTAAATTTTCTCAAGATACTTTGATCTTTGTCCAACAATTTCATTAACACCAGCCTGGTCTATATAAAAATACTTACTGAAATAGAATACAAATGCCTGGAAAAAAAATACTAAACCAAAATCAGTCCCATTAGCATCTTCATTGCTGGGCTTAGAAGCCTCCGTGGTGCAGTAGTTACGCTACTCGCCTTGTAAACCAGGGGTCACAGGATCGACCCCGGGCTTCTTCAGACTTTCGGATGAGTCTTTAAACCGAGGTCCCGTCTCTGTATGACCTTAGTTGTTGGTGGGACGTAAAACTAAAATACTCACTCACTCATTGCTGGGCTTGGGATATGATACACATAGCATTACCATAATGATCAGATAGGCCTGAGCAAACAGTGCAGATACAGAGAAGGAGCAGTGTGATCAGGATCTACACTGTTTGCCATTCCGTCTGCACCTTTTGGACTCCTTGCTGGATCGTGAAACAAATTTGTTAAATCTTTAGGAGAACTAGAGCAAGTCCTAAAGGTGTCCGAATTTTTAGGAGTTCTCCACAAGGCAAAAGAGGCCATATGGAAAGAGGTCTACTCTCAATCCGGAAGATGCCAGTCACAACAATTGTTGTCTGCTTTGTCATCTGCTGGTAACTTTGAAAGTCATTTTTGCAAACAGTGTGGACCCAGATCAGACTGGTCCCCCTGGGAGCAGTCTGATCAGGGCCCACACTGTTTGCCTATATGCAAAAATATGTTTGAAAAGTTTGCAAGTAGATGCGCAGACGACAAAACAGACGACATTTTCAGATGCATCTTAACCCTTAAGAAGGCGAGAAAAACTACATCTGAAAATGTTGTCTGCTTATGTCGTCCGCTGAATTTTTTTGCAAACATTTTAAAAAATATTATTGGGTACAGGCAAACAGTCTGGACCCAAATGAGACTGCTCATACAGACGACAAAGCAGACGACAATTGTTGTGATTGGCGCTTTATTGGTTAAGGGTCAAAGGAAAGAATTTTCTCCTTAAGAGCAAATTATTTCCTTTTAGAGTAGGTCCCTATTGTTTAAAATGAGGCAAAATGCCTATGAAAGAATTGCTTTAAGCTTAGGTTCCCTGAAGGTGTCCATTCCTGTCGAAATTCATCAGGTCAACACGTCTGTGTAATGAACATCCCTCTAAACCCCACTTTATATCCATTTATTTTCCTTAACCCATTTAGTACCAGAAACCCCAAAATAGGTACCAGGGCAAACAGTGAAGGCCTAGATCAGACCTATAAATGAATGTTTTCAGATGATAAAAAATTGTGATATTTTTCTTATTTATACTGCAAACATTGTTTGTGGATGCTCGTTAGAGCCGTCTCGGTGTTGGTTCTATCTAGTTCCCACAACATATGTCTTGGCGCAGAAATAAGAAAATTATGTTTACACCTGTAAACCCCCGTTTTCTCTATATAAAGTGGGGTTTAGGTGGGGGTGTTCATTTCACAGACTTGTTTATGTGGTGAACCTGCATCCCTGGTTTATGATACAAGTAGCATAACCTTTACCACTCTCTCAAGGCGAATTCAGCAGACGACAATTTCCCAGAAAACAGGACTTGGCATCTTATAAGACAATTTGCAAGAGATTCTAGGAAAATCAGAAAAATATTTCAACATGTCCTCTGCTGCTGCGAAAAAAATGTACCCAGACTGCAGAGCATTAACCCTTGTCCTGCTGAATATTCATATATGCCACACCCACTACCGATTATCAACCAATCAGATTACTTGATGCAAATTATTGCAACAAATTCACAATCTGAATGGCAAACAATGTAGATCCTGATCAGATGGCTTCGTCAGAAGCCATCTGATCTGGATCTTCATTGTTTGGAAAATAAGGCATATCCAGGCTCAGCAGGACAAGGGTTAACCAGTGAGACTTCTAAATTGGTGTTTTAAGGGTTAAAGTAGTTCACCCATCTATAAAAGTCATGTTTTGGATAGAAAGAAAAATACTCAAATACCAGGCAATACACTGATAAAGAGAGAATTTTCAAATAATGTCAGAACTAATTGAGATAATAGGTAAGGATTAAAGAGAAGACAGATAAAAAATAGCTCAGATGTTTATGTTGCTACTGTATCTTGCATCAGAATGTTAAGTTTTTTGGCAGTCTGTTCCTCTAAGTTAGCACAAAAAATGTCTCATTCTTTTTTGTTGAATGATCCTAGGGCATTTGGCTGTAGTAGAGCTTATAAGTTCATCATGTCATGATGTTAACGATGCTTACAGCAGTTACATATAAATTCGTCATGTTAACAGGTCCATGGCTTATAGCAGAGAAATTCATTACATTAACAGGTTTGTGGCTGCTATAGCAGACAAGATCATCATGCCTTGGTTGCTGGATTAATTAGCAGACAAGATCATCTTATTAACAGTCTGTGGCTAATAGCAGACAAATTAATCATCTTAAAGTGTCAGTGGCTGATCATCATGTTAATAGGTCCATGGCTGTATAGCAGACAAGATCTTATGTTAACAGGTCCATGGCTGTATAGCAGACAAGATCATTATATTAAAAAATATACATGGCTGTAGAGCAGACAAGATCATTATCTTGAAAGATCCATGGCTGTACAGCAGACATGAGCATTATGCTAAAATATCCATGGTTGTATAGCAGACAAGATCATTATGTTACAATATCCATGGCTGTATAGAAGACAAGATCATTATGCAAAAAATATCCATGGCTGTATAGCAGACAAGACATTATGTTACAATATCCATGACTGTATAGCAGACAAGATCATTCTGTTGAAATATACATGGCTGTAGAGCAGACAAGACCATTATCTTTAAAAATTCATGGCTGTACAGCAGACAAGAGCAGTGTGCTGAAATATCCATGGTTTTATAGCAGACAAGATCATTATGTTACAATATCCATGGCTGTATAGAAGACAAGATCATTATGTTACAATATCCATGGCTGTATAGAAGACAAGATCATTATGCAAAAAATATCCATGGCTGTATAGCAGACAAGACATTATGTTACAATATCCATGACTGTATAGCAGACAAGATCATTCTGTTGAAATATACATGGCTGTAGAGCAGACAAGACCATTATCTTTAAAAATTCATGGCTGTACAGCAGACAAGAGCAGTGTGCTGAAATATTTGTGGCTGTATAGCAGACAAGATCATTATGTTAATATATCCATGGCTGTATACAGACAAGATCATTGTGTTAAAATATCCATGGCTGTGCTTTATGTTAAAATATCCATGGCTATATAGCAGATGTGATCATTATTTTAAACTCCAAACCAAAAATCAGCATCAAAAATGGATTGTAATACAGATCCCAACATACAGGTCTGAAATTACATGTAGTGTGAAAGGCTGGTGTTTCATTGAGACCCATTGGGTTTGGATCTTCCCCTTCTTCTTAGGTATAATTTCCCCAGCTACTTTTAGTAGTTCGTTCAGCTCATGATAGGTTGATTCAACCTTGTACAAAATATGTCATTTAGTCTCTTGTCAAGATGGCTGTTGATGTATGAAAATAATACTATATTTTAGGTCATCTTGATACTGGCACCTGAGACCTAGCTGTTGACATTTATGAGATTGTGCACAACGAACTGTAACTGTAACGCCACAGCAAGTCAGTTGGTGAGACTGAAACGTAAATTCTGTGCATGCTGAGCCATTAATTGGCCTAAAATTATTGGTTAATCTATCATGCTGACAATAGAAAATGTTATTAACCCTTGTCCTGCTGAGCCGGGATATGCCTTATTTTCCAAACAATGAAGATCCAGATCAGATGGCTACGTCAGAAGCCATCTGATCAGGATCTACATTGTTTGCCATTCAGATTGTGAATTTGTTGCAATAATTTGCATCAAGTAATCTGATTGGTTGATAATCAGTAGTGGGTGTGGCAGATTAAAATATTCAGCAGGACAAGGGTTAAGATCGCATAGTAGATGTACAGGCTGATCCGAGTCTCATTATTTTTTTTTATTAGCTCACCTGTCACGTAGTGACGAGGTGAGCTTTTGGGATCACTTTTTGTCCGTCGTCCGTCGTGCGTGCGTGTGTGCGTGCGTGCGTGTGTGCGTAAACTTTTTCTTCAAATGACATCTCCTCCTAAACCACTGATCGGATTTTGACCAAACTTCACAGGAATGATCCTTAGGTGGTCCCCTTTCAAAGTTGTTCAAATGGTTCCGGTCCATTGCACATCTGGGTCACAGGAGCTAAAAATAGATTTTTGAAATGAAAACTTTAAAAATCTTCTTCTCTGAAACCAAAAGGCCCAGGTCTTCGATATTTGGTATGAAGCTTCAGCTAGTGGACCTCTACCAAGATTGTTCAAATTATGGCCCTTGGGCCAGAAATGCCCCCGCCCCGGGGGCCTTTGTGTCTACATAGGCTTATATAGGGAAAATCTTTAAAAATCTTCTTCTCTGAAACCACAAGGCCCAGTTCTTTGATATTTGGTGTGCAGCTTCACCTAGTGGACCTCTACCAAGATTGTTCAAATTATAGCCCTAGGGCCAAAAATGCCCCCGCCCTAAGGGCCTTTGGTTTTACATAGGCTTATACAGGGAAAATCTTTAAAAATCTTCTTCTCTGAAACCGAAAGGCCCAGGTCTCTGATATTTGGTATGAAGCTTCATCTAGTAGACCTCTACCAAGATTGTTCAAATTATAGCCCTAGGGCCAAAAATGTCCCCGCCCCGGGGGCCGTTGGTTTTACATAGGCTTATATAGGGAAAATCTTTAAAAATCTGCTTCTCTGACATCACAAGGCTCAGGTCTTTGATATTTGGTGTGAAGCTTCACGTAGTGGACCTCTACCAAGATTGTTCAAATTATAGCCCCAGGGCCAAAAATGCCCCTGCACCCGGGGGCCTTTGGTTTTTACATAGGCTTATACAGGGAAAATCTTTAAAAATCTTCTTCTCTGAAACCAAAAGGCCCAGGTCTTCGATATTTGGTATAAAGCTTTATCTAGTGGACCTCTACCAAGATTGTTCAAATTATGATCCTTGGGCCGGAAATGCCCCCCGCCCTGGGGGCCTCAGGGTTTACAAAGGCTTATATAGGTAAAATCTTTAAAAATCTTCTTCTCTGAAACCACAAGGCCCAGGTCTTTGATATTTGGTGTGAAGCTTCACCTAGTGGACCTCTACCAAGATTTTTCAAATTATAGCCCTAGGGCCAAAAATGCCCCCGCCCTTAGGGCCTTTGGTTTTACATA
This sequence comes from Lucinisca nassula, assembly GCA_963580285.1. Classification (NCBI taxonomy): domain Eukaryota; kingdom Metazoa; phylum Mollusca; class Bivalvia; order Lucinida; family Lucinidae; genus Lucinisca; species Lucinisca nassula. Next base: position 113,777,896 of record OY757012.1, on the reverse strand, counting down.
GGCTTATACAGGGAAAATCTTTAAAAATCTTCTTCTCTGAAACTGAAAGGCCCAGGTCTCTGATATTTGGTATGAAGCTTCATCTAGTGGACCTCTACCAAGATTGTTCAAATTATAGCCCTAGGGCCAAAAATGTCCCCGCCCCGGGGGCCATTGGTTTTACATAGGCTTGTATAGGGAAAATCTTTAAAAATTTGTTTCTCTGACATCACAAGGCTCAGGTCTTTGATAATTGGTGTGAAGCTTCACGTAGTGGACCTCTACCAAGATTGTTCAAATTATAGCCCCAGCGCCAAAAATGCCCCCGCCCCGGGGGCCTTTGGTTTTTACATAGGCTTATATAGGGAAAATCTTTAAAATCTTCTACTCTGAAACTGCAAGGCCGAGGTCTTTGATATTTGGTGTGAAGCTTCACCTAGTGGACCTCTACCAAGATTGTTCAAATTATAGCCCCAGGGCCAAAAATGCCCCCGCCCCGGGGGCCTTTGGTTTTTACATAGGCTTATACAGGGAAAATCTTTAAAAATCTTCTTCTCTGAAACCAAAAGGCCCAGGTCTTCGATATTTGGTATAAAGCTTTATCTAGTGGACCTCTACCAAGATTGTTCAAATTATGATCTTTGGGCCGGAAATGCCCCCGCCCTGGGGGCCTCAGGGTTTACAAAGGCTTATATAGGTAAAATCTTTAAAACTCTTCTTCTCTGAAACCGCAAGGCTCAGATCTTTGATATTTGGTATGAAGCTTCATCTAGTGGACCTGTACCAAGATTGTTCAAATTATGGCCCTGGGGCCAAAAAGGCCCCCATCCCTGGGGCCCTTTGGTTTTTCATAGGCTTATATATGGAAAATATTTAAAAATCTTCATCTCTGAAACCACAAGGCTCAGGTCTTTGATATTTGGTATGAAGCTTCACCTAGTATAGCCCTTGGGCCAAGAATGTACTAGAGACACTGATTCTCAGGTGAGCGATTCAGGGCCCTCTGGGCCCTCTTGTTATTATTATTATTTTTTTTTTTTTTCAAATAAAAAAAATGCATTTTAATGAATTTGCCACATCTTGGCTTGTATCTCTTCTTTCATCCTCCTTCTTCCACCCATAACCCATTCCCCCCTGTATATTAAAAATGGACTGATCCCCGCCTTCACTTTGAATTGATCATATTATTACATAGGGGTGTTTGAAAAAAAATTGTTTCAGCTGACAATAGAAGACAAACAGTTCAGCTCATCCAGATCTAAACTGTTTGCCAGGTTGAAATCATACTTGTCGTTTTTGCCCAAAGGGGTATAAGGGTTATGCTGAGGTGACAGGAGGTCACATGGTTAATACTAGTACACCACAGGGTTAGGTGTCAGTAATCAGAGATCAGAGGCATGAAAAATATCTGTAACATTAGAGGTTACATGGCAAAATTAATTTTCTTCACCATGGATATTATGGTATGTGTTGATACTGGCGGAAAGAAGTCAATTTTTTATCACCATAGTTCAAAAAGCGAAAAGGTGAAAGACAGATTTGACCATGTCAAGCATATTAGTACAGTGTGGCCTGTCACAGTGGCCCCACTATTTACCAAGCAACTTGTTTTAAAATGACATTTTTCTGTGAAATTTTGTGATATTTTGCAGATTTTTGCTGCAGAGATTGTGTGTGCTTGTTAGAACCACCACTTTACAAGCACCCACAATCCATGTTCTTGAGGAAAGATAAAGAAAATCAAAACACTTGTGACTAACAGTGCTGATGGGGCGATGGTTTGTAACCTTTGATAACATTAGGAAAATTTTGCATCCTGTTAGTAGTTTGTTGTTTTTTATAAATCAGGCTTAAAGAATATAGTAGTTTAACCCTTGTCCTGCTGAATATTCATATATGCCACACCCACTACCGATTATCAGCCAATCAGATTACTTGATGCAAATTATTGCAACAAATTCACAATCTGAATGGCAAACAATGTAGATCCTGATCAGATGGCTTCTTCAGAAGCCATCTGATCTGGATATACATTGTTTCAAAGATAAGGCATATCCGGGCTCAGCAGGACAAGGGTTAATACTGGGGGTCACTGATGACGCCTAATTTGATGGAACTAGCTAATCTGACCCAGAAAATTTGTACACTTGATGGTTTTCATGTCTTTGATCCAAAGAAGAAATCTTAACAGAAGACATTAACTACAGCCCAGTTACTGAGGGACTGTTTGGTAACCAAAATTGTTTTCATTGTTGTTGTGGTTGTTATTAATTTCCATTTTATAAAAAAAAAGTTTATTTTTCTTTATGATAATTAGGCACACACATTTCTGACTACCAGCCAATCAGAATGCATGATATGATGTTTTCGTTCAAATTCACAAACTGAATGACAAACAGTGTAGATCCTGATCAGATGGCTTCTTTAGTTTAGAACCCATCTGATCTGGATCTACACTGTTTGCTAAGATAGGGGTTGTCATGAACAGCAGGATAAGGGTTAATGTGAAGGTCACTCAGTCAGGGTGGGACAAATTTTCTCTAGCCACATTTTAGGGCAGATTATTTCCCTTATCTTGCTCACGACAACCCCTATCTTTGCAAACAGTGTAGATCCAGATCAGATGGCTTCTGAAGAAGCCATCTGATCAGGATCTTCACTGTTTAGCATTCAGTTTACGAATTTGTAGCAATAAATTACATCAAGTAATTTGATTGGTTGATATAACGAAATGGGTGTGGCTTAGACGAATATTCAGCAAGATAAGGGTTAAGAGCAGCAAAAGGAACAAAATGGGGCCCAGCCTTTCTAAGCTGTGCCCCAATTCTTGTACATAGTAACAGGATTTTTTCAACCTTGATGACTGCCACTTTGGCTGTCATTGTAGGGGGCACCTTAAATTTAACTCTGTGTTTTAGTTCAGTCTTCTAGACAAAATTGCACTGCAGTTAATGTGTCTTTGTTGACAAAACAGATCTTTAATTTCACCTAATGGTTTAAATAATCCATTCATTTAAGTAATAAATAACCCATTTTATACAAGAAACCTAAAACGCAACACTGTCTAACAATGCAGGCCCAGATCAGATGCTGCTTTTTGCAATGTCTGATCTGACCCTGCACTGTTAGAGAAAAGTTCAGCCATTTTCTGAATACATATCTATAATTACCACAACCTGACACCCCTAAATTTCAAAATGGACTTCTGGAAGATTCCATTCTGTACAAAATGGGCAAAGGCATAGTATGGTCTCCTAATGACACTAATGCATTACCATACTCACATAGGGAGCTCATTTGGTATGTGAGATATTTAAAGCATGTCTGTGTTTGTTTTTTGCCTTTTGATTGTCTTGCCTTTATCAGGGTATAATATCTATGGCATAATGTAAATTAGCTAGAGTATGAGAAAAGGGTTGTTACTGGTACACTGCAGCTTCATTGTAACAGAGTTCATTATAACAGTTTTTGATATACACCAGAACCTCTTTATAGCACTGTTAATGGGGTCCAAAGCAGAAACCGTGTTACTTAAACAATCATGTTATATCTGAACAAAAATGTATTGATTATATAGAAAAATGACAAAATTCAAAATGTTGTCTGCTGAAAACAATACCCAGCATGCAGAGCCGGCCCCAGCACATTGGGGCTTGAAGAAATAGATGGGCTGCATGATGCTTCCACGCAGAGCTGAAACCGACCGCAAACGAGTACTGGTAAACCACTTAGGGGATCTGAGCCTGCCCAGGCAAAGCAGTGCGAGTCGGACCATCCATGTTTATAAACCCTATTGGTTTCACTGGGTGACAGGGCTTGAGATGTCATTGCATCTCAATGTGGGGTAAAAATCCCACAAAATTGGAAGCAATGTCTCCAAAATGACCTATAAAGTGTTGACGTGGACGTTAAACCTCAAATCAAACAAACAAAAGCATGCAGAACATTAGACACTGCGGTTAGGTATACTAATGTAAGAAGTTAGTTGAACTTTTTAAACTAAATTACAATGAATTAGCTGTTTGTACAATATTATTGCCACTATGAATGAGTTGGGTAACTAGACACCACAATCTAGTTTTTTTATGTGTTTAGGGGGCATATTATGTAAACCTAGATTTATTATGAGTCTGACAATGTGCAAGGTTGCCTTTGCCACTAGCAAAATATTGAATTCAGCCTATTGTTCAAAACAAGCTCGTTAGAGATTAAAATTGTTATCTGTTCTTAGTAAGTAGTAGCTACTGCTTCAAATACAGTAAAATTTCTATCTTAAGACCACCTTTGGGACTGTTCAAAAGTGGTCTTAAAGACCACTTTTGAACAGTCCCAAAGGTGGTCCCTGACCGTAGGACACTGGAGGCAGAAAACACAAAGAAGCCTTCAAAATACGCTTTTTAAAGCAGAATTAGTCTTAATTTTAGGTGGTCTTAATAGCGGAAATTCACTGTAATCCACAGGACGGGAGGTCTCTGAGTGTAGGCTGGGAAAAGTTTAGACTGTTTCATTTGACACCTATTAAGCCTTGTCCTGCTGAATATTTATATATGCCACACCCACTACTGATTATCAACCAATCAGATTACTTGATGCAAATTATTGCAACAAATTCACAATCTGAATGGCAAACAATGTAGATCCTGATCAGATGGCTTCGTCAGAAGCCATCTGATCTGGATCTACATTGTTTCAAAGATAAGGCTTATCCGGGATTAGCAGGACAAGGGTTAAATTCCTGTGTTTTAAGTTACAGTGTACGTCAATCTGCTCACTGCTGATCTGGTTTGGCACTGTTTGTCAGTGGTCCAGTATTTGATCCCACTCAATGGTTTACAGACTTGCCATCTAACTGCGGTCCCCTCCCATCGGGGCTTGAAGAAATAGATGGGCTGCATGATGCTTTCACGCAGAGCTGAAACCGACCACAAATGAGTACTGGTAAAACCGCTTAGAGGTTCTGAAGCCTACCCAGGAAAAGTGGTGCGCGTTGGACTGTCCATGCATATAAAACCCTATTGGTTTCATTGGGTGGCAGGGCTTGAGATGTCATTTCATCCCAACGTCGAGTAAAAGTCCCACAAAATCGGAAGCAACGTCTCCAAAATGATCTATACAGTGTTGACGGGGATGTTAAACCTCAAGTCAAACAAATCAAACAAAGCCAGCTAACTGATATTAGTTTATACAATTGGGCCAGGCCTGCTGTCCTAGCAGCAAGTAAGGGTAGAGGGGGAAACTTTACCATTTCTTCAGTTTCTACATTTCCATTCATTTTCTTCTTCTTTCTCCTATCTTTCTCTTTTAACTCTTCTTCTGTCTCTTCTCTCTTTCAAGGGTTGATGTGTCATTAACCCTTTTGTACCCGAAACCCCTAAATGGTTAATTGCCAAAAAGTGTAGGCCCAGATCAGATGCAGCAGAATGCGGCGTCTGATCAGGGTCTTCACTGTTTGCAGAAAGGTTAGTCATTTTCCAAATTAGTTTAGAAGAAAACACAACCTGACACCCCTAAACTGCTATATATATATAAGGTGGAAGATTCCATTTGGTACAAAAATGGTGAATCCCAATACAATCAATCAATGATCTGTAGTATTGGGACAGATAGGCCTAAGCAAAGAGTGCAGACCCAGATCAGACTGCTCCCTTTAGGAACAGTCTGATCAGGGTCCACATTATTTGTTATTCCGTCTGTACCTTTTGGACACCTTGCTTCATGAAACAAATGTAAAAAATTTGGGAAGTATTAAAGCAAAGTCTTAAGGGGTCCTGATTTTTCGGATTTTTAGCTCACCAGAGCCAAAGGCTCTTGGGGAGCTTATAGAACAAGCAGTTGTCCCTCATCGTTGTTGTTGTCTGTCGTGTGATGTCAACACTATCGATTGTCATCTCCTCTGAAGCCACTGGGCCAATTCAGCCCACATTTCATTTGTAGCATCCTTGGGTACGGGGATTGAAAGTTTTTTATTTTATTAAAAATTGGCTCATTAGTTTGGATGCTATGGCAGACTTTCCAGACTTATAGTGGGGAAATTTACTGCCAAGCCTTTGCAGATATTTTGACAAGATTTTTTTAAGAAATGTTCCTTGAGCAAACTTCTTTTAGCCATATGTTTTTATGCCAACCTGGGGGTCCCCCAGGGTTTGCCGGGGCCATGCCCCGCCCCCTGCATTTTATAAAAGGCCATATATCTTAGAAACCATTCAGATCTCCACCCCAAACCATATATATTCTTGTTCTTTGTGATAAGACGCATTCAGTGACTTCAACCTGAGGGTCCCCAGGGTGTGCTGGGGCCATGCACCACCCCATCCACTTCATAAAAGGCCCAATATCTGAGAAACCATTCAGATCTCCACCCCTAAACCATATGTATTCTTGTTCCTTATAATTCACATTAAGTTATAGCAACATAGGGGTCTCCTAGGGTGCGTAGGGGCCATGCACCACCCCTGGCCTTCACAAAAGGCCAAATAATTGATAAACTGTTCAGAGCCTCAACCCTAAACCATTTATATTCATGTTCCTTATGATATGACGCTCAGGGTCATGTGTGGGGCATGCCACACCCCTCTAGTTCATAAAAAGCCATATATCTCAGAAACTTTTAAGATCCATACCCAACCCCTCTACTGCTTTAAAGGCCTTGTATCTCAGGAACCATACAGGTGCCCACCCTTAAACCATATAATAATTATGTTCTTGTTCCTTATCATATTGGGCATTCCGTGATGGGTCCAACCAGGGCTCTGTTGGGTTCATGCCCCACCCCTCCACTTCATAAAAGGCTTAATATTTCAGATACAGAGTCAACAGGGGAGCTTATTTGAGGTATACTGAGGTTCCTTTTGGAGACTAAATTATATTCATACATGGCTGCCAGTGAGCAGTGCCCTTCTGAGCTCTGGTGAGCATTATGGCCCACATGCACCTCTTGTTTTAGGTCATCCAGTTGTCATTTTCTATGGTTAACTGCTTGTGAAAATAGAAGTGAAATCAACAATAACTAGACCCAGAGCATAAAGGCAAAAGGACAGTTACTTTCCCACAAAATGGTCGATTGGCTATCCAAAACAAAAAGATATAAGCGATGCACACGTTCAAAGATGAACTTTAACCCTTATCTTGCTGTTCACAACAACCCCTATCTTTGCAAACAGTGTAGATCCAGATCAGATGGCTTCTGAAGAAGCCATCTGATCAGGATCTACACTGTTTGACATTGAGTTCATGAATTTGTAGGAATAAATTACATCAAGTAATCTGATTGGTTCATAGTCAGAGATTGGTGTGGCTAAAATGAATGTTCAGCATGAGAAGAGTTAACAAAACAAAACCGTTACCTGGAATGGTCAGTGAAAAGTTTTGAGGGCTTAAATCAAATGTAAGGAAAACTGATCAGCTGGACATTATCCTCAATCTTTCAGTGGATCCTCAGCAGTGTTATGTTTTTGTTTGGGAGATTGAGGGCAAGATTTGATTTTTGGGGGACAATAAATGTTGCCTCCTGCAAGATCATAGATAGGGTAATAGATATTGAAAATAGAATTTTAAACTTTTAGACCTGGGATACATTTCAAAGCAGAAACATGAATTATTTATTTTATTTATTGACTTATAAAAAGCCCCAAAACAAATAGTTTTACAGGGCTTTGTGTTTTTCTATATACAGGTGCCTAATGTTTTTAGCATGTCATATTGAAGTATAAAATGCCATAAAGGCTAGGATAGAATAAATATTTTTGATAAGAAAGCTACTTTACATAAAGTCCTTTTATGGGTTATATATTATGTAAACTTTTTAATCTTTCTTCTTCTGTGAGGTAAGTGAGGTAACTTCTATAGCATAGGACCTGCTACTGTTACAAGACCATATTTACCCTTAACCCTTTTTGTACCAAATGGCATCTTCCTCCTTATATATAGCAGGAGATCATTTCAAAATTTAGGGATGTCAGGTTGTGTTTTCTTCCAAATATATTTGGAAAATGGTTTAACTTTTCGCAAACAGTGGAGGCCCTGATCAGACGCCGCATTCTGCGGCGTCTGATCTGGGCCTGCACTGTTTGCCCTGGTACCCGCTCTGGGGTTTCCAGTCTGAAATGGGTTAACCCTTACCAGTATCCTGCTTAATAATCCACACCCACTTCTGACTATCAGCCAATCAGATTACATGATATGATGTTTTCATTCAGATTCACACACTGAATGACTGCAGATCCTGATCACCATTTGATCTTGGTCTACATTGTTTGCAAAGGTAGGAGATGTTGTGAACAGCAGGATAAGAGTTAATATTCAGACACCTCAACTCCTTACCATGCTTGTTCTTATGATTATTAGTATGATTTACACCTCCCAATGTTGTGTCTAAAAATGGCAGGATGAGTGGCAAGTAGTGTCGCCACGTTTTGTGGCTCCCATTTTGCTCAGGCCTGTTTGTCCGAATACATAGGGTAAATACAGTAAACTGCAATAGGCGCTTAGGATTCAAACAAGTAAAGGCAATAAATATTAGCCCTGAGGTTATAAAACTTTTTTCAAGCTCAACTCAGCTGAGCATGAAATTTGTTGTGCTCATAAAAATTAAAACACTAATCAGTTGAGCGTTTTTTCTTCCTCAGATAGCAGCGGATGTTATATGTCCTGCTCACAACTTTTAAAATGCCAACAAAATTTTAAAATGCCAGTAATTGTTGGCATTTCAAAATTTGTGAGCAGAACAATTTTCATGCTCAAGTGAGTTGAGCATGAAAATTTTTTATAACCTCGGGGCCAGTTATGCTACATATGGCATTTTAATATTTGTTTATTTATTTATTCTTTTTTATGCAACAGTAAGACTTGATATTCCCAGTGTGAATCACCTACTAGGCAATAAGACTCGATATTTCATGTTAATCATCTACTAGACAATACCGCTTCATATTACATGTGAATTATCTACTAGACAATCGGACTTGATATTTCATGTTAATCACCTACTAGACAATAAGACTTGATATTTCATGTTAATCATCTACTGGACAATAAGGCTTGATATTCCATGTGAATCGTCTACTAGACAATAAGACTTGATTTGACATGTGAATCGTCTACTAGACAATAAGACTTGATTTTTCATGTGAACTGTCTACTAGACAAGAAGACTTGACATTCCATGTGAATCATCTATAAGACAAGAAGACTAAATGATATGACATGTGAATCATCTACTAGACAATATGTCTTGCTATTCCATGTGAATCGTCTACTAGACATTAAGGCTTGATATTCCATGTGAATTTTCTTCTAGACAATAAGACTTGATAGGACATGTGAATCTTCTACTATACAATTAGACTTGATTTTTCATGTGAATTGTCTACTAGACTATAAGACTTGATATTCCATGTGAATCATCTAGACAAGAAGACTAAATGATATGACATGTGAATTGTTTACTAGACGAAAATACTTGATGATATGTCAATCCTCTACCAGACAATAAGACATGATATTTCATGTGAATTGTGAACTAGTCAAATAAGACTTGATATTCCATGTGAATCATCTACTACACAATAAGACTTGATATTCCATGTGAATTCTCTACTAGCAATATGACTTGATATTTTATGTGAATCATCAGCTTGATATTCCTTGTGAATCATCTGCTAGTCAATAAGACTGGATATTCCATGTGAATCATCTGCTATACAATAAGACTTGATATATATCATTTGAATCATCTACTAGAGAACAAGGCTTGACATTCCATGTGAATCATTTACTAGACAATAAGACTTGATATTTCCTGTGAATCCTCTACTAGACATTACTAGGCAATCAGATATTCCATGTGAATTGTCTGCTAGATAATGAGGCTTGATATTCCATGTGAATCATCTAATAGACAATAAGGCTTGATATTTCATGTGAATCATCTACTAGATACTACTAGGCAAAAAGACTTGCTATTCCATGTGAATCTTCTACAAGACCCTTTTATAGAACATATTTGATATTCCATGTGAATCATCTACTAGACAAATGACTTGATATTTCATGTGAGGCATCTACTAGAGAATTAGACTCAATATTTCATGTTTTGTTTGTATTGGAGTTTAACGGCCCAGTTAAAACTATTTTAAGTCATTTTTGAGCCAGCCAGTTACCCTATCAACACTTTTCCTTGGCAGGCTTATACGTAAGCTGTTAACCAGTACAGTGCACATTCTTTCGCCAGAAAGGATATTCCAGGTGAATTGTCTACTATACAAAAAGACTTGATATTCTATGTGAATTGATATTCCATGTGAATCTTCTACTAAGTCTTATTGTCTCAGAAATTTTAATATTTTGTTATGTCCCCGGTAGCAATAGCGAGGACATATTGTTTTTTCCCTGTCTGTTTGTTTGTTGGTTTGTTGGACAACTTTAACATTGATCATAACTTTTGAACGGTTTGAGATAGAGCCTTTATATTTGGAATGTAGGTTGCTTGCGACAAGAGCTTACAATCATATGAAACATTTTGACTTGTGGCCTTGACTTTTGACCTACTTAAAAGAAAAATTAACATTCGTCATAACTTTTGAACAGTTTGAGATAGATTTTTCTTATTTTGCATGGAGGTTCCTTGTGACAAGCGCTTCACGACCATACAAAAGAAATTGACTGTGACCTTGACCTTTAACTTACTTAAAAGAAAAAAATAACTTTTGACCTGTGACCTTGACCTACTTTAAAGAAAAAATTCATTGGTTATAAGTTTTGAGATGGTGCCTTATTTAGCATGTAGGTACCTTGTGACAAGAGCTTCACATTCGTACAAAAAATTGTAACCTGTGACCTTGGCCTTGATTTTTGACCTACTTAAAAGAAAACACAACATTGATCATAACTTTTGAACTGTTTTAGTTATTGCCTTCATATTTGGCATGTAGTTTCCTTGTGCCAAGGGATTTCCACTCATGCAAACAATATTGACCTGTGACCTTGACCTACTTTAAAGAAAAAAATATCATTGGTCATAACTTTTGAACCATTTCAGACAGAGCCTTCATTTTAGCATGTAGGATTCTTGAGACAAGGGCTTCCGGCTGAAACAAAAAATTTGACATGTGACCTAGACCTGTGACCAACTTCGAAAAAAAAAAATTGACCTTGCCCGGGGACATGTTCAGGTTTTACAAACACATTCTGTTTTAAATATCCTTAGCTGGTTACATGACACTCCAAGTTCTGCAACAGACGGTCAAGTGGTTTTTCTCAAGGTACTCCGCTTTTTACCCACCTGGGGCCAGTTGTTCAAAACTAAGGACATTGTTAGTTAACATATTGTTAAATATGCTAAAATTTTGTTGAAAGAATGTGAGCAGCTTTTGCAAAAGCTGCTCACATTTTTAAGCAAAAATACCAAAATGTTTGATATTGTACTTGCTAGAACAGTTAACAATTTGACCACTAACGAGGTTGTTAAGCTAAAGATGCTTTGAACAACTGGTCCCTGATTGACAATCAGCTCGAAATAAGTGAAATGATCTTGAAAGGGCCATAAAACCAAAACCCCACAAAAATTTGCTCTATGATTGGCTTTTAAAGAGTTAAGCTAACCCTTGCATGTGGTAAGGATAGCTCCATCATCTTAATTATGTTCACCTTTTTTGTACCAAATGGACTCTTTATATATAGCATGGGTCCATTTCAAAATTAAGGGTTGTCAGATTGTGTTTTCTTCAAAAATTTATTTGGAAAATGGCATAACTTTTCGCTAACAGTGTAGGCCCTGATCAGACGCCGCATTCTGCGGCATCTGATCTGGGCCTGCACTGTTTGCCAACTACCCATTTTGGTGTTTCCGGTATGAAATGGGTTAAATGGCAGTTTTGTGGCAGATATTTGGCAAAGGGTTTGACATAGAACTTTAAGCTAATGTTACAACTTTGCTGAAGAATCTTTTAATTAAGTGGTTTCATTCTGCATTTATATATCTGGTAGCAAAGAATGTTACAGACTGTAAGCTGGTCCAACAATTGTTGAGTAAGATGGTCAGAGTCTTGTCAGGTACAGTCCAACCTGCATTAAGCAAGCACCTAAGAGATAATCAAAATGTGCTTGTTTAAGACAGGTGCTTGCTTAATACAAGTAAATTATAATGTATATGCCTATGTCTGGAACCAAATGCCTGTGTGCTTAAGACAGGTTGTTTGCTTAATAGAGGTGGCCACTATGACAGGTTTTACTGTATGTGGGTGTTTTAGAGTTTTACATCCCACCAGCAGCTAAGGTCATACAGAGACGGAACCTTGGTTTAAAGACACATCCAAAAGTCTGGAGAAGCCAGGGATTGAACCAGCGACCCCTGGTTTGTATAACAAGTAGAAATACCACTTAGTAACACCCCCAAGGCATCTCTTATGTCAAGATAGTGGATAAGATGAAATGCCAAGCCAAGTCTATTTCGCTAAGCCCCGATGGGCAGTGGCACACATTTTATATCTGGTAGCAAAGAATGTTACAGACTGTAGGTGGGTCAATCATTCCCATAGACTGAATCTTTTAAGCTTGTCGAGTAAGTCGGTCAGAATCTTAAGGCTTCTTTCTTGTCAAGTAAGTGGATAAGATGAAATGACAAGCCCCCATTTTTAACCCTGATCTTGCTGTTCATGACAACCCCTATCTTTGCAAATAGTGTAGATCCAGATCAGATGGCTTCTGAAGAAGCCATCTGATCAGGATCTACACCGTTTGGCATTCAGTTTATGAATTTGAAGCAATAAATTACATCAAGTAATTTGATTGGTTGATAGACATAAAATGGGTGTGGCTTAAATGAATATTCAGCAAGATAAGATAACTCCAAGTGAGGTAGATTATTTTGAAGTAAATTTTCTTATTGAACCCCATTATTATATTGCAGGGACTGCCGGCCTCGGTAGCTCGGGCAGATGCGCTTCTGACTGGTGATCAGGAGGATGCGGGTTCGATACCTGCCAGGGCCGGCAACATTGATCATGAAATCTTTTCTACGATCATTCTCTCCCTTATTCAAGAAGGGCAGTTGTCAGTTTCTGGCAAAAGAATGTGCACTGTACTGGTTAACCATATAAACATATAAGCCTGTCCAGGAAAAAATGTGGATAGTTAAACTGAGTGGCTCAAAAATGACCTAAATAGTGTTGACTGGGCCATTAAACTACAATACAAACAAACAAACAAAAAACACCCCAAAACATGAAATGGCAAACAGTGCAGGCCCAGATCAGGCGTCTGATCAGGGCCTACACTGTTTGCAAAAAGTTCAGCCATTTTCCGAACAAATTTTGAAGAAAACACAACCTGACACCCCTAAATTTTGAAATGGATTCCTGCTATATATAAGGAGGAAGATTCCATTTGGTACAAAAAGGGTTAAAAATTAGGGATACTCCCTAAAGTCAGTTCAACAAATGGGCCCTGTCAAGCGATTTTGGTACTTATCGCCTATGCGAGCAGCCAAAGTTCAGGCGAGCCTGCCCATCCGCGCAGTCTCGCCAGAACCTTCGCTGCTGGCTCATACAAGCAGTGAATCAAGAGGAACCTTCAGACAGCCATATCCCTGGCCCCTTTGAATGGCTGGGCATGCGCAGTTAAAATTTGTCATGACGGAATGCTCGAAGACACAAATTCGCTTAGGGGTGCTCAAATTGTTCTGTACAAGTGTTGTGGCATGCCTTACATCCTGAATATTTCTGTCAATTTACATTCTGTTATGTTCACCTGTTTTGTAGCAGGAACTCTTCAGATACCCATGGGAAAACAAGAATGTGTGAAAATCAGCCAAGAAATTACTGTCATTGTTTCTGCCAGAATGAAATTTAAGTGGTTCCATACCTGCCATTGACTGTTATCATTGTTATCTTCATTCTTTTTGGGTATGATTGTTCTATTAACTGACCAAAAGTTATATGCCACAACCTCTTTATAACACTGTTGTTTGTTTTGTTTGATTTGAGGTTTAACGTCCCCATCAACACTATAGGTCATTTTGGAGACATTGCTTTCAATTTTATGGGACTTTTACCCGACATTGAGATGAAATGACATCTCAAGCCCTTTCGCCCAATGAAACGAATAGGGTTTATAAGCATGGACGGTCCGACTCGCACCGCTTTGACTGGGCAGGCTTAGATCCTCTAGGCAGGTTACCAGTACTCGTAGCTCTGCGTGGAAGCATCATGCAGCCCATCTATTTCTTCAGGCCTGGATGGTCGGGGGCCACATGTAACACTATTGATGGGGTCCAAAGCAGAAACCGTGTTAGTTATATCAAAACAAAAATGTATAGATTATATAGAAAAATGACTATTTATGGTCATTTTTCTTTACAATCTATACATTTTTGGGATCCATCTTGAAACCGTGTTATATCCAAAACTGTGTTATAATTATATCCAAAATTCATTTTTCTTTACAATCTATATATGTTTGGGATCCATCTTGAAACCGTGTTATATCCAAAACTGTGTTACAATTATATCCAAAACTGTGTTATAATGAACTGTGTTAATAAGGTTGTGGTATACATGTATATATATTTTCAGTAAACCTCACACAAATGTGAAGCACCATTAGGGGGATCTGCAGAAAATTTGGAGCTATGGTCCTTAGAGATTGAGCATTGAAAATTAAGTCATCTCAGTCATATATATTCCTGTCAACTTAATTTAGGGAAAGATTATACTGCACCTTTTTTGACAGTGTTATGGCACTTGCTTGATATAAGTGCAATGGTTGGGGCATGATGCAGTGCTTGAAATGCAAGACATGTTGTCATTATGGAACATTTTGTTCAAGACATTGCTTAACGATACCATCAGAAGTCAATAGTTAATTAACCGTTATCTTGCTGTTCACGACAACCCCTATCTTTGCAAACAGTTTAGATCCAGATCAGATGGCTTCTGAAGACAACCCCTATCTTTGCAAACAGTTTAGAAGCCATCTGATCAGGATCTACACTGTTTGTCATTCAATTTATGAATTTGTAGGAATAAATTAGATCAAGTAATTTGATTGGTTGATAGACAGATATGGGTGTGGCTTCAATGAATATTCAGCAAGATAAGGGTTAATAGGTAATACATGTAGTTCCAAGCAAATATAGCTATACTTTAGTAACAGTCAGTCAGGTCCTTTATGAAATTAACCCTTATCTTGCTGTTCACGACAACCCCAATCTTTGCAAACAGTGTAGATCCAGAGCAGATGGCTTCTGATCAGGATCTACACTGTTTGGCATATAGTTTATGAATTTGTAGCAATAAATTACATCAAGTAATTTGATTGGTTGATAGACAGATACAAAATTTGCGATCCCATTAATTCCAAAAGAAAAGGTTCTGAAATTTCTCACCAACATCGACATCAGTAAAGCTACAGGTATAGATATGATAGGACCACGCCTTTTAAAATTTTCTGCCCCATATATTGCCGAAGAAGTAACTTTTATTTGCAACCACAGTATAACTAGGTAAATGGAAAGAAGCTAAAGTAACTCCCCTTTATAAAAATGGTCCCCTTGATGAAATAAATAACTATCGTCCCATATCAATTCTTCCTGTCCTATCAAAAGTTCTTGAAAAGCATGTGCATGACAGTCTCTCTGATTTCCTACATGAGCATAATTTATTGCATAAAACACAATCAGGCTTTCGAACACAGCACTCATGCGAAACTGCTCTTACTAATATGATTGACTCATGGTTGAATGCTATCGACATTGGTAAACTAGTTGGGGTAGTATTAGTTGATTTTAAAAAAGCTTTTGATCTTGTAGATCATCAAATTTTAATGAACAAACTCAAACTGTATGGCATAAATGATGCAGCTCTCCTTTGGTTCAATACTTATCTTAATAACAGAAAACAGCAAGTGGTAATCAATAACAGTAGATCAGATTTTAAGCCAATCTCATGTGGGGTTCCCCAGGGCTCTATATTAGGGCCTCTTTTATTTTTGCTTTTTATTAATGATTTACCTTTATACACCAGTGATATTTATACCGATCTTTACGCCGATGACACAACTCTATATGACGTACAGGATTCCATGGAACAGATTGAATACAACCTTCAGTATGCACTGAATTATCTACACATATGGTGCAGAAGTAATGGTATGATTCTTAATTCATCAAAAACGAAAGTTATGGTTGTCACATCAAACAGGAAACGACAAAGACTCAATAGAGATAACCTTGATCTAAACTATAATAATGAATCTCTTAATATGATTTCAAATGAAAAAATTTTAGGTGTATTTGTTGATAACAATCTGTCTTGGACTGATCACGTAAAACATTTAACTAAAAAAATCACTTCAAGCATTTGGCTTCTCTCAAAAATTAAAAAATTCTTATCCCAAGATCACAGAGTTCAATTTTACAAGTCATACATACAACCACATATTGATTTTTGTAATATTGTTTGGGGAAATTCTTCTGAATCCAACAAACTGAAAATATATAGGTTACAAAAACGTGCATGTAAGGTAATTCTTGATTATAATGTTGATGACTCTGTTGAAGCTATGAACTCCTTGAAGATTCTGTCCATATATGATAGACTGTATTTAAGAAAAGCCAAGTTTATGTTTAAAGTCTATAACAATACAGCCCCAGCATATATTTCTGAAAATTACACTCTAAGAAGTAATATCAATACCAGTGTACACCTGCGATCATCTTCTGCTGGATGTTTTGTCCCACCCAAGCCTAGGACTGAATATTTCAAGCATAGTATGAGATACTCTGGATGTCTAGTGTGGAACAGTCTGCCTGAGGAAATCAAAAAAGCACCGTCCCTAGATTCATTTCACAACAGATGTTTGAAATGGCTTCTTAATTAAAAGATTTTTTTTTTCTTTTTTTTTTCTCTAGGGCTTTATTATGGTCTTAATATGTTTTTGTCACCGTTTATAAAGTGCTTGTTTGATGCTGAATCTAAACTGCATATGCATGACTATATATTCATATGCCATTCCTACACATTACTGTAATTGTGCTTACTTTTGTGTGTATGGGTTTTAGTTTTGTGCATATTCACCCATTTACACATTTCTCCTCTAGCTGATCACAAAATCAGTGAACATTAGTGGATGGATTTGTACAGTTACAGTAAATCATCAGAGAAAATGTTGCTTTTCGTTTCGGTAAGGTAACACATTGTTGTGGAAGGTATTTAAAGGGTTCCAACATCAAACAATCACATCATATTTTGTATGTTTTCGTTTTTTTGTTGTTTTTTTTTCTCTATGAACTTGTCTATATTTATGTTTCTGTGTAAATAATTGTATATACTGAGGGCCTCATGGAAGATTAGCTATTACATGTATTTTTGTATGTGCTAAATGTTGTTACCCTCACTAAATAAAGTCTTTACTTACTTACTTACTTACTTACAGGAATGGTATAAATAGAATATTCAGCAAGATAAGGGTTAAAGTGATGAACTTGCAACCTTTCTTTTGGTTATAGATCAGTGATTTCATCGAAAAGTAATTTAGCATATTGGAATCGCAGTCTATAACTTTCTGTAATCTGACACTGGTATTATTTGTTTGATTTGAGGTTTAACGTCCCCGTCAACACTGTAAAGGTCATTTTGGAGACGTTGCTTCCAATTTTGTGGGACTTTTACCTGACATTGAGATGAAAAGACATCTCAAGCCCTGTCGCCCAATGAAACCAATAGGGTTTATTAGCATGGACGGTCCGCCTCGCACCACGGTTCCTGGACAGGCTTAGATCCTCTAAACAGTTTACCAGTACTAGTGTGCGGGCCGGATTCAGCTCTGCGTGGAAGCATCATGCAGCCCATATATTTCTTCAAGCCCCTATGGGCGGGGGCTTAGGTCCTTTATGAAATTAAAGTGATGAACCTTGTGGTTTCAGCCAGAATTGCAACCTTTCTTTTGGTTATAGATCAGTGATTTCATTGAAAAGAAATTTAGCATATTGGAATCGCAATCTATAACTTTCTGTAATCTGACACTGGTATTATAAAACTTAAAGATTTTGTTTGTTTGTTTGTTTTGAGGTTTAACATCCCATTCAACAATATAGGTCATTTTGGAGACGTTGCTTCCAAGTTTTTTGGGACTTTTACCCGACATTGAAATGAAATGACATCTTAAGCCCTGTTGCCCAATGAAACTAATAAGGTTTATAAGCGGTCTGCCTCCCACCACTTGTCCCGGGCAGGCTTAGATCCTCTAAGCAGTTTACCAGTACCTATACAGCTCTGCGTGGAAGCATCATGCAGCCCATCTATTTCTTCAAGCCCCAATGGGCAGGGGCCGTACTTCATCAAGTTGAATTAAACCCTAGTGCATGAAGTCAACATGGCGCTGAATATATTCATTAAGCCACACCTATTACCAGCTATCAGCCAATCAGTTTACTTGATATACTACATTCATTCAATTCACAAACTGCATGACAGTGTAGACCCTGATCAGATTCAGAGGCCTTCTGATCTGGATCTACACTGATTGCATATGTAGGTGTTATGTGGATAGCAGGATAAGGGTTAAAATAAAATCATAAAAAAAATGGCAGACGTTACAGACCATGTTGTGGAACAGTCTTATCTAGGTCAGGGCTACTCATTCAAGCTTCACTTAGGTTTACTATGGACAAAGATGCAACCTGTGTTTGTTTACTAAATTTTATATGCAATAAATAAATTATAAATTTTCACTGGGATAAAATAATATCCTAATAATTTTGAGTACAACTTTTTTCCACTCTCTTTTTTCACGTTCTTTGGAGAAAAGCAAATAGTGTAGATCCAGATGTGGTTCTGGAAACATTTTGTTTCGGCTAACTTCGCCTGTAAGTTAACCCTTGTCCTGCTGAGCCCGGATATGCCTTACCTTTCAAACAATGTAGATCCAGATCAGAGGGCTTCTGAAGAAGCCATCTGATCAGGATCTACATTGTTTGTCATTCAGATTGTGAATTTGTTGCAATAATTTGCATCAAGTAATCTGATTGGTTGATAATCAGTAGTGGGTGTGGCATATTTGAATATTCAGCAGGACAAGGGTTAAATCCTGTCAAGCTGAAAACTTGATGTATTATGAGTTAGACCATGATTTGGAGCAGCGCATATTATTTCGAGGGTACAGTCCACCAAATATTTACAGGGTTATCGCCTATGAAAATTTTGTGAACATTTTGTCTCTGGCTAAGTCCGTCTACAGTAAACATTTTTATCATATGACGTCGCGTCTGAGAGTGTAATAACGCCATGTAATATTTTCGATAATCCACTGGTGGATTAAATATGCAAATTAGCTAGATACGTCCCGTAACGTTACGTGTACGACGTCCTTAACGACGTCGCATTTACTAACGGCGGAATACTGACATTTTTGTTAACAATCGTGAATAAAATGCGTTTTAAATGTCATATGATAAATAGAATCTTGCATTCGTGCTCACGTATTATTGAATTTATTAAACTCGTTGAGGAAAAGGGATAAAATGCTCGGCAAAGCCTCGCATTTTATCCCTTTTCCTCAACTTGTTTAATAAATTCAATAATACATGAACACTCATGTAAGTTCCTCTATGATCAAGCTGAAACTTGATATAGTTTGACCACAATGTAGAGCAGTGCATATTGTTTTGAGGTTACAGTCCTCAAGATATGAATTGAGGTTTGCCCTATGAACATTTCTGTTCACATTTTGTTTGTGGCTAACGTTAATTTCTTTTAAAATACTCCTGATTTCCTGAAAGAAATTTTTGAGAATCAAAGATCATAGGTCAATATTTTGCTGGCATAAAATGCACTTTGTCACAGAATTTATATATTTGCTTTGTTTTATGTTCTTTCAATTGATACACACAAGATGGCTGCTGATTTTTGGTATCTGAAAGTAGTTCTATTATGAACAAGACTGCTTATCTATATGGGCAATATGAACTTGACTATGGGCACTATGGAAAAATATTGTTCGGTAACTTCTGTACAAATTAACCCTTATCCTGCTGATCACAACAACCCTTTTCTTTGCAAACAGTGTAGATCCAGATCAGATGGCTTCACAAGCCATCTGATCAGGATCTACACTGTTTGACATTCAATTTATGTATTTGTAGGAATAAATTACATCAAGTAATCTGATTGGTTCAAAGTCAGAGCTGGGTGTGGCTTAACTGAATATTCAGCAAGAGAAGGGTTAAAGGGGACATTTCTGGGTATTTCATGATCCAGCAAGGAGCCTTAAAGGTGCAGACAGAATGACAAACAGTGTAGACCCTGATCAGACTGCTCCTGAAAGACTGCTCCTTTTGGAGCAGTCTGATCTGGCTCTGCACTGTTCGCTCAGCCCTGTCTGTCTAATTACAGTAATATATAAGCCGGTAGATTCCGTTCAGACAAAACAGGTTTAAAGTGCACTTGACCCAGAAGATATATGTTTGAAAGTTTGATGTCTGCAATTTAACATGCAACAGTAAATTATCCGTCTGGTCAGGTTTACATAAGATGAAAAACAACTTGACCTGAACTTAAATTTATGACAGAATTGTTTGTTAACATTAAATAACATGGTAAAAGATGAGCATGACTTAGAAGATTACATGCAGCCATGTTTGCTTGCTAGCTCACCTGGAACAAAGCTCAAGGTCAGCTTATGCCATGGCCTATTGTCAGTTGTCTGTCCATCGGTCGTAAACATGTCTGGCGTAAACTCTTCACATTTTCGACATCTCCTGCAGAACCGGAAGTAGGATTAAGATGATACTTGGTGGGAGGCTTCGGGATGACACAGACATGCAGATTTGCTAAAATGGTTCTGTTCCGATATCCAAGATGAAATTCTTCAAATGACATCTTCGTTTTAACCAAAGGTCGGATCGAGCTGAAACTTGATTGGAGGCATAGAGGAGACATGACAATTCAGATTTACTAAAAATCATTCCATTCCTATATTCAAGGTCGCCTCCATGGTGGCCATTTTGAAATTCTTTAAACGACATCTCCTCTCGAACCAAAGGCTGGATCGAGCCAAAACTTGATGGGAGGCATTGAGGCGACATGGAGATTCTTTAAACGACATCTCCCTGCAAACCACTGAAACTTGATGGGAGGCATTGGTGCGACATGGAGATTCAGATTTGCTTAATTGTTCTGTTCCAATATCCAAGATGGCCACCATGACGGCCATCTTGATATTCTTTAAATGACATCTCCAGAACCAAAGGCCGGATTGAGCTGAAACTTGATGGAAGGCAATGGGGTGATATAGAGGTTCAGATTTAAAATCGCTTCATTCTGATATGCAAGCTGGCTGCCTGATGATGGTTCATGTGCTATCTTGAAATGTTGTGCCTGGTTTCTGAGCAGATGATTCACCTGAAATGTTAAGCCTGGTTTTCGGAGCATATTGTTTGCATGAAATATTCAGCAAGATTTTCTAAGCAGAAGATTCACGTGAAATGTTTTGTCTGTTTTTATGCCCCCGCATCGGATAATGCCGGGGGCATAGAGTTTTTCGGTTTTCCGTACATGCATCCGTGGGTACTTGCGTAGGTGGGTACTTGCGTCCGAATGTACATCCTTCCGTACGTAATCCTGTTAGACTCAGGTTAAGGTTTTTGTACAAGGTAGAACTTGAGCTCATATTTTCCAAACCATACAATAGATTTGGTTTATATTTAGTATGATGATAGATATAGGTCCAAAGTTTTATTCAGCAATGCCCCCAACCATACCCATGACCTCAAGGTCAAGGTCACGAACTTAGAAATTTCTAACGTTTAAGACCCAGGTTAAGGTATTTGTACCAGGTAGAACTTGAGCTCATATTTTCAAAACCATGCAATGGATTTGGTTTATATTTAGTATGACAATAGATATAGGTCCAAAGTTCTATTCAGCAATACCCCCATCCATACCAATGGCCTCAAGGTCAAGGTCATGGACTTTGAAATTTTTTATGTTTAAGACCCAGGTTAAGGTATTTGTACCAGGTAGAACTTGAGCTCATATCCTTCCAAACCGTGTGATGAATTTGGTTCATATTCGGCATGATGATACATATAGGTCCAAAGGTTTATTCAGCAATACCCCCACCCATACCCATGACCTCAAGGTCAAGGTCACAGACTTAGAAAAGTTTTAATGTTTAAGACTCAGGGTATTTGTACCACATTGAACTTTAACTTTTAAGATTCATTTGGTTCATATAATTTGGTTTGATGAGAGATGCAGGTCCAAAGATTTATTTAGTTATACCCCCATCCATGCCTATGACTTCAAGGTCAAGGTCGCAGACATAGAAATTTTCAAATTTAACTATGTTAATAGCTTATATTTTCAAGACTTTATAATGGATTTGCTTCATATTTTGTATGACAATAGTTGCAGGTCCAAAGTTTCATTGAGCCATACCCCCACCCCTTACCTCAAGGTCAAGGTCACAGACATAGAATTTTTTTTATATTATATTTTTTGAGAGTTCATATTTCCTGAACCATGTGATGGATTTGCTACATATTTGGAATGATGATAGATACAGGTCAAAAGTTTCATTCCGCTATAATCCCGCCCCTGCCCCATGACCTTAAGGTCAAGGTTTCAGACTTAGAAATGTTTAATGTTAATGTTTGTAAGAGCTCATATTTTCCAAACCATTTGATGGATTGAGTTCCTATTTGGTATGTTTATAGTTATTTTTCCAAGGTTTAATACACCAATCTATGCCAATGACCCAAGGACACTTTTCCAGGCGAGTTATGCTATCCAATAACAGGTGTTATTGTAGTATGTTGTTTTTTTGTGTGTGTTTTTGTGGTGGTTGTCAAAGACACCAAAGGGAAAGAATTACAAACATTAAGCGACCAAACCATAATGGAAACCTAAACAAAGGAAGGCCATAAAGACAGTAACTTTCCCAAAAAATGGCCATATGGCCATCCAAAATTAAAAGACACAAGTGATACACACAGTAAGTAACAAACAACAACATAAATAAATCGCCACAGAAGAACCGCCTTGGAACGGTCAGTGGAAAGATTTCCACTGGGGGGCTTAAATCGATTTTACGTGGCCACAATCCTCGCCCTTACTTCCGCCGCGATTTAGACAAATAATTTGTTCAGTCCGCATGAAGGCCTCCTAACTCATCAGTGCAACATCTCCGTGAACAGAAAAAATCAAAGAACCTGATTTTCTGAGAAGATGGCTCACATGAAATGATAAGCTTGATTTTCTGAGCAGATGGCTCACATAAACTGTTAAGCCTGATTTTCTGAGCAGATGGCTCACATAAAATGTTATGCCCGGTTTTCTGAGCAGGTTCACATAAAATGCTGAGCCTGATGTTCTGAGCAGATAGTTCACATGAAATGTTGAGCCTGGTTTTCTGACCAGATGATTTGCATGAAAGTTTAAGCCTGTTTTCTTTGCAGTTGTTGCAGTTCATTTGAAAAGTTCAGCAGCTGATTTGCATGAACTGTTCAGCCTGGTTTTCTGAGAAGATGATTTGCATGAAATTCTCAGCCATGTTTTCTGAGCAGCTGATTTGCATGAAATGTCCAGCCTGGTTTTCTGAGCAGCTGATTTGCATGAAAGGTTCAGCCTGGATTTCTGAGCAGCTGATTTGCATGAAATGTTCAGCCTGGTTTTCTGAGCAGATGATTTGCATGAAATGTTCAGCCTGGTTTTCTGAGCAGATGATTTGCATGAAATGTTCAGCCTGGTTTTCTGAGCAGATGACTGGCATGAAATGTTCAGTCTGGTTTTCTGAGCAGCTGATTTGCATGAAATGTTCAACCTGGTTTTCTGAGCAGATGATTTGCATGAAATGTTCAACCTGGTTTTCTGAGCAGATGATTTGCATGAAATGTTCAGCCTGGTTTTCTGAGCATATGATTTGCATGCCTGGTTTTCTGAGCAGCTTATTTGCATGAAATGTTCAGCCTGGTTTTCTGAGCAGATGACGTGCATGAAATGTTCAGCCTTGTTTTCTGAGCAGATGACTTGCATGAAATGTTCAGCCTGGTTTTCTCGGCAGAGGATTTGCATGAAATGTTCAGCCTTGTTTTCTGAGCAGATGACTTGCATGAAATGTTCAGCCTTGTTTTCTGAGCAGAGGATTTGCATGAAATATTCAGTCTGGTTTTCTGAGCAGATGATTTGCATGAAATGTTCAGCCTGGTTTCCTGAGCAGATGATTTGCATGAAATGTTCAGCCTGGTTTTTTGAGCAGATGATTTGCAGGAAAAGTTCAGCCTGATTTACTGAGCACGAGCAGAGAAATTCACATGAAATGTTAAGCCTGGTTTTCTGAGCAGCTTGTTCACATGAAATGTTATGCTTGAGTTTCCGAGCAGATGGCTCACATAAACTGTTAATAGGCCTGATTTTCTGAGTAAGTTGTTCACATAAAATGTTAAGCCTGGTTTTCTGAGCAGATCATGCACACATGAATTACTAAGCCTTTTTTTTAGCAGTAGTAGGAAGTATTAAGCTTGCACCACTCTCTAGGCTAATTCAGCAGACGACAAATTGTTGATATTTTTCTTATTTTTCCTAGAAAACAGAACTTGACATCTCATGCAGGAGACAATTTGCATTAGATGTCAAATCCTGTTTTCCGAGGAAATTAGAGAAATATTTCAAAATGTCCTTCTGCTGTGAAAAATTACCCAGCATGCAGAGCATTAAAGCCTTTATTTTCATAGCAGATGGTTCATATGAAATCGTTCTGAGGTTACAATCTATCAAATTTTTATAGAGTTATTGCCCTTGAAAGATTGCAGCCTGAGCTATGTCCTTTGTCCTTGGTCCTTTATAATCCTGACAAGCTGAAAGTGTGAGTCCCTTCCCTAACATATTATAAAAAAATGTCTGTGATATCAAGTAAATTAATATTGGCCCAGTTACAGGTCTGAGATCAGCTGTATTGGTCCTTGGCCTTTGTTCTCGGGCCAATATAGTAGACCTCGTACCTGTAACTGGGCCATTTTGAAATTACTTGATTAATAACATTATATTATTACAATTCGGCCCCCGCCCTTCAGGGCTTGAAGAAATAGATTCTCTGCATGATGGTTCCACACAGGGCTGTAACCAACCTCACACAACTACTGGTAAACTGCTTATAGAGGATCTAAGCCTGCCCAGGCGAAGCGGTGCAAGTCCATGCTTATAAACCCTATTGGTTTCATTGGGCGACAGGCTTGAGATGTCATTTCATCTCAATGTCGGGTAAAAGTCCCACAAAATTGGAAGCAACCTCTCGAAATGACCTATACAGTGTTGACGGGGACATTAAACATTAAATCAAACAAACAAAATGTTGTGTCCTATGTAAAGAGGATTGACTTCCTTTGATTTGCAATATGAGCAAATTCTGATATAAATGGTTTAAGCAGTCTACAGTTTCTGTCAGACTGTTTGAAAGACATTAAATTTTAGCAATTAATATCATTTCATTTTCATTTTCTGTCATAAATTTAAACCTGTCACCACTAAGATTAATGGTAATTTGTTAATACTGTAAAAATTCTAAAAATTCGGACACCTTGAGGACTTTCTATAATTCTCCTTAAGTTTTAACAAATTTGTTTCATGATTCAGCCAGGAGTCAAAATGGTACAGACTGAACTGGCACACTGTAGATCCTGATCAGACTGCTCCATCTCGAGCATGAAATGTGCTGCACATAGGATTCACAAAAACTTTATAAATAATGTTGTTAACGTTCTGCTTTAGAATTTAGCGTGATGCTTAGAGGGTTAATTAAAATTCTTCCAAGACAGTTATGTCAGATGAAATGAAATGTTTCGCTAGTTAAAATCTTTTCGCATTTTACCGCATTTACCATATGTATTTGGATAGACAGGGCTGAGCAAACAGTGTAGACCCAGATGAGACGCCACAGAATTGGTACTCGTCCAGCTATAAGTTTTTGGGCTACCAGGCCTCATACTGGCCTAGCTTTTCCATGCCTGAAAGCCTTAACTCTTAGCCTGACCTTAACAAGACAGCCATTACTTTTGCAAACAGTGTAGATCCAGATCAGATGGCTTCTGAAGATCTGATCAGGATCTACACTGTTTGTAATGCAGTTTGTGAACTGAATGAATACATTATATTAAGTAATTTGCTTGGCTGACAGTCAGAAATGGGCATGGCTAAGCAGGATAAGGAATTAAGAAGTCATTTTAAACAGAATAAAGGAGGAAAAATAAAAAACTAAAAACCTGAAATCAAGAAAAAATCAAGTTCAAAAAGCCTGAAATCCTGCAAATGCCTGAAAAATGTGAGGCCTGGGCTCAACATCGGGTTGTAAATTGTACTTATAGTTCAAATTCTAGAGCAAGTATGGAAAGGAGTTTAGGTGTCCGAATACTAAGGATAAACACGGTATCTTATTTCTGCATCAGAATGAAATATTTTGCTTTGTTTGTGATGATAATTCGCATAACATCTTGACAGAAAAAAAAAATATAACTTCCGGCTGAAATTTGAAGAATTTGTGCTTGCTTGATAATAAAACTCAACCCTTAAAGACAAGGAAAACATAGCAGACAACATTCAATCTTTTCCTTTTCTTTACCTCACAAGAGCTGAAAGCTCTGGAGGAGCTTTTAGGATAGGCAGTTGTCCGGCGTTGTAGTCCCATGTTGCCTGTTGTCTGGTATCAACATTTTCAAAAGCAACTTGGCAGATTGAGCCCATTAGTTTTATCTGAAGCATCCTTAGGCTGGGGGATAGAAAGTTTATTCGGCTCTTTAGTTTGGTTGCCATGGCAAATTAGAGTTTCCATAGACTTATAATGAGGAAAATTGAAAAATGGCATTTACTCTCAAGCCTTTTGCAGATATTTTGTGCTTTTTTGTTTGTTTGTAATGGAGTTTATCGGCCAAGTCAACACTATTCAGGTCACTTTTCCTGGGCAGGCTTGTACATAAGCAGTTAACCAGTATAGTGCGTATCCTTTCGCCAGAAACTGACAACTGCCCTTCTTGAATTAGCGGAAGGGAGAGAATGACCGTAGAAAAGATTTCACGATCAATCTCTACGAAAGAATGTTGCTGACCCCGGCAGCTATCGAACCCGAGTCCTCCTGATCACTAGTCAGACGCGCATCAGACTGAGCTACCAAGGCCGGCCACTGCTTGTTCACGGGTGGTAATCAGGGGAACTAGCTCGAAAATGAGTCAATGGAAATTTGTTCCCTCGACACATCCGGGAACTCTCGAGCTAGCTCCATCGCCAGGAAACTTGTAAACAAAGGTAGGTGTTGAAGAGTTTTATCACCATTTTCTCCTTTGTAAGCTATTTTTAAAAAAAATCCGGCAATGCAGTTCCACATAGAAATGATTTAACTTTGTACCCCGCTAGAATTTGCCATGCAAATTTGCAGCGCTGGAGTATGAATGAAACTAAACTTTTTATCACGGACCTGAACAATTGTCAATTTATGTCAACACGGAGATTTTGGCCAACGATTTTTCATTTTCCGCCAAAAGTACGCCCTTCACACCCCCAGAAGCAACAACCCTGGTGAAATGAAACATGGAACGTTTGAAATAAGCAAAAAATTTGGCCGTGATTACGTAACTTGCGACTTATGACGAAATTACTGTCCGAGCTAGTCTTCTCGACAAGGAGCTAGTTCACTCGACATGGAGATATTGCCCTCAAAATGAAGATGAAACATCCATCAGATGACTGGGGCCTGATTCGATGTCTTTCTATGGTAATGTATCCAACTGGTTTCTTTACCTCTGTCTAGTGGGGTAACAAGATACTATGCCCACAAGACGGCCCCTCAGTCGTTTCTCCCTGGTCGTTTCGCCCCATTATGCACCCATAGCTATTTCGTCCACAAAGCCTGGTCTTTTCGCCCCCTGAGTCATTTCGCCCACCTAGTTGCTTCGCCTCCTTCCAATTCACTCGACGTGTAGATATTGCCCTCAAAAAATGAAGATGAAACATCCATCAGATGACTGGGGCCTGATTCGATGTCTTTCCAGGCAATTTATCCAACTGGATTCTTTACCTCTGGCTAGTGGAGTAACAAGATACTATGCCCACAAGACGGCCCCTCAGTCGTTCCTCCCTGGTAGTTTCGTCCCATTTTGCACCCATAGCTGTTTCGTCCACAAGACTGGTCTTTTCGCCCCCTGAGTCATTTCGCCCACCTAGTTGCTTCCAATTTAGAACGGATCAATGGATGGATGGATGTTGGTTGGATGGATGGGTACACTACAGAGAGGGGTAAGTAAGTGGGTATTAAGATGGATGGGTCCATTGGAAGACGGATGAACGAACGAACAAACTGATGGACAGACAAACAGACAGACAGACAGACAAAAGCCTCTATCGGATAAAATACTCAAAATGTAGGGATGATACTTAGTCAAATGATTCATGAATATCTATAATAATCTAGGGAATAAAAAGTAAAGAGCTGCCCGATTATCTAGCACAGGAATATATATATATATATTTTTTTTTTGTTGCATGTCTGGTATTTTTCTGCTCAGGAATAGTCCTTTGGAACTTTTTCCTTGGAAAGCGCCGATCTGAAAAGAAAATCGAACATTCAATATAAAAATGTATTATGTCAAATCTCAATTTGAGTTTACAGCTAAATGGTTAAACCAGACAGACAGCGCACTTAACCACCAGGCCCACTAGCCAGAGGTAAAAAAACCAGTTGGATAAACTGGGTGGGACCATAGAAAGACATCGAATCAGGCCCCAGTCATCTGATGAATGTTTCATCTTTGAGGGCACTATCTCCATGTCGAGTGAACTAGCTCGATTGTCGAGAAGACTAGCTCGTATAGTAATTTCGTCATAAGTGGCAAGTAACGTAATCACGGCCAAAATATTTTGCTTATTTCAAACGTTCCATGTTTCATTTCACTAGGACTGTTACTTCTGGGGGTGTGAAGGGCGTACTTTTGACGGAAAATGAAAAAATCGTCGGCCAAAATCTCCGTGTTGACATAAATTGACAATTTTTCAGGTCCGTGATAAAAAGTTTAGTTTCATTCATACTCCAGCGCTGTAAATTTGCATGGCAAATTCTAGCGAGGTACAACGTTTAATCATTCCTATGTGGAACTGCATTGCCGGATTTTTTTATAAATAGTTTACAAAGAAAATATTGGTGATAAAACTCTTCGAGACCTACCTTTGTTTTCAAGTTTTCTGGTGATGGAGCTAGCTTGAGAGCTCCCGGATGTGTCGAGGGAACAAATTTCCATTGACTCATTTTCGAGCTAGTTCCCCTGATTACCACCCGTGTTGTTGTGCATGAGGGTTTCAAAATTCAAAACCACGAACCCAAAACATCCCGCCCAAATTTTGTCTGGAAGAGTTCATAATAACCACAACCACTTGATGGTTGGGGATATAATAGATATCAATATGAAGTTTTGCAAGGGGGTTTCAAAGGGTCACCTTGGGTGTGCCGGGGCCATACCCCACCCCCTCCACTTCATAAAATGCCTTATATCTTAGAAACATTTCAGATCCCCACCCCTAAACTATATATATTCTTGTTCCTTACGATAAGATGCATTCAGAGACAACAACCTGGGGTCCCCCAGGGTGTGCCAGAGTCATGCCCCAACCCCTCCACTTCAGAAAAGGCCATATATCTCGCATCCCCTAAACCTCCTTATGTTAATGTTAAGGAGCGTTCAGTGACACCTACTTGGGTGGGCCAGAGACATATGCCCCACCACTGATCCACTTCATAAAAGGTCATATATCTGAGAAACTGTTCAGAGCACCACCCCTAGTTCACGTTCCTTATGATAAGACGCAGTCAGTGACACAACCTTTGGGTCCCCCTGGAGTGCATCTGGGCCCACTTTATAAAAGGCTATCTATGTCAGAAACGTTTCAGATCCCCTCCCCCAAACCATATATAATTTCTTGTTCCTTATGATAAGACCCATTCAGTCACACCAACCTGGGGGTCTCTCAGATGTTCTGGGGCCATGCCTCAGACCCCCACAACATAAAAGACCATATATCTCAGAAACCATTCAGTCAAGATCCCAACACCTATAAATTATGTATACATGTATTCTTGTTCCTTATGATAAGACATATTCAGTCACACCATCTTGGGGTCTCACCCTGCACAGACCGGTCTCACCCCGCACAGGGTCTGCAGGGGCCATGCCTTACCCCTGCACTTCATGAACAGGCCTCATATAGATCCCACCAAATACCATATATATTCATGGTCCTTATGATATTTAGACACATTCAGTGAAAACATTTTTTGGCTTTCCTGTGGGCAACAGGGGCCAACCCCTTCCCCTCCACTGCTAAAAATGCCTTATATCTCAGGAAACGTATGGAACCCCACATTTAAATCATATATATTCTTGTTCCTTATGATAAGGCACATTCGCTGATACCAACCAGGGCCCTGTAGGGTCCATGACCCAACCCCCCACTTCATAAAAATCCTAGTATTTCAGATACAGAGTCCACGTGTGTGCCCATTTGAGTAGTGTGTGTGTGTGTGTGTTGGGGGGGGGGGGGGGGGGGGGTGAGGGGGGTGTGCATTGGTAAACTTTATAATCAGTAGATTATGAGCATATCTTGTTAAAATACATTTAGCTGTCGGTGGGCAGTGCCCACCTGAACCTGAGCTCTGTTGAGCATAGTTGCCCATGGGCCTCTTGTTTTGTTACGTTTGGACAGTCAGGCCTGACCTTTCATGTGAATGATGTCCTCGATCCAGCAGATGATTCACATAAAATGTCAAGTCTGATTTTTCTGGAAAAATAAGACGAAAAAAAATGAAAATGATGTCTGCAAAAGATGTGATTGGCAGTTTACAGGTAAAAAGAAGAGTGGTGTTAAATAAAATTCCGTTTTCATACTAAATCCTTATTCATGAGGGCGTAGTTACGTGAAGGTGTTGTATTTCTTTCGGCATAATGGCATCCAGCTGATTCTGCAATTGGGATTGAGTGTTGTTTGGAGTTTAATGGTCCAGTTAACACTATTTAGGTCATAGTGAGCTGGTCTCAGTTCACCTTATCACACTTTAAACATACGTAAGTGATTAACCTGTGCAGTGCACATTCTGAGATCTGTGACAGGGAGAGAACATATTTCATAAGAATATTATTTTAACCCATTGTATGCGGGGAAACATCTAAAGGGGTACCTTGGCAATTTACAGAGCAGGCCCAGATCAGACGCCGCAGAATGCGACGTCTGATTAGGCCCTGCACTATTTGCTCACAGAATTTTCCTTCACAAATAAACTAAAAACAAAATAATAGGCCTGACACCCCTTATATGGCAAATAGACTTGTCCAACATATAGAAAAGGAAGAGTCCACCAGTATACAATGGGTTAACCTGGTAGGTATCAATACATGACCTCAGTCTCTAGGTCATGGACACTGTTTAAGTTTTTTAAGGGCTCATATTTTCCAAACCATGTGATGGATTTAGTTCATATTGTGTATGAGGATAGATATAGATCCAACGTTTTATTCAACAATACTCTTGCACATGCTTAAGACCTCAAGGTCAAGGTCACAGACTCTAAAATTCTATGTTAAAGTTTTTAAGAACTCATTTTCCAAATCATATAATGGATTTGGTTCATATTTGGTATGATGATATAGGCCCTAATACCCCTGCCAAAATCCATGACATCATGAAAATTTTATGTTTAATTAAGTTTTTAAGACAACTATTAAATGGATTTGGTTCATATTTTGTATAATTATAGATAAAGGTCCAAAGAGTTATTCAGCAATATCCCCACCTATGCCAAGGACACTTCCAGGCAAGCTATGCTGTCTAATGACAGCTCTTGTTTGTTCCTCCTCATTTTCTCTCTCCTGTTCTATCTCTTCTATCTTGTCCTCCTTTTCTAGGTTTTTAACCCTTAATGTACCAAATGGAATCTTCCTCCTTATATATAGCAGGAGTCCATTTCAAAAAGAGGTGTCAGGTTGTGTTCTCTTCAAATTTTATTTGGAAAATGGCTGTACTTTTTACAAATGGCATATGCCCTGATCAGATGCCACATTCTGCAGAGTCTGATCGTGGGCCTGCACTGTTCGCCAATTACCCATTTTGGGGTTTCCGGTACAAAAATGGGTTAATAGCCCATTGTGTACTGGTGGACTCTTCCATTTTGATACATGGTCATGTCCATTTATCATTTAAGGGGTTCTGGTCAATTTTTTCATTTTCATCCTATTTTTGGTGGAAAATCTTGTCAGCAAACAAAACAGGGCCCAGTTGTTCAAAAGTAATGACGTCGTTAGTTAACGAATCGTTAAAACTTTGATCATTAAATATTGCAAATATACTAGTATTTTTGTTGAAAAAATGTGAGTTGCTTTTACGTATGCAAAAGCTACTCACATTTTTTTAACAAAAATAACAAAATTTTGATATTGTACTTAGTAGAACAGTTAACAATATAACTACTAACGAGCTCGTTAAGCTAATGAGGCTTTGAACAACTGGCCCCAGATCTAGATCAGATGGTGCATTATGTGGCATCTGATTCGGGCCTGAACAGTTTGCCTATGTCCATTTCGTGGCCCCAGATTCCAACGGGTTAAGAGCTAAATTAATTTTTAGAGCCTGAATGGTAAAAATACAGAAATATGAGAATCAGCTGTCATCGTTGGAATTAATTTTCTGCTGACAGTTATTTTTACAAGCTGGACAAACTGACCCCTACCCCTGATACATGAAGACTCTTTATAAGAAAGGTTTGCAAAGTACCCTTCTGTGTTAGAAATAGAATGAATTGTACCCATGAATCCCAAATGGATTCTTGAGTCCCGTCATTTTTGATTGGTCCATTTTCATTTCCAGATTAAGGGGTACGTACCTTGTCAAATTTTTGTAAGTTTATTTTATAGAAATTGTTACATTTTCTCTTTTTTTAAATGTAAACATTGTAAACCCTGATCAGATGCCACATTTTGTGGCATCTGATCAGGGTCTACAATGTTTGCTAGTGACCCTTTTAGGGGATAGGCTAGACACAAATGGGTTAAGGTCAGCATCCAACTGTTACTGTTTATGTTGCAAAAATTTGATATCCGTAATTTTAAACGACCACATTTTCCGGTTATCCCTGCCTTTGTTCATTGACTTTGTAGGACTTATTGACACATGTCATTGAAAAATTCAGGCATAATTTTCGGAGCTTGACGCTTTTAGGGGTGATATTTATTTCACTCATGACTTTTGTGACAAACGGGAACTAGTGTGAAAGAACAATAGGGAAAACGTGCATTAGATTCAAATAAGGTTGAGTTTCAGTATCACTCATACTTAAAGCGAAGAGGTTTAAAATAAATGAAAATAAACGACTTTCCTCCTATTGTACAAATAGAATTTCAAAGACTAGGAGATGCGGTATTATGTGACATAAAACCAGAAAGTGAAAAATTTTAGGGCTTCTGTATTTCAGATGAAACAATAAGTACTGGGGTATTGGCCTCCCATGATACTGTTAACCCTTGTCCTGCTGAGCCCGGATATGCCTTATCTTTGAAACAATGTAGATCCAGATCAGATGGCTTCTGAAGAAGCCATCTGATCAGGATCTTCATTGTTTGCCATCAAGTTTATGCATTTGTTGCAATAATTTGCATCAAGTAATCTGATTGGCTGATAATCAGTAGTGGGTGTGACCTATTTAAATATTCAGCAGAACAAGGGTTAAGACTACCACTATGAACCTTAGTGTTGGGTCAGACAGGCCTAAGCAAACAGTGAAGACCCTGATCAGACTGCTCCTGAAGGTCTGATCAGGGGCTACACTTTTTGCCATTCATTCTGCACCTTTAAAACTCCTTGCTGGCTCAAGAATCGAAGCCTGCCCAGGTATAGAGGAGCGAGTAGGACCGTCCATGCATATAAACCCTGTTGGTTTCATTGGGAGGCAGGGCTTGAGATGTCATTTCATTTCAGTGTTGATTAAAAATCCCTCAAAATAGGAAGCAATGTCTCAAAAATGACCTGAATAGTGTTAATGGGGGTTGTTAATCTTCAATTCAAATCAACAAAAAATCTGGCTCTCTTTCTGTCGATAATTGCTGGGATCAATGTGAACTTTCTAGACATTTATAATGAAAGCACACCTAATTATACATTGTTTGTTTGTTTGTTTGATTTGAGGTTTAACGTCCCCTTCAACACTGTAAAGGTCATTTTGGAGACGTTGCTTCCCATTTTGTGGGACTTTTACCCGACATTGAGATGAAATGACATTGTAAATTTTACCACCAAAAAAAATGAAAATTTTCGTGAAAATTGTGATATTTTTCTTATTTCTGCTCAAAACATAGATTGCGGGTACACATTAGAACCGCCTCATCTAGGCGGTTCTAATGACTACCCACAATCTATGCTTTAAGCAGAAATAAGAAAAATAATGCACACCCCTGTAAACCCCAGTTTTACTATATAAAAGTGGGGTCTGAGGGAGTCAAAATTATATAGGCCTGTTTTCGTGATGCACATAGAAATTTTGGATTTTTCATAAAGAATCAACCAAAAAACAGTGATATTTCTGATTTATCTTTTCTTATGTGTGTGTGTGTGTGTGTGTGTGTGTGTGTGTGTGTGTGTGTGTGTGTGTGTGTGTGTGTGTGTGTGTGTGTGTGTGTGTGTGTGTGTGTGTGTGTGTGTGTGTGAATTCTGGTTTAACGTTTCAACATTTTTTCAGTCATATTACTACGTTATCTATTCTTATTTCTTTTACAAACATATGTATATACGTTGAGGAGGTTCTAATGGAGTACCCAAAACCTGTCTTAGAGCCTCTTCAAGAAAAATAATGGATACCACTGTAAATCCCCGTTTTCTCAATATAAAGTGGGGTTAAATGGTGTGTTTGTTACATTGACTTGATATCTTGAAATATTTTGTTCCTGAATATTTCTAGGCTAATCTGGAACTGCTCAAAGATATTTTCACAGAAGTGAATTTACATGTCTTGTTGATATAGGGTTTTCCTCGATTTCATAATATGCACATTAATCTTTATTCCTCTGAACGCGACAACCCCTACCTTGGCAAACAGTGTAGATCCAGATCAAATGGCTTGAGATGTGTAGAAGCCATCTGATCAGAATCTACACTATTTGTCACTCATTTTGCAAAATTTACTGAGTATACTGTGTCAAATGATTTGATTGGCTGCTAGTCAAACATCATCTGGCCCCGTCAAGCGATTTTGGTACTTATATCACCTATGCGAGCAGCGAAGGTTCAGGCGAGCCTGAGCATCCGCGCAGTCTCGCCAGTACCTTCGCTGCTCGCTCATACAAGCAGTGAATCAAGAGGAACCTTCAGACAGAAAGCCATATCCCTGCTGGGCATGCGCAGTTAAAATTTGTCATGATTGAATGCTCGAAGACACAAATTGGCTTGGCGGGGCTCATCTGGCTAAGCAGCATAAGGGTTAGCATGGCAAGGGTTAGCAAAGTTTTAACCCTTGTCCTGCTGAATATTCATATATGCCACACCCACTTCCGATTATCAACCAATCAGATTACCTGTAGCAAATTATTACAACAAATTCACAATCTGAATGACAAACAATGTAGATCCTGATCAGATGGCTTCTTCAGAAGCCATCTGATCTGGATCTACATTGTTTCAATGAAAAGGCATATCCGGGCTCAGCAGAACAAGGTTTAACCTAAAGTGGTACATTTAAATCAAGAATAAATGTCAGCGTACTCGACTCATCAAGGTGTGAATGATTGCTGAAAGCTGTAATCTGGGATGAAAAAATATGGCAGAAAGGACAAAAGCTTTGCATAAACTGTCATTTACCACACACTAAGATTTCACCCGAAATGAGAAAATTCACACATAACCAGTGAAAATGACTGTAAGTTTAGAAGACAATAACAGCCTGTCACAAAGTCAAGTTATTTTTTTGTTTGAAGGTGAGAAAAATTGTGTTACTTTTTATACATTTGTCTTTGAACGTGAGAGAAATTGTTTTAATACTGACTATATACATATCTACGGAACCCGGGAAGGGACATGAATTTTTCGTTAATATGCTGTGCGAACAAGATATTAAGTTGCGCGAACAAGATATTATCTTGTGGACAACATAATTTATCTTGTGCGGACAACATATTAACTTGTGCGCACAAGATAATATCTTGCTTGCACAACTTAATATCTTGTGTGCACAAGATATTATCTTGTTCGCACAACATATTATCTTGTTTGCACAACATAGATCTTGGGAAGTAGTGCGAACAAGATATTATCTTCTGCAGACAAGATAAGATGAAAATGTTGATAACTTTTAAAGGTGCATTATTGAGCTGTCTGGAAAAAATGCTTCCAAAAACAAAATACATATAGCCGGTATTTTTCTTTAAAACAATACAAATGAATGCATTTTATGCAAAAATGTGAACAATTATGATGACAGGTAAACGAGTTTGAGAGGGATTCCCTAACTACACCTGTGGACACAAAAGCGTTCAAACTTTGATGAGCTTCATTTCATTCTGACTTGAAACATCATTCAATATATCCTAACATCCTATCAACAGAAATAAATTCAAAACACAAGGAAGTGTACATTTCATTGCTGACTCCTGCACTGTCCAATCAAAATACATCTCAAATGTCAATCAGATATTGTTTTCCAAAATGAGACCAATCAATGGCTTGATCTAGTTTTAGAATTCTTTGACGAATGACATTTGCTTGTCAAAACTAACTTGATACAAAGAGATTCATTGAAAGTTATTTCATAGGAGTTTGAACGCTTTTGTGTCCACAGGTGTAGGTTTCGCACACTAGTTAGATCTATTTTTAGTTCGTGACAAAAATAAAATCCCCATATATGACGCTATGCGACGTTCATTTTTGGCCTTGTTTGCTTAGGCCATGCCTGAATCGGAAGAAATATGACGCTGAATACCATGCCATAAGTAACGTCACTCAGAGACGATACTGTTGCCATGTATGTGTAAAGTGACAGATTTATTTTTAGAACAGAAATTCCAAACACATGTTCAGAGCTAAGATCAGGGCCTACACTGTTTGCAAAAGTCAAGCCATTTTCCAAGTAAATCTTTAAGAAAACACAACCTGACACTCCTTAATTTTGGAAATGGAATCCTGATAGAAGATAAAAAAAAAGTTAACCTACAGTGAAATTCTGCTATAATATAATAAAGACAATCTTCTTTTAAAATTATATATAGTTTAAGTTTTTTTCTCTCTTCGATTTCTACACCTAATGTCCTCTTTTAAGAGACAACTTTTGGGACTGTTCAAAAGTGGACTTTTGAACAGTCTCAAAAGTGGTCTTAGAACAGGAATTTTACCCCCAAACCATCTAATATAGTAGGTAACCAGTGCTTCAGCTGAAGTGCACGACCCGCCGGATGCTTTTAGCTTTATGAGTGTTACCATATATGAGTATGGTGGCCATTTTGGTCATGTGACCTGGACATAAAACGGTTCCCCCAATTAATGCGCCTTATCGTAAGGAGCAAAAATATATCTTATACTTTAGTACTGTATTCTGAATCGTTTGCAGGATAAAATCCAAAACAAAAGCATATGTGTCAAAGTTTGACCTAGGCACAAAGAAGGTCAAGGTCAACCCAGGGTCACCATTTTAGCAATTTATGATGGGCCTACGTTCCAGATGCTATTTATCAAGTTTCGTGGAAATCTGCACAGTGGTTCTGGAGAAGACTATTTTTGAAGGGTTTTTACCAAATATTGCTTGGCGGCCATTTTGGTCATGGGACCTGGACCCCATGAGGAAATTTTGGTTTCCCCCATCCCGTAGAGGCTCCATATGAAATTTGACTTCAATCGGCCCAACGATTTCCGAGGAGAAGCAGTTCGAAAATTTTCACATTTTTCGCCTCGGCGAGGCTGTACTAAATGGAATGTAATATTTCGCAAGTTCATTGATAAAATGTCATTGATATTTATCAGTATGCCAAAAATTGTTTAAATATTCCAAGCGGTTAAGTCACTATCACCAATTTTCACAAAAGGATTACGGACGGACATATAGACAGACCATATATGGCTTGGCGGCCATTTTGGTCATGTGTCCTGGACCCCATGAGCAATATTTGGTTTCCCCATCCCATAGAGGCTCCATATGAAATTTGATTTCAATCGGCCCAACGGTTTCCGAGGAGAAGCAGTTCGAAAATTTTCACATTTTTCGCCTCGGCGAAGCTATACTAAATGGAATGTAATATTTCGCAAGTTCATTGGTTAGATCTCATTGATATCTATCAGTATGCCAAAAATTGTTTAAATATTCCAAGCGGTTAAGTCACTTTCACCATTTTCACAAACGGGTTACGGACGGACAGACAGACAAACCATATATGGCTTGGCGGCCATTTTGGTCATGTGACCTTGACCCCATGAGCAAATTTTGGTTTCGCCCATCCCATAGAGGTTCCATATGAAATTTGACTTCAATCGGCCCAACGGTTTCCGAGGAGAAGCAGTTCAAAAATGTTCGAAAATTTTCACATTTTTCGTCTCGGCGAGGCTATACTAAATGGAATGTAATATTTCGTAAGTTCATTGGTTAGATCTCATTGATATCTATCAGTATGCCAAAAATTGTTTAAATATTCCAAGCGGTTAAGTCACTATCACCAATTTTCACAAACGGGTTACGGACGGACAGACAGAATGACAGATTGACAGACTGACAGAATGACAGAATGACAGAATGACACGGTGATTTTAGGGCACTCTTAGAAAAAACCGACTTCAGTCGGTTGCTTTTTCTGCGGGTCGTGCAATCATTAGATTGCATTACATTATGGTGTTGATTAGGTCAGCAGTGGTTTTAAGGGGAATGGGAACACCTGGAATATTTTTCTGCCATTTTTAGCTCACTGGTCATGTAATGACGAGGTGAGCTTTTGGGATCACTTTTCGTCTGTCGTGCGTCCTTCCGTCCATCCGTAAAACAATTTCTTCAAACGATATCTCCTAAACCACTGATCAGATTTTGACCAAACTTCACATGAATGATCCTTAGGTGGTCCCCTTTCAAAGTTGTTCAAATGGTTCCGGTCCTTTGCACATCTAAGTCACAGGAGCCAAAAATAGATTTTTTTCAGCTCACCTGGGCCGAAGGCTCCAGGGGAGCTTATAGTATAGTGGGTCCTCCGTCGTCCATCTGTCGTCTGTCCACACTTTTGAGCAGCTATATCTCTGTATCCTGCAGGCTGAACTTAATCATTTCTCATCTGTAGCATGCCTCTGGTGGGGCATTGATGACATAAACTTTTTTTTGAAATCGCTCTAAAACTTTGGTTCCTATGGCAACCACAAGGTCCCATAAACTTACTATGGCAAAATGCTTGTCATCACCGTAGCGCCTACAGTTTTGATCGGATCTTTCTGAAACTTATGTGTAAGGTGACTGGGGATAAAAACTCGGATGAGTTCGAAAACCGGCCAAGTCGGCTCATTTATCATAGAGTTACGTCCCTTTGATTGCTGAAAATGCCCATTTTCGACCTTGTCATCACCGTAGCCCCTTCAGTTTTGATCGGATCTTTCTGAAACTTATATATAATGTGGCTGGGTATAATACCTCGGATGAGTTCGAAAACTGGCCAAGTCCGCCGATTTATCATAGAGTTACATCCCTTTGATTACTGAAAATGCCGATCTTTTACCTTGTCATCACCGTAGCCCCTTCAGTTTTGATCGGATCTTTCTGAAACTTATATGTAAGGTGGCTGGGGATAAAATCTCGGATGAGTTCGAAAACCAACCAAGTCGGCCCATTTATCTTAGAGTAACGTCCCTTTGATTGCTGAAAATGCTGATTTTTGACCTTGTCATCACTGTAGCCCTTTCAGTTTTAATCGAACCTTTCTGAAACTTATATGTAAAGTGGCTGGGGATAAAATCTCGGATGAGTTCTAAAACCAGCCAAGTTGGTCCATTTATCACAGAGTAACGTCCCTTTGATTGCTGAAAATGCCGATTTTTGACCTTGTCATCACCGTAGCCCTTTCAGTTTTGATCGGATCTTTCTGAAACTGATATGCAAGGGGGCTGGGGATAAAACCTCAGATGAGTTCGCATACTGGCAAAGGTGGCCTATTTATCATAGAGTTAGGTCCCTTTGATTGCTGAAAATGTTGATTTTTGACCTTGTCATCACTATAGCCCCTTCAGTTTTGATCGGATCTTTCTGAAACTTATATGTAAGGTGGCTGGGGATAAAACCTCGGATGAGTTCGAAAACCGGCCAAGTTGCCCCATTTACTATATAGTTATGTCCCTTTGATGGCTGAAAATGTCGATTTTTTACCTTGTCATCACTGTAGCCCCTTCAGTTTTGATCGAATCTTTCTGAAACCTATATGTAAGGTGACTGGAGATAAAACCTAGGATGAGTTCGAATACAGGCCAAGTTGGCTCATTTATCATAGATTTACGTCCCTTTGATTGCTGAAAATGCTGATTTTTTACCTTGTCATCACCATAGCCCCTTCAGTTTTGATGGGATCTTTCTGAAACTTATATGTAAGGTGGCTGGGGATAAAATCTTGGATGAGTTCGAAAACAGGCCAAGTCAGCCCATTTATCGTAGAGTTATGTCCCTTTGATGGCTGAAAATGTTGAATTTTGACCTTGTCATTACCGTAGCCCCTTCAGTTTTGATCTGATTTTTCTGAAACTTATATGTAAGGTGGCTGGGGATGAAACCTCGGATGAGTTCGAAAACTGGCCAAGTCAGCTCATTTATTTTAGAGTAACATCCCTTTGATTGCTAAAAATGCCAAATTTTGACCTTGTCATCACCGTAGCCCCTTCAGTTTTGATCGGATCTTTCTGAAACTTATATGTGAGGTGGCTGGGAATAAAATCTTGGATGAGTTTGAATACTGGCCAAGTCTGATCGGATCTTTCTGAAACTTACATGTAAGGTGGCTAGGAATAAAACCTCAGGTGAGTTCGAATACCGGCCAAGTCAACACATTTATCATAGAGTGACGTGCCTTTGATTGCTGAAAATGCCTATTTTCGACATTGTCATCACTGCTGCCCCTTTAGTTTTGAACGGATCTTCATGAAACTTACAAACAAGGAAGTCAGGCAGAAAGCTTGGAGGAGTTTGAAAACTCTTGTTTTTAGATCGGATCTTCTTAGCAAGTCAGGAATAAAAGCTTGAATGAGTTTGAAAACTGGTCAGGTCAGCCTGTTTATCATAGTTACATTCTACTTGATTTTCAGAAAATGCTTACCCTGTCATCACCATGTCCTCCCATAAAGCCTTCAGTAACGGTTGGCACTTCCTTAAACTTTGAATCTGTTAGCTCAGGTGAGCGATACAGGACCAAGCTGTCCTCTTGTTATTGAAAACTTAAAAAATCTTCTCTCAAACCACAAGGCCCAGGTCTTTGATATTTGGTATGAAGCTTCATCTAGTGGACCCCTACCAAGATTGTTCAAATTATAGTGCTAGGGCCAAAAATGCCCCCGCCCCGGGGCCCTTTGGTTTTACATGGGTAATATAGGGAAAATCTTTAAAAACCTTCTTCTCTGGAACCGCAAGGCCCAGGTCTTTGATATTTGGTATGAAGCTTCATTTAGTAGACCCCTACCAAGATTGTTCAAATTATAGTGCTGGGGCCAAAAATGCCCCCACCCCAGGGCCCTTTGGTTTTACATGGGCTTATATAGGGAAAACCTCAACAAATCTTCTTCTCTGAAACCGCAAGGCCCAGGTCTTTGCTATTTTGTATGAAGCTTCATCTAGTGGACCCCTACCAAGATTGTTCAAATTACAGTGCTGGGGCCAGAAATGCCCCGCCTCGGGCCCTTTGGTTTTACATAGGCTTATATAGGGAAAATCTTTAAAAATCTTCTCTGAACTGCAAGGCCCAGGTCTTTGATATTTGGTATGAGGCTTCATCTTGTGGACCTCTACCAAGATACAAGATACAAGATACAAGATACAAGAAGCTTTATTTAAAGTCGGTTTTTTACAACATGAGAACACTAGCTATACAGCTATTTACCGACAAATAACCAAAAGCTTAACATTAATTAACAAACAACCTGTGGATAGAAATGGCATGATTAAGACGAGAGTTAAGGCAAGAAGGCATAAATGGCGATTAAAACTACAACTAGAAAGCAAGCTATGATTATGAAATAAAATTGGTACATGTATGTTAATATTATAAAACAACATAAAACTCACAAAACAAAACAGTAAATGATACATTAAAAGCACAGAACACTAAAATAGACGTTAAATAATACACAGACATGTAGATGTGTTACACCGAGATCAGTCAAGCATGCCAAAAGTTAATCTTGGCTCAGTGAAAAGTCAGCAAAAAAAAAAAAAAAAAAAAAAAAAACTGCCATTGGAGACTGAATAACATGCTTGACTGAGCTCTTGTAACCACAAAGACAAATAATAAGATTAAACACTGCAACAATTTACAATACAGGACATAAACATGTATTACCAGACTATGTACACATAGAACATCTACAGGACGAGCCAGTCCAGGTCCGGATCAGCCCTGTAAATTCTTTGAAATTCTCTACCAGTCTGATATGATTTGGAAGGCTGTTCCAGACCTGAGCAGCCTCATACCTGAAAGATCTCTTACCGTACATAGTAGTTCGGACAGTCGGCACTTCTGCTGTATTTTGGTACCTGAAAGAATATGAGTTATTCTTTAATGAAACTAAGTCATGTAGGTATGCAGGAGACAATTTGTGAATGCATTTGAAAGTTTCTATTGCCATTGTTCTGAGCCGAGAGAGGTGTAATGTTGGCATATTAGCTTTATTCAAAAGATCTTCATATGAGGCATTAAAATCATTAAAGGTTATTCTCAGGGCTCTGTGCTGCAGTTTCTCAAGTTTTTCATTATTTGCTTGACTACAGAAGTGCCACACCAACGGACAAAAATTAAAATTTGATCGAATAAAAGACTTGTATATTACAATCTTACTTAAAGGGTTTAAAAATTTGCTGAGCCTTAAAAGAACATTCAGTTGTCGTGCAGCTTTTTTACACATCACAGAAATTTGGTGGTTAAAATTCAACATAAAATCAATTTCAATTCCTAAAAGTTTTACATGGTCATCACATTTTATTTCTGATCCACAGATGGTAAAACTTGGCAATGCTTGAGACGTCTTCTTTCCTACAGCTATGGCCTGGAACTTATCGGGATTTGCCTGCATTTGGTTAAAATTGAACCAATCGATAAGAATATTGCTTTCCGTTTCCAGGGTAGATTTTAAATCCGCCACAGTAGAACTATGATGAGACAAAGTATTGTCATCAGCATAGTTATACAGTGTGGAGTTATTAATAAAATAGAATATATCATTTATAAAAATATTAAAAATAAGAGGGCCAAGTATAGATCCCTGCGGGACCCCCTTAATGGTTCCTAGCCATGAGCTGCAGGTCTGACCAATTTTAACCTGTTGTTTGCGGTCTGTTAAATAGCTGCCCAGAAGAGAACACGCCTTGTCCGACAGCCCATAAGCACGCAACTTGAGAAGCGTGAGATCATGCGGCAGACAATCAAATGCCTTAGACAAGTCCATGAGTATTGCTGCCACATGATCCCCCCCATCAAGCGCGTGCTTCCAGTCTTCTATAAGGCGCAGGAGGGCTGTCTGACAGCCATATCCAGATCTGAAAGCTGACAAATATTCATGAAATAAGTTGTTAAAATAGCACACTAATTGTTCATTTAAAATCTTCTCAAAAATTTTAGACATGGTTGGTAAAATACTTACAGGTCTATAGTTCTTTACAATAAAAGGGTCATCTTTTTTAAAAACTGGTGTAACCTGCGCTAGTTTGAGATTATCTGGGAACTGGGATGTTAAAATCATATTATTTACAACATTACTTACAGGCAAAGATATAGAGTCTGCAGCACATTTCAGTATTTTTGGAGGGATACAGTCAATGCCTGTGGCTTTTTTCGGATCCAGGGCTTTCAGATGTGTTTTGATCTGTTTTTCAGAAACCAATTTAAAATCAAAACTTGGACCAAGCTGGCACTTAGTATAGATCCGTTCGATACTAGGGTGATTTTCATTAACTGGAGTGGTATTTGAGATTCCAATGTTTTTTGCGATATTTATGTAGAAATCGTTGAATGTGCTGCAAACTTCTTCTTTGTTCGAGATGAGTGTATCATTATCTTTTAAAATAATACCATCAGAATTCTTAAGAAGTTGTTTTGATGATAAAAACGGTTTAATTGTCGGCCAGAAATCCTTGGATTTTGGCCCTCCACCACATCTTTCCATGAAATACACTTGAATAGAGTCACGCTTAATTTTGGTTTTTTGATTTCGAAGATATTTATATCTGTTCCAATTAGAATCTGATCTGTTTTTCACAAAGGCATTATGGGCTTGACGGGTTTTGTAAATAATTTTCCTATAGTCTGAATTCATATATGGTGGAGGGTTTTTCCTTGGATATTTCTGTTTAATTGGAGCGTGGTCATCAATCACTTGTCTGAGAAGAGTTTCGTGTGCCCAGTACACATCATTCACATCATCAAAGACATGTGCAACATGAAAGGGCACATTCAGGAGCTCATCATTGAACTTCTGTTCTTCAAAGTTCTTGTAGCTCCTG
This sequence comes from Lucinisca nassula, assembly GCA_963580285.1. Taxonomy (NCBI): domain Eukaryota; kingdom Metazoa; phylum Mollusca; class Bivalvia; order Lucinida; family Lucinidae; genus Lucinisca; species Lucinisca nassula. The sequence continues at coordinate 113,733,208 of OY757012.1, read as the reverse complement.
AAAGTGACCCTTTTCCTTTTGATTGGCTGCACATACTCCCTGATGGACGTAAAGATCATACTGTGACAGTCACTTATGCTACAGTTTAATACAGTTGTATTGCATAGAAGATTGCTCGAGTTGGTCAGGATTAAATCAATTAGAGATGGTGCATAATTTTTTGTGAAACAAGTTGGCCGTTGTATAAGGTTTACAAGATTAAAAGTATCAAGGATATTCACAATAGGTTTCTTTTTATCCTCCTTCATCATGTCGTAGTTCATGTCACCATAAACCACCACGTGATCAAAGTGGATAAACATACGGTCTAATGTGGTTGACATGTCAGCATCAAATGATGTATCGCTCATAGCAGGGGGTCTGTAACTACACAGAATGCCCCACTTACGTTTATCCAGCGAGAGTTCGTAACAGATGGTTTCAACATTTTCGCACTCTAAGTCAGTTCTTCTCTTTATTGGCAGATCAGAACGCACAAACGTCATGATTCCACCACCATGCCTGTTTCTGTCTCGTCTGTCCATCTTATAACCCTGCACTGAAAATAAATTGTCATTAAAGATTGTTCAAATTATAGCCCTGGGGCAAAAAATGCCCCCGCTCCGGGGCCCTTTGGTTTTACATAGACTTATATAGGGAATATCTTTAATCTTAGTCTCTGAAACCACAAGGCCTAGGTCTTTGATATTTGGTATGAAGCTGTATCTAGTGGACCTCTACCAAGATGGTTAAAATTTTAGCCCTGGGACCAAAATTGCCCCCGCCTCGGGGCTCTTTGGTTTTACATACACTGATATAGGGAAAATCTTTGACAATCTGCTACCGTGAAACCACAAGGCCTAGGTCTTTGATATTTGGTGTGAAATTTCATCTAGTGGACCTCTATCAAGATTGTTCAATTTATAGCCCTGGGGCCAAAAATGCCCCCACCCTGAGATGCTTTGGTTTTACATAGACTTATATAGGGAAATCTTTAAAGATCTTCTTCTCTGAAACTGCAAGGCCCATGTCTTTGATATTTGGTATTGAGCTTCATCTAGTGGACCTCTACCAAGATTGTTCAAATTATAGCCCTCAGGCCACAAATGTCCTCGCCCTGGGGCCCTTTGGTTTTACATAAACTTATATAGATAATCTTTGAAAATCTTCTTCTCTGAAACAGCAAGGCCCAGGTCTTTGATATTTGGTGTGAAGCTTCATCTAGTGGACCTCTATCAAGATTGTTTAAATTATAGCCCTGAGGCCAAAAATGCCCCCACCCCGGGGCCATTTGGTTTCACATGGGCTAAAATTTGTAGGGAATATCTTTTAAAAAAACTTCTTCTCTGAAGCCGCAAGGTCCAGGTCTTTGATATTTGGTGTGTAGCTTCATCTAGTGGACTTTTGCCAAGATTGTTTAAATGATAGCCTTTGTTGATATTTGGTATGAAGCTTCACCTTTTTAGACCTCCCTCAACATTATGCACATAATAGCCCTGGGGTCAATAATGGCCCTCCCCGGGGCCCACTTGTTACTCTATGGATCAGGTGAGCAATCCAGGGCCATCATGGCCCTCTTGTTCAAAGGGAGACAACTTTCCGAACTTCCTGTTAGCTTTTCTATAAGCTCGTTCCCGCTGAGTGAGTGAGTGAGTTTTAGTTTTACGTCCCACCAACAGCTAAGGTCATACGGAGACGGGACCTCGGTTTAAAGACTCATCCGAAAGTCTGGAGAAGCCCGGGATCGATCCTGCGATCCCTGGTTTACAAGGCGAGTAGCATAACCACTGCACCACGGAGGCTTCTCGTTCCCGCTGATAAAGGGGTCTTCTCTTAAAGGAGAGAATTTCAGGAGCAAATTATTTCCTTTGGAGTTGACCCCTACTGACATGGGAGACAGAAATATTTTTGCAGGAGTTGCCTCCCCTGAAAGTGTATCCATTCCTCTTAAGCAAAAATTGGAAAGTGTATCATAATGATTTATTAAAAATATGCTATTTTTAAACATGATAATTGACAGACAGTTTTAACTTACACAGGTGTGTTTTTCTGCTCTTTTGGCATCAGGTCGTCTAGCTGATACATATATAGATATTAAAGGAAAGAATTTCCTCATCAAGAGTTAGCTACCCCTTAGGCAGATAAATTTTAATGAAAGGGTTGTCTCCCATCTCTTTTGAGATAAATATTACATTTTATGCAAGGTGCATGACCAGAAAGATAGTAACTATTCAAAATTATTTTGAAATGCATGAGTCAAACAATCCACTTTTGATGCAAACCAAATACTATGAGAAGATAGTATAATATCTTCTGTCAAAATATGCAAGGTCTACTACTTATATTGATACATTAAACCACTTAAGAATTGAAAAATAGAGTGCTGTCTTTCAGAGCTATTAGAATGCAGGAAGCGAGTGTCTTTTTCACTAGGATAGTATTGTTATTTCATTGTTAAAAAATGTAGATGATGTATTTTAGATGTCACTTAGCCTAAAGGATGGTGAGATTGCACTATCTGTCATAAAGGATAAAGACCTTTTGCAAATGCAGACTAGAGGAATTTTGTTTCTACTTAATTTAGGTTACAAATTATAACGCCCAGAATTAATATATCAGGTGAAAATATTAATTTATATTTTTTGTGATATCCTGTTCACACAGCCTTATTCCTATTCTCCATAAAACTTGAGACTATAAATAGCAGAATATGTATAAAGATTTTTCCCTTCACACAAAGAGCAAAATTAATGGTGTACCGGTAACCAATTCTAATTGTTGTCTGCCTAAAAATCAGTTGCTACACACTATATATTATGTATCCTTAAAGTTTTTATACAAGTGAATTTTTCATTTATGACATAACAAGTTCCATTTTGGTCAAGGCCATTTCAGTATCCCAGACACATGACAAACACCACTTCTGCCACCATTATGAAATTTCAGTAATGTGGAGTTCCAATTTTGCTTTAATATTAACCCTTGTCCTGCTGAACTCGGATATGTCTTATCTTTCAAACAATGTAGATCCAGAAGCCATCTGATCTGGATCTTCATTGTTTGTCATTCAGTTTATGAATTTGTTGCAATGATTTGCATCAAGAAATCTGCTTGGTTGATAATCGGTGCTGGGTGTGCCGTATTTAAATATTCAGCAGGTCAAGAGTTAAGAGAACATAAATAATAATACAGTATATCAAAACTGGTAGTAAAACAGTTCCCTCTTCAGACATTATTATATTATTGATGTGAAGCTGGTGAAGGAAAGTATGTGTACTTAAAATCCCACTTCTGCCACCAAATTTGGAACTCATTCACATAAAATTTGCAATCAAACTTTCTTCTCATTAGTTTAAGTTGCAATTACTTATATATTAAGAAAACTTTTGCATTTCAACAGCTGTAGTAATATTGAATGAATATGCCAATTTAAAAATATTTGGTTTTAGAACAGAAGACCATTAAATTTTGGGCACAGCAAGAGCTCATCACAAGTTCCTTGGGTACAGCCATATTAATAGTATTAATTGCCTGAACATGATTATTCAGGTTTGTACAGTGGGGAAAATTACCATTTTGTTATGAAAAAAAAAAAGAAAAGAAAGCATAATGGTGAATATCTGCAAATGCCATATTTCATTGTATGTCACATACTTGTAGGCATGATATTTTCTTATTTGGTATCTAGGCTGTAATAGAATTTGCTTCAAAGATGCTGCTGTCAGCAGCAAGTATAATTATTTTTCTGGTGTTGTCTTTTGTATCTTTTATTGTAGACATCTTCACAATACCAACCAGGATGAAAGGGTTTCACCTTGCTTTCCTGGTTAATTCTGTCCAACACTATAAAGGTGTTAGCTTCATCTGAGCAATTATCCAAGCCATCACTTGCTTATTAAGGGTTCACATAGAGATTTATTGTCCATTAATGGTCATGAGATAGGTCATAATGTCTCCACTAAGCCAATTTGCTTGCAGGCTTCCATTTAAAGTCACGGTACTGAACTAATTGCCTCATTTGTGAACTACTTACAATAAAATTCTTGATTGTTGATGTTTTTACTTGGGAAAGCAATGTGATTATAGATTTAGTAGGAAGGTGTCCTTTGTTGGCGCTAAAGTGTAGTGTATGGTGTATTTGATATCAAAATGCGCTGTCCTTGAATTTTCGTTATCATTATTCTTTACCTCTTTCACAGCCAGACATTGTTGCCGCACAGTGTACCGGATTTACAAAAACATGAAGCTGTCCAGTTAGATTTAATTGATTTGTTTCTTTGTGTTGAGGTTTGAAATCCCTGTCCATTTTGTAGACATTGCTTCCGATTTTATGGGCGTTCAAGCCCGACCGCCCAAATAAACCACTTGGGTTTAAGAAGCAGTCCAGATCACACTCGATCAGGGCTGGAAAATTCCACTCATCTGCTTGCCATGGCGAGTAAAAGTTTTGGAGGACGAGTACAAATTTTGTCTAGTACCGGTATCTATGAAATTTACCAAAATCTAAATGCCCTTGGTCATGCAGGACAGGTGCATGAAATTGTGAAGAATTTTCCAGCCCTGACTTTTCCTGGGCAGGCTCAGATCTTCTTAGCGGTTAACCAGTACTCACGTTTGCTCGGTTTCAGCTCTCTGCTGAAGCACCATGCAGCCCAAACTATTTCTCAAAGCCTCAATGGCAGTTTTAGGGGATGCATCAGTTCTATCTAATTGATATTTTGAGTATCCCAACTTTGGAATCAGCTCTGCACAGAAGCACCGTGCAGCCCAAACTATTTCTCAAAGCCTTGATGGCAGTTTTGGGGGAGATTTCATTGTTATTTGGGTTTAGCAAAGAACTTAGGAACCCCATTATCACATTAGTATGTATGCATGTGTTCAAAATAGTGGAACATTTTGCATGTGCATATTTATGTTAAAATTTTGATTGTAAATATCAGTGTCTGTAAAACACAGTCATCCTGAAGTAATGTTCAAGATAACAGTTGTTTTTGCATATTTAAATATTTTAATGTCTCAAGAGATTATCAGAGTATGATAACATGTAAATAAACTGTCACCTGGCTAACAAGTTCGTTATCGGCTAGGTAATAAAATCTGCATTATGCCAAGGGATAGTCATCCTTATTGGTATGTCCGTTTGCTTTGTCATAAGTATGTACAAATACATCTAATGTACTGACAGATAGCTTGAGGAGTAATGATCCTAAGTATCGGGACAGGCAGGCCTAAGCAAACAGTGCAGACCCAGATCAGACTGCTCCTGAAGGAGCAGTCTGATCAGGGTCTACACTGTTTCCCATTCTGTCTGTACCTTTTGGAGTACTTGCTGGATCGTGAAACAAATTTGTTAAAATTTTAGGAGCATTACAGCAAGTCCTCAAGGTGTCCAAATTTTTAGGATTTTTACAGTATTATATAAGCCCCATCAAGAGAATATTCAGGCTGAGTTGTTCAAAGCAACATTAGCTTAACATGGCCCGTTAGTTATCAAATTGTTTACTGTTTTAGCAAATATATAATCTAATACTCTATGTATGCTGGAAAGTGAGTAGCTTTTGCATTTCACACGCTTTTTTTCAGCAAAAAATATTAGTGCATAATGCTGTATTTATTTAATCTACTATTTATGCTGGAAAAAGTTAGTTGCTTTTGCATTTGCAAAAGCTACTCACATTTTTTCAGAAAAAATATTAGTGCATAATGCCATATTTAATGATCAAAGTTTTGACAATATGTTAACTAATGACATAGTTAGTTTTTAACAACTGGACCCTGGTCAGATGCAAACTGGGCTGCTTACGAAGCCACACAGATAAGCGAGAGAGAAACTTGAGGCGTTGTACCATTCATGCACTTTTCACTTGTACTTAGATGCTCACCAGACTGCTTCGGTAATAATGCAGGCTGATCTGCTGATTTATTGTTTGTGAATGACAAAACAAATTTTTCTCATGATGTACGTGGTTCATATTCAGTTGAGTGAGTTTTAGTTTTATGTCCCACCAACAGCTAAGGTCATACGGAGACGGGACCTCGGTTTAAATACTCATCCTAATCTGTAGAAGCCCGGGATTGCCATATTCAGTTGAAACCCATAAGACATTTTCTCATTATGAGGTATAGTGCATCTTTTCATATCTCAAAAACGGACAATTTTCTGATGAAAATTTCTCACATTGTTCTTATTTTTACGCAAAACATAGGTTGAGGGTGCTCGTTAGAACCGCCTCGTTGAGGCGGTTCTAACGAGTACCCACAACCTATGTCTTGGAGCAGAAATAAAGAAAATCATGTAAACCCCACTTTTCTATATATAAAGTGGGGTTTAGGGGGTCTTCATTTCACAGACTTGTTAACCTGATGTTTAGACTGGTAGTTCGAGCCACTGACCCTTTACTGATAAAAAGCATCTTCACCTTTATAGCTTTGGACATGTGGCCACATCCTTTTCTAATTATGGGTATCAGATTTGTTTATTGTAAGTTTTACTAAAATCCCGATACTGTAAGCAAACATTGAAAACACTGATCAGACGTGGTGCATGCTCTGGGCCTTCCATTTGTCAGTATCTCTTTGGTCAATCTATTCAAAGTTACCAAGCACGAGTAGCTCTTCGGTGCTTATGTCCGTGTGACTATCACTGATTTATATGGAATCTATGAGATCAGAGTGTTGTGTGTAAGAGGGTTATAAATAGAATCCTGACTGGAATCATGTATCAGGTTTGGCAAACAGTGTAGACCCAAATCAGATGCTGCAGAATGCATGTGGCATCTGATCAGGGTCTGCACAGTGTAGACCCAGATCAGATGTGACAGTATGCAGCACTTGATCAGGGTCTACACTGTTTGCTTACAGTACAGGAGTTTAAGTCCAAGTTAACCCTTATCCTGTTGTTCATGACAACCCCTACCTTTGCATACAGTGTAGATCCAGATCAGATGGCTTCTGATCAGGATCCACACTTTTTGTCATTCAGTTTGTGAATATTAATGAATACATAATGTCAAGTAATTTGATTGGTTGATAACAGAAATGGGCATGGATAAATTATTTTATTCAGCATGATAAGGGATAGTCATTGTACCTGGTACTGAGGCACAATTGGAACATTTTAGGGATATCATCACGATGTTGTATATAATAAAGGTATGTTGTGTCACTCATTAGATTGTTTGTTTGTTTGTATTGAAGTTTAACGGCCCAGTCAACACTATTTTAGGTCATTTTTGAGCCGGTCAGTTTACCTATCCACACTTTTCCTGAGCAGGCTTATACATAAGGGGTTAACCAGTACAGTGAAACTGACAACTGCCCTTCTTGAATCAGCAGAATGGAGAGAATGACCATAGAAAAGATTTCCTGATCAATCTCTACGAAAGAATGTTGCCAACCCCGATAGGTATCGAACTCGCGTCCTCCTGATCACCAGTCAGACGCGCATCTGACTGAGCTACCAAGGCCGGCGTCACTCATTAGAATCACCTCAATGCGCACTCAGTGCACGTGCCCAAAGGTGCCTTTTTGTTTGCCACTGCCCGTTTTACAATGTCGAAATGACACCACCCTGACAGGACCATAACTGTGTCAGGTATGAATGCTATTTTAACAATTGAAATATTATTGCTGTAAAACTGAAATAAATCTGGCTCTAAAATGTTATAAATGCTCGCAGTACCTATTTTAGTGGCTTAATTATGCTAATAGCTGATATAAGACCATATAAGTATTAAAACCCATAACATGCCAATCACGACAATTGTCATCTGCTTTGTCGTCTGCTGTTACTTTAAAAGTCATTTTTGCAAATAGCGTGGACACAGATCAGACTGCTCCTCTAGGAGCAGTCTGATCTTGGTCCACACTGTTTGCCTGTATGCAAAAATATTTTTAGAAAGTTTGCAAGAAGATTCAGCAGACGATCAACATAAGCAGACGACATTTTCAGATGCAGTTTTTCGTGGGATTTCAAGAGTTAAATAAATAAACATCTAAATCTAACAAAATTTTTATCATGGTGGCAAAACTGCAATTAGACGGTAAAATGCTTACATCAGCACAATACATGCATTGTTACTTACTTGATTTAGTAGATACTTAACACCGGTGTCAAAAGATTGTCAACATCTACACCGAATTTGTCAAAAGCCATAATGCTTTCTATCACACACATTTGAGACTTGTCGGTTTTAGGTGCAAATCAAAATTTGATCACTGCTGTCAAATGGCCCGTGCACAATGAAGACTCAGATTAGCCTGCCCATCCATACAATTGTTTTGTTTGTTTGTTTGATTTGAGGTTTAACGTCCCAGTCAACACTGTAAAGGTCATTTTGGAGACGTTGCTTCCAATTTTGTGGGACTTTTACCTGACACTGAGATGAAATGACATCTCAAGTCCTGTCGCCTAATGAAACCAATAGGGTTTATAAGCATGGACGGTCCAACTCGCACAGCTTTGCCTGGGCAGGCTTAGAACCTCTATATAAGCAGTTTACCAGTAATCGTGTGTGGATCAGATTCAGCTCTGCGGGGTCCAAGCATTAGCATTAGTCATTAGCAGCACTCAGTGCAAACTCTGACAGGGCTGGAAAATTCCACTTGTCTGTGACTCGCCATTACTAGTAAGTTTTCTGGAGAAAGAGTAAAAATTTTGCCTCACCCCTGATAAATCAGGGCTGGAAAATTCACTTGCCCTGCATGACCAAGGACATGTAGATTTTGGTAAATTTATTAGGAACTAGACAAAACTTTTACTTTTCCTCCAAAATTTTAACTTGTCAGGGCAACCAGACGAGTGGAATTTTCCAAAAATTCATGTCCTTAAGTCATAGTGTCAGGACAAGTAAAATTTTGAAGAGTTTACCAGCCCTGATTCTCATCAGACTGTGTGGATGTGCAGGCTGATCTGAGTCTTTGCTTAGTAGTTGTACAGGTTAAATTATAGCCCCAGATAAGCGAGTAGCTACATATTATTTTTCTTATTTCTGCACGAAAACTTCATGATAAGTGCCTCACCAAGACCTGGGTCAAGGTCACTCATCTGCAATCATGCCACTTTGCCGCATGTAAGAACCAAGTTCCACCAAAATCTAGCCATGTATGGGTTCTCAAAAGCAATATTCCAACAATGACATATGTGTCACGGTGTTATCAATTTAACCCTTATCTTGCTGTTCACGACAACCCCTATCTTTGCAAACAGTGTAGATCCAGATCAGATGGCTTCTGAAGAAGCCATCTGATCAGGATCTACACTGTTTGGTATTCAGTTTATGAATTTGTAGCAATAAATGACATCAAGTAATTTGATTGGCTGATAGACAGAAATGGATGTGGCTTAAATGAATATTCAGCAAGATAAGGGCTAAAAATACATTCTCTTTTTACAGGCATGAAGAAAGGGTGTGAGGATGTAGCCTGCGACTCGGTAGTCACCCATCGCTGCCCATCAGATTCAGTATTAGTGTACAACGCGACTGCGGATAGTAGTGACTGTTGTCAAAGAACGTTTGAGTGTCATTGTGATCTATCATTGTGTAAGATACCCCGCTGTGCCCCTGGACACGCCCCTTTCCTCCTGAGGAAAAGTTACAACAAACCAGGCTTCTGCTGTGATCTGTACCAGTGCAGAGTTCTAGGTAAGAGAAATAACTATTAGCCCAAATCCTGCTGAACAGGATGACTCCTACCTTTGCAAATAGTGCAGCTCCAGATCAGATGGCTTTCATCTGATCAGGATCTACACAGTTTGTCATTCTGTTCGTAAATTGAGCAAATACACTTTACTTAATAATTTGATTGGTTGATAGTCAGAAATTGGATGTGGCTAAATTAAATTATTCAGCAGGGTAAGCATTAAGTTGGCCCTGACATAAGTAAAGCTTAGATAATTCAAACTCCGAACTCAAAGTGCTTGCCAATTTTGAAGAGAATATTTTCAACCTTGATGATTTTAGCTAATTCAAACAAATTCTATAGTTTATCAATGACCTTTGAGAGTTCAACGTTCAAGCGTGCTAAGACTATTCCTTTGAGAGTTCAACGTTCAAGCGTGCTGAGACTATTCCATGTTTTATGGGAAGCAGGTTTCGGATTTCTTTTTTCACAGGATTTTAAAATTATAAATAAGTTTTTTGATAATGCCCTTATGTAGAATTCGTGGCCAATTGGTTAATATGATGCAGTACGATCCTCAGTAAAACTTTATCGCCCACTATAAAATCCCAACTGAGGGCGATTTACCTAAAACGCCGACTAGTCCAAAATTAAAAGTGCATTCACGTCTCACTGCGTTTTGAAAGACTATACTTGAGTGTTGGACTTCAAATTATCAATAAATCCATGCGCTGCGACGTGAATGGCGTCTTTTAATCTGTGGAGATCTGCTCCAAACACTAAGACTCAGGGTACTCATTAGAACTGGCTCAATGAGGTGGTTCTATTACAAGGATCCACAATCTATGTTTTTGTACAAAAATAAAGATAATAATAGTTTGTCTGTGACCAATTTTGTGTTCTAAGATGGCTGATGAGACCAATTCTAGCTCTGAACTGCACCCCCGCCCATCGGGGCCTGGAGACATAGATTGGGCTGCACGGTGATTCCTTGCAGAGCTGAAACTGACCAAACTTGAATACTGGTAAACAGTTTAGGTCTAAGCCTGCCCATGAAAAGTGATGCGAGTCGAACCGCTTCTTAAACCCTAGCGGTTTCTATGGGCGGGAGGGCTTGAGATGTCATTTCATCTCAATGTCGGGTAAAAGTCTCACAAAATCGGAAGCAACGTCTCCAAAATGACCTTAATAGTGTTGATGGGGACGTAAAACCTCAACTCAAACAAACAAAAACCAAAGCCCTGAACTGTCTGTTGCAGACAGAGCAACAGAGGTTAGAGGAAAGCAGCTCTGTTGGTGATGCCTTAGCTCTAGCTGGCTTTGCACTATGAGGGTTTCTGTTCAGCTTTGCTGATTCTTTTTATCTCATATTCACTAGTGTCCCTTCTGATGAGTCCTAGTCACTTTGCTCGGTCCAGAGCAATCTGTTCCCAAGACGTGTTGGTATATTGAAGTCCTTATTAAAAGGATGCTTTGAGGGTGTCCTTGTAACGCTTCTTCTGACTACCATGGGAGCATTTGCCTGTTTCTAATTCTCCATAGAGGATTTTCTTTGGCGACCGTTCCTCAGGCATCCTGGTAACATGGCCTGTCCATAATAATGTACACCTCTAACCTGTTGACTCCTCTTTTCTCTATAAATTTGGTTTACCGGGATGTTCATTTCACTGATATGTTTGTTGTCTTTGTTTGATTTGAGGTTTAACATCCCTATCAACACTGTATAGGTCATTTTGGATTTTGTGGGACTTTTATCGACAATGAGATGAAATGACATCTCAGGTCCTGTCAGCCAATGAAACCAATAGGGTTTATAAGCATGGACGGCCCGACTCCCACTGCTTTGCCTGGGCAGGCTTATAAAATGCCAATCACGACAATTGTCGTCTGCTGCCATCTGCCAAATACCTTAAAAGTAATTTTTTGCAAACAGTGTGGACCCCGATCAAACTGCTCCTACATGTGGACCAAGACCAGACTGCTCCTGTAGGAGCAGTCTGATCTGGGCCCACACTGTTTGCCTGTATGCATTTTTTTAAAAAGTTTGGAAAAAAAATCAGCAGACAACATAAGCAGACATTTTACATTTTCAGATTTAGATTGCTCTAAATTTGTTTCAAAATATACTGTAAATATCCTAAAAATTCGGACACTTTGAGGACTTGCTGTAATTCTCCTAAAAATTTAACAAATTTGTTCCACTTAACGCTTTAAGAAATTGGTTTCAAGATGCATGGTGCAGATGGAATGGTAAACAGTGTAGACCCTGTTTGCTTAGGCCTACCTGTTCCAATATTTAGGATCATTAAGATATACTCTTAAATTAGTGTGTGTGAATTCGGGTTTAACGTCGCTTTCAACAATTTTTCAGTCATATCACGACGGTGTCTGGTTGCGACAGGGAGCTCAGTGCTCAAGTTTATAGTGCTGCCTCACTGAAGTATCATGTCCCAGACACATGACATGATACCACACCCAGTCACATTATCCTGACACTGGATCGACCAGTCCTAGCTCTACCCCGTAACTCTGAGTGCCAAACGAGGAGCAGCTAGTACCATTTTTAACGACTTTGGTATGTCGCGGCCCGGGATCGAACCCGAGACCTCCCGTTCCCCGGAGCGGACACTCTACCAACTGAGCTATCGGGGCCGGTCGTCTTAAATTAGTATTGATGCATTTGTTATTATTTTTTTAGAGAAAATCAGGTTTGACATTTCATGAGAATCATTTATTTTGCAGAGAAAATCAGACATTTCATGTGAATCATATTCGAGCAGACGATGGACATGGAATTTGAAAATTTAAGACCTGATTTTCGGCCGGGGTAAAAAAAAATGAAAATTGCAATAGTTGTTGCATCCCTAAACGTCCGACATCCCTAAGTGTCCGACAAAATTTTAATTTCTCGCAAAATTGTTGGAAACGGTGGGGAATGTTCAATTATGACATTTTAAGTGAAAATTTCGAAAAAATTTTTTTTGGAAATATTCGAAAAATTTAACTTCAATTTTTTCTTGTCGGACATTTCGGGGTGCCCCATGCATCCCTAAGTGTCCGCCATCCCTAAATGTCCGACAACATGAAAATTGACTAAGAAAGCATTTTTATTGTTAATAATCAATCAATGATAAATAAAAAGACAAATTTAACGTTAAACCTATGTTAAAAATGTTCACCTTTGGAAATAAGCATTGCAATATATGGATCCGAATATACCGGCATCCTTAGATGTCCGCCAGCATGACAAAATCTTAGTTTCTCGGGAAGATGTCTGAAACGGTGGGGAATGATCAATTGTGACATTTTAAGTGAAAACTTCGCTTTTTTCTCGAAAATATTCGAAATTTAACTTCATTTTTTTGTCTTGTTGGACACTTAGGGATGGCCCATGCATCCCTAAGTGTCCGCCATCCCTAAATGTCCGACAACATGAAAATTGACTAAGAAAGCATTTTTATTGTTAATAATCAATCAATGATAAATAAAAAGACAAATTCAACGTTAAACCTATGTTAAAAATGTTCACCTTTGGAAATAAGCATTGCAATATATTGATCCGAATATGTTCGCAATCTCTAGATGTCCACCAGCATGACAAGTAACTTGGAAAATAGTTCTTACCGCTAATAATGAATAATGATTTATAAAGAAAAAGGTGAAGTAATTAAACCTATGCTAAAAAAGAATATCTTCGGAAATAAGCATCTTGATAAGGGATCCCAATATGGTCATCCCTAAGTGTCCGCCATCCCTAAATGTCCAACAACGTAAAAATTGGACGAGAACGCATGTTTTTTTGTTTATTAATTTTCAAATAATATTAAATAAAAAGACGTTAAATCCATGTTAAAAATTTTCACCTTCCGAAATAAGCATTAGAATATATGGATTCGAGTATGTCCGCAATCTCTAGAAGTCCGCCAGCATGACAAGTAACTAAGATCTTTTTTTTTTTCTTCTTTTTTTTTTCGCTAATTATCAATTATGATTATAAAAAAATAGACACCAGAGTGGTTGGCAAATCCCCCGTCCAAAAGGCAATATTGCCTTCAGAAAATTTTTTCACAAATAGAAAGCGCATTACACACATTCTCAACCATGTGAACAATTATGCCAAGTATTGTCAATAGATCTTGAAGGGTTTTGGAGTTATGGTGATCACGAGATAGTCATAGTATTTTATTGGAAGGGGATATAACTTTAAAACCATGGTACCAAGAGTTGTGGTTCTTGCGCATGACACGCCATCTCAACCTTGTCTACAATTATGCCAACTATCATAAATATACCTTGCAGGGTATAGGAGTTATGGAGATCACAAGATAGTCATTCTATTTTATTGAAAGGGAAGATAACTCAAAAACCATTCTTACGCATGACACGCCGTCTCAACCTTGTGTACAAGTATGCCAAGTATCACCAATTTATCTCAAAGGGTATTTAAGTTATGGCCATCACAAGATTGCGTATACGGACGGACGCCAGGCTGATCGCTTTATCCCCCGAACCTTTTCGGTCGAGGGATAAAGACAAAAATATGTTATACCTGTGCTAAAAACTTTACCTTAAATTACACAAACGCCTCCTTAAACATATTAAAAAATTTACCTGAAACTAAAAAAAAAATGAAACATTTCTGTTGAAAAAAAAAGGATTTGTTTTTATTTCTGCTCTAAACAGATGTCGCGGGCACTTGTTCGAAACGCCTCGCCGAAACTGTACTAACTAGTACCAACGATCTATGTCATAGAGCAGGAGTTAAGAAAATAATGTATAACCCAGCGAACCCCACTTTTACTTTTTTAAATGTGGGGTTTAAGGGTAAAAATTTTAGGCGTGTTTTATGTGATGGAAAATAAGCATCTTAATAGCGGGTCCCAATTAATATGGTCACCCAAAATGTCTGCCAACCCAAAATGTCTGACAACATTAAAAAAAAAGTGAGAAACATTTGTGAGATGCCAAGTTCTGCAACGGAAAACCATGTGGTTTTTCTCCAGATACTCCGGTTTTCACCAATCTCTGATTAACGATCGGCTCGATATGAGTGAAATAATCTTGAATGGGCCGAAAAACCCAAAACCAAAGAAAAAAAATCTTTTTATCGTTAACAATCATAACACATACGATATAAGAGCCGGCGCATGACAAACTCTACAATTAGAACGGTGCGACCAAATCAACCTGTGCAATCATCCTCTATTACAATAGGGGGTGACAATGGGATGCGCATGCTGATCTGAATCTTCGCTGGTCGTTTAAGACTTCCTATTAGGTTTCGTCATGCGCTGGCTCATATGTAATAGACGAAATAACGTTACCATTTTATTATAATGAGCCCGCGCATGAAAAAGTCTACAAGAAGGTTTGAGTGACCAGCGAAGACTCAGAACAGACCCTTTTTTAGGGTTTACTGCATCTTCCACGTTCAAGAGACACAACTGACAAAGTTTAAATTATACGTTGTCATGGATGAGAGACATCTCGCAATTCCTATGCAAGATCCTCGTATTGGTTTGTTGTGTGTAATATCAGTAGCTTATTTGCAAATAGACATCATCTTACCCCCCATCGACTGAATGATTTACCTTAATATACATGAAATTCAGACTGAAATGTGTCACCTGGACCCGAATAAACAGCAAAAAAAATATTCTCGCAGATGGCGTCAATGCGTTTGTTCAGGTCTGGTGTAACTATAACATTTCTGTTTCAAACAAATAGTGTATATCTTGATAAGACGCCACGTTCAGCATCGTCTGATCTGGGTCTACACTGTTTGCTCATCCTGTCATTCCATGATAACCCTTTTAAGTCTTACGAAACACTCTGACATCACCGGCTATTTTGTATAAAAAGAGTTACTCTGTGATATTCACGTTGACTTTTAAAAGCAATAACGCTTTTCGTACTAATGGACAATCGACCCAAACAGAGCCATGTTATTGTCACTACCCTGATGTCCGAAGAGAGTCATAAGTAAACAACTGTTGGGCTTGGCAGACAGTGTAGACCCTGATCAGACGCCGAAGAACGCGTAGTCTTATCAGGGTGTATACTGTTTGTATAAGATGGAAGATTTTAATGATTATATAAAATAGTCCGACCCATTTCCCATCCTGCACTCAAAGACAAAGAAAAAAAGCGAAGTTTTCACTTAAAATGTCACAATTGATCATTCTCCACCGTTTCGGACATCTTCCCGAGAAAATAAGATCTTGTCATGCTGGCGGACATCTAAGGATGACGGTATATTCGGATCCATATATTGCAATGCTTATTTCCAAAGGTGAACATTTTTAACATAGGTTTAACGTTAAATTTGTCTTTTTATTTATCATTGATTGATTATTAACAATAAAAATGCTTTCTTAGTCAATTTTCATGTTGTCGGACATTTAGGGATGGCGGACACTTAGGGATGCATGGGGCACCCCGTAATGTCCGACAAGAAAAAAATTGAAGTTAAATTTCGAATATTTCCAAAAAAAAATTTTTCGAAATTTTCCCTTAAAATGTCATAATTGAACATTCCCCACCGTTTCCAACAATTTTGCGAGAAATTAAAATTTTGTCGGACACTTAGGGATGTCGGACGTTTAGGGATGCAACAATAGTTGTATAATCAAATACCATCACAAGTCTTTTTCACACCCACACTTATTAACAGATACAAGGAAGGCGTAAGGATTTGAATAATATGGTAATGTAAAAATTATTTCTTCAACCCATTTTAGTCGGGAATCCTCAAGAAATCAGGACCTTGCAAACAATGCAGGCTCAGATCAGACTGTGCACCATGTTCTGCAGCATCTCCCATTTTCTAATTAACTCTTATCATGCTGTTCACGACAACCCCTATCTTTGGAAACAGTGTAGATCCAGATCAGATGGCTTCTGAAGAAGCCATCTGATCAGGATCTGCACTGTTTGACATACAGTTTATTAATTTGTAGCAATAAATTACATGAAGTAATTTGATTGGTTGATAGACAGAAATGGGTGTGGCTTAAATGAATATTCAGCAAGAGAAGGGTTAATTGAAAAAAATAATTCAATCTGATACCCAAAAATCTCTGAAATGTAAGTTGGTATAAAGTGGGTTGAAATTTTTCAGATTAATTTAATGTCCTTCAAATATTTTATGTGAACATCAAAAAATCTAAATATTAATTCATGCAGCTTTTTTTTCAATTGTTGAACAAACTTTGATAGTGACATGACATTTATGTTGCAAAAATGCTCCGGCATATAAGGAAATTATAACTGTTGGACATGATATGTAAGAAAAAGAACCATGTACAGTCGAACTTCAATGGCTCGAACACCTTTTGGACCTCGAAAATCTGTTCGAGACAGGAGTAGTTCGAGCCACTGAGGTTACTGTCAGGAGCCATAACGAGATATTTTCAGTCATCTTTTCGGTGTTCTATAATGAAAATGTATGCTGTGTGTACTCATTAGAATCGCCTCATCGAGGCGATTCTAATGAGTACACACAGCATACATTTGCAAGATTAAAGACTAAAATTTTCTTAATTATCCTCCACTATTTCTTATGGAGAGGATTTCGCTAGGGGCTCAAGAATGGGTTCGACACATCCATGGTAAACATGCCATCGGTGTTCGAGCCATCGAAGTACTACTGTACTATAATCCTGAATTTGAAAAATTTAAAGTTGATGTAAGTTGACAATGCAGACACTCATACTGACCTAGTAGGCTTCCTTTTAGAATGTTTGCAGGCGGCTCTGTAAGGTATGCATTGCATCTAAAAGAGAAAATGCCTGGTAGCTTCTGGAGCACCAGGAATGATTCTGATTCATTTAATAATAATAATAAAAACCAGTGCTTCAGCTGAAGTGCACGACCCACCGGATGCTTTTAGCTTTATGAGTGTTACCATATATGGGTATGGCGGCCATTTTGGTCATGTGACCTGGACCTAAAACGGTTCCCCCTATAAATGCCCCTTATCGTAAGGAGCAGATATATATCTTATACTTTAGTACTGTATTCTGAATCGTTTGCAGGATAAAATGCATTCTCACTTTTCCAATACAAAAGCATATGTGTCAAAGCTTGACCTAGGCACAAAGAAGGTCAAGGTCAACCCAGGGTCACCATTTTAGCAATTTAAGATGGGCCTACGTCCCAGATGCAATTTATCAAGTTTCGTGGAAATCTGCCCAGTGGTTCGTGAGAAGACTATTTTAAGGGTTTTTACCATATATGGCTTGGCGGCCATGTTGGTCATGTGACCTGGACCCCATGAGCAAATTTTGGTTTCCCCCATCCCATAGAGGCTCCATATGAAATTTTACTTCAATTGGCCCAACTGTTTCCGAGGAGAAGCAGTTCGAAAATTTTCACATTTTTCGCCTCGGCGAGGCTATACTAAATGGAATGTAATATTTCCCAAGTTTATTGGTTAGATCTCATTGAAATCTATCAGTATGCCAAAATTTGTTTAAATATTTCAAGCGGTTAAGTCACTATCACCAATTTTCACAAACGGGTTACAGACGGACAGACAGACAGACCATATATGGCTTGGCGGCCATTTTGGTCATGTGACCTGGACCCCATGAGCAAATTTTGGTTTCCCCCGGCCCATAGAGGCTTCATATGAAATTTGACTTCAATCGGCCCAACGGTTTCCGAAGAGAAGCAGTTAAAAAATTTTCACATTTTTCGCCTCGGAGAGGCTATACTAAATGGAATGTAATATTTTCGCAAGTTCATTGGTTAGATCTCATTGATATCTATCAGTATGCCAAAAATTGTTTAAATATTCCAAGCGGTTAAGTCACTATCACCAATTTTCACAAACGGGTTACGGACGGACAGACAGACTGACAGCATGACAGAATGACAGAATGACACGGTGATTTTAGGGCACTCTTAGAAAATCAACTGACTTCAGACGGTCGCTTTTTCTGTGGGTCGTGCAATAATAATCAACCTTATTTATAGAGGGTAACACATTTTATACTAGTACTAATCTTCCATGTGACCCTCTTTTCCTAGGTAGGAACCAGTACTAAGCAATGTGGATAAAGTTTCTTGCTCAAGGAAACAACACGTGGCGCTTGCGAGGATCGAACCGGCTACCTCTCGATCTCAAATCCGATGCTTTACCACTGCACCAGTGACAGCGCTCCCAAATCTTCATAGAGCTTGGACAAAAGTCAAAATTGTGGTTGAGTGCACTGCAGTGAATACATATAGTGACCGTTACAATAACCCATTGCAGGCGGGAAACCCCTATAGGCGTACCCTGGCAAACAGTCCAGACACAGATCAGACGCAGCAGAAGGCAGTGTCTGATCAGAGTCTGCAGTGTTTGCTAAGAGGATTTTCCATCAAAAATGAAAAAAAAAAAAAAAAAAATAGACCCCCGGCACTCCATAAACGACAAATGGACTTGTCCAAAATATAGCAGTTGAAGAGTCCACCCGTATACAATGGGTGAAACAGTGAAACTGATATGGCTTGGGCACTGATGACTGGTTTGCCACGCCTGTTTCTTCAGTCCCCAGCAAAATATTTCCCGTATTAAGGGGAATGAGAATACCTGGCAGATTTTTTCCAATATTTTTCAAAGGGAGACAACTTTTGGGACTTCCTGTCAGCTTTTCTATAAGCCCTGTCCCACTGAAAAAGGGGTCTAATCTTAAAGGAAAGAATTTGCTCCTTAGGAGCAAATTCTTTCCTTTAAGAGTTGACCCTTAATGACATGGGAGACAAAAATACTTTTGCAGGAGTTGCCTCCCCTGAAGGTGTTCCCATTCCCCTTAAACTGCAGATGTTGATACATTTTGAATAAATTTGGGAGAATTTTCTTATTTCATCTTGAAAATGTATGTTGTGTCTATACTCATTAGGATCGCCTCATTGAGGGGATTCTAATGAGTAGACACAACATACTTTTATTTCAAATAAAATTGAAAAGATATAATGCCTATTAAGCCTTCAAATTCTGACCTGGGGTTATGATTAATCCTGCTGTTCATGACAACCCTTACCTTTGTAAACAGTGTAGATTAAGAGCAGACTGCTTCTGAAGAAACTGTCGGATGCGCTTCTGACTGGTGATCAGGAGGATGCGGGTTTGATACCTGCCGGGGTCGGCAACATTCTTTCGTGGATATTGATCATGAAATCTTTTCTACGGTCATTCTCTCCCTTCCGCTGATTCAAGAAGGCCAGTTGTCCATTTCTGGCAAAAGAATGTGCACTGTATTAGTTAACCGCTTACGTATAAGCCTGCCCAGGTAAAGTGTGGATAGGTTTTGTTTTGTTTGTTTGGTTAGTTTGAGGTTTTACGTCCCCGTCAACACTGCATAGGTCATTTTGGAGACATTGCTTCCAATTTTGTGGGACTTTTACCCGACATTGAGATGAAATGACATCTCAAACCCTGCCGCCCAATGAAACTAATAGGGTTTATAAGCATGGAGGGTCTGACTCACACCACTTTGCCTGGGCAGGCTTACAATTCTCTAAGCGGTTTACCAGTACTCGTGTGTGGGTCGGTTTCAGCTCTGCGTGGAAGCATCATGCAGCCCAAATATTTCTTCAAGCCCCAATGGGTGGGGGCATAGTGTGGATAGGTAAATTGACTGCCTCAAAAATTACCTAAAATCGTGTTGACTGGGCCATTAAACTCCTATACAAACAAACTACACTGTTAATCATTCAGTTTGGGAATTTGAACGAACACATTGTATCATATGATCTGACTGGCTGATAGTCAGAATGGGTGTGGCAAATTAAAATATTCAGCAGGATAAGTGTTAACACTCAGTGGCTATTTGAGGTGTACTGCATTGTCTTCCGGGCAGAGCTGAAACTGACCGAACCTGAGTACTGGTAAACTGCTTAGAGGGTCTAAACCTGTCCAGGCAAAGTTGTGCAAATTGGACCAAATTGGTCCATGGTCATAAACCCTAGCAGTAGGGCTTGACATTCATTTCATCTCATTGTCAGGTAAAAGTCTAAAACAATTGGAAGAAACATCTCCAAAATGACCTTGATAGTGTTAACAGGGGTGTAAAGCTTCAACACAAACAAATAAAACTGTTTTTATATTAATTAAAACATGCAATTAGCCAACTACAGTACAATAAGGTACATTCCAGACTGCCTTGAGTAATAAAATAAGGAAATATGAATGAAGTGCTAAAAATGATTTATGGCGGGAGGATTTGGCTAGCAAAAAAACTTCTAATTACAAATGTCATTTTAATGTTTTTTGCTGCAGTTGTTTGTTTGGTATGAGGAATTATTATTTTCCATAAATTTCATTGATTGTCACACATGTCTTCATATGCATATCTTCTGCATATCTTCTGTCAGCATTGTGAATTAAAAATTATAATTGTTTGAATGATTTATGCTTAAGTTGTGGCAGACTTTTGAATGCTTTATGTCCAAAATTAACTTACAAATTTTAACCCTTAACCCATTGCATGGGGGAAACCCCTAAAGGGGTGCCTTGGCAAACAGTGCAGGCCCAGATTAGACGCTGCCATGTGCAGCGTCTAATCAGAGCCTCCACTGTTTGCTAAAAGTTCAGTCATTTTCCACATAAATTTTGATGAAAATACAATCCCAACACCCCTAATGAAATGAACTCCTGCTATATATAAGGAGGAATATTCCATTTGGTCTGCTCCACCCTTCGGGGCTTGTAGAAATAGATGGGCTGCATGTGTGTGTGTGTGTGTGTGTGTGAATTCGGGTTTAACGTCACTTTCAACAATCTTTCAGTCATATCACGACGGTGTCTGGTTGCGACAGGGAGCTCAATGCTCACTTTTATAGTACTGCCTCACTAAAGTATCATGTCCCAGACACATTACATGATACCACACCCAGTCACATTATCCTGACACTGGGTCAACCAGTCCTAGCTCTAAATCGTGAGTGCCAAGCGAGGAGCAGCTTGTACCATTCTTAACGACTTCGGTCTGTCGCGGCCCGGGATCGAACCTGTGACATCCCGTTCCCCGGAGCGGACACTCTACTTACTGAGCTATCGGGGCCGGTTGATGGGCTGCATGATGCTTCCAGGCAGAGCTGAGAAGCCTCCGTGGTGCAGTGGTTACGCTACTCGCCTTGTGAACCAGGGATGGCAGGATCAATCCCGGGCTTCTCCAGACTTTCGGATGAGTCTTTTAAACCGAGGTCCCGTCTCCATATGACCTTAGCTGTTGGTGGGACGTAAAATCCAAACACTCACTCGCTCCAGGCAGCGCTGAAACGGACCACACATGAGTACTGGTAAACCACTTAGAAGATCTTAGCCTGCCCAGGCAAAGCGGTGCGAGTCGGACCGTCTGTGCTTATAAACCCTATCGGTTTCATTGGGCGACACTGGGCTTGAGATGTCATTTCATCCCAATATCGAGTAAAAGTCCCACAAAATTGGAAGCAACATCTCCAAAATGACCTATACAGTGTTGACGGGGACGTTAAACTACAAATCAAACAAACAAACGAGGTTGTGTTTTCTTCAAAACTTATTTGGAAAATGGCTGAAGTTCTTGCCAATAGTGTAGGCCCTGATCAGATGCCGCATTTTGCGGGATCTGATCTGGGCCTGCACTGTTGACCAGGGTACCCGTTTTGGGGTTTCCGGTACAAAATGGGTTAAAACACCAAACCCTACTAGCAGACATTTTCAAATAGTTTCCTTATTTTTCATTGTTAGTTGGATGAAATAAGAATGCAGTCAGTCATAGCCCAAAAAAGAGGGAGAGTGAGTGTATTTGAGTTTTACGTCCCACCAACAGCTAAGGTCATACACTGACTGGCCCTCAGTTTAAAGACTCATCCGAAAGTCTGGAGAAGCCTGGGGTCGAACCTATGGCCCCTGGTTTATGAGGGGAGTAGCTTATTCTCTACACCACAAAGGCTTCTCCAGAAAAGAGGGGGTATCCACAAGTATTTTTTCTAATTTCTGCACTAAAACATACATTGTGGATACTCATTAGAAGCGCCTCACTTCTAATGAGTACCCACAACATAACGTTAGAAAAATATTGGTACTTTTCTGATGAAAAAAAAACCAGCTTATCTGGAGCTATGGGTCAATGGCATGCAAGATTTGCATTGTTTTCAGCTTGGCCCAATTTTTTCAAATCTAGCATTTGACAAATATGCTAATACTTTGCTGAAAAAAAAAAAAATATTCTTTAACTTCACTCCAGCCAAAATACCAGAATATCAAATATTTTTTTCAGTGGAACATTTTGCCAACTGAAAACCAATCCCAGGGTTCCCAGCTCTTCAAACCTAACTATGTTGTTAAAACTTTATCATTTAGCAGGTGCTAAAGCTACTCACATTTTTCAGCAAAAATGCCAGAGTGTCAGACAGTATACTTGGTAGAACAGTTGACATTTTAACCACTAACAAGCCTCTTAAACTAGCACTACTTTGAACATTTGAGCCCAGGGTCCAGTTAAGCCTTATCTTGCTGTTCACGACAACCCCTATCTTTGCAAACAGTGTAGATCCAGATCAGATGGCTTCTGAAGAAGCCATCTGATCAGGATCTACACTGTTTGGCATTCAGTTTATGAATTTGTAGCAATAAATTACATCAAGTAATTTGATTGGCTAATAGACAGAAATGGGTGTGGCTTAAATGAATATTCAGCAAGATAAGGGTTAAGCTTAGCGAGCTTTTCATAGGTCAAATGTTATAGTAAGTACAATATCTAATAATTACAGTGCTATTTTTGCTGAAAAAAATGTGAGTGGTTTTTGCATTGGCAAAATTAATGCCCCTTACATTTTGAGAATATTTGCTGTCTGAAAAAGAATCAAAGTTTGAACACTATGTTAACATATGACCTCAGTCGTTTTGGACAACTCGGATGTTTTATGTTTAATTAAATTATTTGTTGACTTGAACTTATTTGGTGTTCTGCAAAGTCCAAGATCACCTTAACCTCTGACCCTAACCATTTTTTTTTGGAAACCACAAAATGGGACACTGGCAAACTGAAGGCCCAGATTAAATACTGTAATGGGACAGACAGACCTAAGCAAACAGTATATACCTGAAGGAGCAGTCTGATCAGGGTCTACACCATTTGCCATTCTGTCTCCACTTGCTGGATCCTGAACAAACTTATTAAAATTTTAGTAGGAATAATAGCAAGTCCTCTGGGTGTCTCAGTTTATAATAGCAAGTCCTCTGAGTGTCCAAGTTTTTTTTTTTTATTTTTACAATACTGCACAATCTTGTGTCTGATCAGGGCCTTCACTGTTGGCTAAAATTTAGCCATTTTCTAATCAAATTGCTGAAAATAAATAAACCTTACACCCCCCAATTTTGCAATGAATTCCTGCTATATATAAGAAAGTACAAAATGGGTTAGTCTTAACCCAATAATATTTCTCTTGCTGAATATTCATTTAAGCCACACCCATTTCTGTCTGCCAACCAGTCAAATAACTTGATGTAATTTATTGCTACAAATTCATAAATTGAATGTCAAACAGTGTAGATCCTGATCAGATGGCTTCTTCAGAATCTGATCTGGATCTACACTGTTTCCCTAAGAAAGGGGTTGTCATGAACAGCATGATAAGAGTTAACTTCTATAAGCAAACAGAGGTTGCTTCCTGTATTGTGCTTGGGACACAAAATTCAATATTAATGTTTAAACTGGACATTTGGTCAATAAGGTTAGGTTTGCTTAGCCCTTGTTATGACCTGTGTTGGGATAATATGTCAGATAAGGCTTTCTTGCACACCAGACAAGGAAATCCGTGATTTTACCCTGGGATAGAAATATATGTTCTGACCCTGATGTTCCAACCTAGGCAACTACCGTATTCAACCTATTTACCGCACATGCTCCTATAAGCGCACATCCAAGCTTTTTCTGGAAAAAATACACAAACGCACACTTTACAGTAACCTCCCAACAAATTCATTTAAGAAATGAAATTTATTTTTCTGCAGTTCATTGAAGTATGAACGCAGTGGGTTGCGTGCAAAGTAAATTAACCCCGAAGGGGTTCATGTAAACTTTGCTAGCGACCCACTGTCGTTCATACTTTCATGAAAAGCAGAAAAATTAAATTTATTATTTATATTTACATTATTTGCCCCCCATCACTGGGCGAAAAAATGCTTGTAGGGCAAACTTTTAAAGCTGAAAAACATTTACACGCTGTTTTTCTACAAAGAGCGGAGCAGCGTTGACGTCATCAACGCCCGTAGAGAAAAATAGTTTAGAATGACGTCATTTAACGTCACTGAAAATCATGCGATTCGATGTGTTCATTGACGTATGAACGCAATTGTTTTCTATAGGTTTACATTAGACTTTACACTGGAAATGTAAATATATTGAGTTTGGCTGCATCTTTGACCCAGACAATCATATGTTTATGTGG
Organism: Lucinisca nassula; assembly: GCA_963580285.1. Classification (NCBI taxonomy): domain Eukaryota; kingdom Metazoa; phylum Mollusca; class Bivalvia; order Lucinida; family Lucinidae; genus Lucinisca; species Lucinisca nassula. The sequence goes on along the minus strand of OY757012.1, from coordinate 113,708,182 downwards.
TGAATCCCTATGCTGAAATTCAACTCTATAAAATAATCATATCGGAAGCCTTTTTCGTATTTTTTTTGTATTGAGTGTGCGCTTATCAGGTAGATTTTTTACCACAATATTTTCATACAAGTTTGAAAAAACTAAGCGCACTGTGCGGCAAATAGGTCGAATACGGTAACATAAATGTGTTTCAATTCTATTCAACTGTCGGAACTACTTCTGCACCACTTTTATTTTGTAAACAATATACATGTGCGAGCTGTCAAAACTAACCAGAGGTGTTGTGCAAGAAAAAGAATCCAATATGGGATTCTGTTGTAGATGGGCGTTCCAACCCTCGGGATGACCATACTGAGCGGAACCTCGGCGTAGCCGAGTTTCCACTCAGCACGGTCATCCCGAGGGTTGGAAACGCTCATCTACAACAGAACCCCATATCAGATTCTTATATTCTTGCACACCAGAAAAGGAAATCCTGGATTTCACCTTGGATCCTGCCCAGGTTATCCTACCCACAGAGATAAAAATTGAAAATTTAAGCATGACTGTGTCAGATTTGTACAGGTTGTGTATTGGAAGTCACATACATTATTGTTAATGGATGACATCGCTGAACTTAATTAACAACATCACTAAATGTCAGTGTTATATGTCATCATAGTATGGTCTCCGAAAGGACTGCATGATTAAAAATCCATGCACAGAAATGAAACCTATGCAAGAAAAAAAAAACTATCATGGAGAAAATATCCATCTCTTGGGTTCAAAGTCATAGCCTGGGATAAGAGACTGTTTCAGATTTATTTCATTAATATTTTCATCAAACTTTACAGAAATGTTAGGAGGCCCCCGCCCATAGGGGCTTGAAGAAATATATGGGCTGCATGATGCTTCCACGCAGAGCTGAATCCGGCCCGCACACTAGTACTGGTAAACCGCTTAGAGGATCTTAGCCTGTCCAGGAACCGCGGTGCGAGGCAGACCGTCCATGCTAATAAACCCTATTGGTTTCATTGGGCGACAGGGCTTGAGATGTCATTTCATCTCAATGTGGGGTAAAAGTCCCACAAAATTGGAAGCAACGTCTCCAAAATGACCTTTACAGTGTTGACGGGGACGTTAAACCTCAAATCAAACAAACAAACAGAAATGTTAGGCTTTTTGTACCAGAATTCTGGATTATCATAGTCCTTGAACATAACAATGGGTAGTTTTCATCTACACAAAGCAGGACTTGATAAAGTGTAGATAACCCTCGTATGCAAGACTCTGACCTCATATTAATGAGACTAGCATGGCTATTTTCTATAAATAACCTTTACCTGAATTTCATAAAAATCAGTGATAGTCACCTGAGAGCTACTTGTGCTTCGTAACTTTGGGTCGATTGACACTTACTAAGATCCAAAAATTCATTACGAGAACAAGCCCGTGAAATGATCACCCCCTTAAACCCCCCTTTATATAGAGAAAACTGGGGTTTACAGGGGTATTCATTATTTTTCTTATTTCTGCTCCAAGACATAGGTTGTGGGTACTCATTAGAACCGCCTCAATGAGGCGGTTCTAACGAGCACCCACAACCTATGTTTGCAGTATAAACAAGAAAAATATCACAGATTTTCATCAGAAAAGTATCCATTTTGGAGATGTGAAAAAATGCACTATTTCGTACGGGTGTGTTATCGTTATGTAAAAAAAACAAAAAAAAAAAAAACTTAAGTCAATTTTGCCAGTTCTCTCAACCTTTACCACTCTCGAGGCTAATTCAGCAGACGACAAATTGTTGATATTTTTCTTATTTTTTCCAGAAAACAGGACTATTGATGATATTTTTCTTATTTTTCCTAGAAAACAGGACTTGACATCTCATGCAAATTGTCTCCATAGGAGAAAACTAGAAAAATATTTCAAAATATTGTCTGCTGCGAAATATACCCAACATGCAGAGCATTAAGTGATAGCCTATCTCACTTCCTATTAACTCATTTTGAACAGAAAGGAATCTTCCACCTTATATAAAATTATAGCAGTTCATTTTGAAATTTAGAGATGACAGATTTTTTTTTTTTAAATCCATTGAGAAAATGGCTGAACTTTAAGCAAACAGTGCAGGCCCTGATCAGGGGACACGGTATGTATTGTTGCACTGTTTGCCCAATTGATTCCAATATGAAATGGTTAAACTTCCGTGTTTTATCACCACTAAAATAAGATGGGATAATAAGCTGAGATAACTGATAGAATAATGCTTATTTTTCTTAGCTGGCAATATTGTCTGTTAAAGATTATATTGTGTTAATGATATCTGACAGTTTGTCAATCTTTCATTCATCATATACAGTAAAATTCCGCTATTAGGACCACCTAAAATTAAGACTTCTTTGTGTTTCCTACAGGCAGCGTCTCCTGATAAAGGACCACCTTTGGGACTGTTCAAAAGTGGTCTGAAAGACCACTTTTGAACAGTCCCAAAGGTGGTCTTAATATAGGAGTTTTACTGTACAGTAAAATTCTGTTAATAAGGGTAGACTACACCATGATATCAAAATTTTCTGCATTTTTTACAATTTATATTTTCTAAATCCTTTTTATATTTTACATCTTATATCAGAAGCCTGACATTCTGTCTTTTTTAATAAGAAATCTAAAATAAACTGTAAATCTCAGAAATTTTTTCTTGTTTCAAATTAGCATGCTTAGGCCATTTAATAGATATTGGACCCACCTTTGGTTAATGGCCATAAAACTCCCTTGGTTCATCTTCAATAAATTTATAGGCTGTAACAAGGTGCGAAGCCATTATGCACTTATTTAATTTAGAATCATGGTCAATCGTTTACCTGTCGGCAGTTGATGAATGTCTATGAGTAGAAAATGAAAATTTTGAGCAAAATACATATTTGATGAATTAAAACACGCCAAGAATAATACCGGTTTATTTTTTGAATGCTGATTGGTAATGTGGGCAAGGGGCTTCTGTATCAGCCCAGCCAATCTTTTTTAAAATAGTTTTAATGGACAGCAGACGTTTTTCAGCTTTCGTGAAAAAAGAAAATTCTGTGTGGGTGCATGTCTTCAAAGTGATTCAGTTACTTAAATTAGCACCCAAATTGAATAGTATTTGTGTTCTTTGAAGTCACAACTTGATATAAGTATCACAAAATTTTGATATCTCATTCCATTTGGGATAAAATTCAACTTTTGTTCAGAATGACCCAGAAAATTATAGTTGCAAAATCTTTCTATTGAACAAGGTTAGAAAAATCTGTGATACATTAACCCTTGTCCTGCTGAATATTTAAATATGTCACACCCACTACTGATTATCAACCAATCAGATGACTTAATGCAAATTATTGCAAAATTTCATAAACTGAATGACAAACGATGAAGATCCTGATCAGATGGCTTCAGCCATCCGATCTGGATCTGCATTGTTTGAAAGGCAAGACATATCTGGGTTCAGCAGGATAAGGGTTATTATAGAGCATGTACTGTGTTGCCTATCCAAGGAAAATGGCTCTTTTTTAAGCAAATGATGAAAAAATGAATCCAAAAACATAAACACTCATTTTTATTCCTTTTCAGTTAATAACATCAATAGAACTTTATTTTATAACATCTAAAATAGCTTATATTAAACTTTAATTTGATGTATAACATAATTAATAGCCTCCATATTTTGCGGTATTTCGGTCCGATATTTAGCTTAAGCTGCCTGGCACACACGTAAGCCACCCTATGCACACATTAGTATCATGAACAAAGCTGCATCCCCGGTTAACAAAACATCTATTTGGGTTTAAAAAATCAGAATTGTTACTGGTTAAACAGATGAACAGAACGTTTTTCTGAGTTATTTTGATTGGGCAACATGCTGTTTGTGATTAACTCATTAATACACATCAGACTGCTGAAAAAACCACAAGAAAATTGCAAAAATCAACTCTAGAAGAAACAGTCACTAAATTCTACAGCCATTGAACGATCTCTGAGTGTGCCACTCATACATAAAGCGGGCCCATGGGGCAGTGGCGCAGCCTAGATTGAACTTTACAGGACAGTCTACATTGTACATTCTTTTGCCAGTAACAACTGCTTTTGTTTGTTTGATTTGAGGTTTAATGTCCCAGTCAACACTTTAAAGGTCATTTTGGAGGCATTGCTTCCAATTCTGTGGGACTTCTACCTGACATTGAGATGAAATGACATCTCAAGCCCTGTCACCCAATGAAACCAATAGAGTTTATAAGCATGGACGGTCTGACACTCACACCGCCTTGCCTGGGCAGGCTTAGATCCTCTAAGCGGTTAACCAGTACTCATGTGCGGTCAGTTTCAGCTCTGTGTGGAAGCATCATGCAGCCCATGTATTTCTTCAAGCCCCGATGGGCGGAGGCGGTTGAAAAGGAGAGTAGAATGACAATAGTATTAATATGATTATGATCAGTCTCCACAAAATAATGTTGCTGAACCAGCAGACTCAAACCGCATCCTCATGATTGCAATGGACTAAACCACTAAGGCTGGCCAATGAATAGAACGAAATATAAAATGAAGTTTTATATCAATACTTGCTGCTATAACATATCATAAAAAGTATCGAAAACGCCCAACCATTATTGAACTGAATGATATTCTGATAATGAGTAGATTCATCTCTCAATTTTACACATGGCTGAATTGGGTCATGTTGATTTTCTTTAACCTATTTTGTACTGGAAACCCAAAAACAGGTACACTAGCAAACAGTGCAGTCCCAGATCAGATGCCGCAAAATGCGGCATCCTATCAGGGTCTACACTGTTTGCAAAAAGTTCAGCCAATTTCCAAATAAATTTTGAAGGACACACAACCTTACACCCCAAAGTTTCGAAATGGACTCCTGCCATATATAAGGAGGAAGATTCCATTTGGTACAAAAAGGGTAAAAATTATGTCTTTATATTGAACTTCTTCATGTTTGACCTGTGTGTACACTTTAAAAATGTAAATACAATAAAATTAGTATTAATTTTAGTTGGTGTTAATAGCGGAATTTTTGTATGTATCAGACCAGACCATCAGACCAGACCATTTCCCCTTTGTATAAACTGTTGACTTACAAATCATTTTAATAACACATTCATGAGGCATAGTACTGTATATTTTTTTCCTATCTCAAAAACGTACATTTTTCTGATGAAAAGTTATGATATTTTTCTTATTTTTACTCCAAAACTCCAAACATTGGTTGAGGCGGTGCTAACGAGTGCCCACAACCTATGCATTGGATCAAAAATAAAGAAAATAATGTATACTTTATAAACCCCACTTTTGTCTATATAAAGTGGGGTTTAGAGCAGTAACATGATGTTAACATGATGTAATTTTTTCTGAAACATCAAAGTACATCCTATTGCTTACAGGTATCTTAATTACCCTTGTTCTGCTGAATATTTAAATATGCCACACCCACTACTGATTATCAACCAATCAGATTACATGATGCAAATTATTGTGACAAATTCATAAATTGAATGACAAACAATGAAGATGATCCAGATCAGATGGCTTCTTTAGAAGCCCTCATACCATCTGATCTCGATCTTCATTGTTTGAAAGATAAGACATATCTGGTCTCACGGGCTCAGCAGCACAAGGGTTAACCCACTTCTGAAAGTGTTTTACAGACACCTGTTCTAGATTTTTTTTTTTATTATTTATACATAAGAAATAAAAGCGTTTATCCAAATTGTTTAATAAAAATACCCGAGTCCAATGTTTCAATGTTTTAAACTTTATTTTTTCTGTTACCCCGAAAGCCCAACAAACTTTTTAGCTCACCTGACCGAAGGTCATGCTGAGCTTTTGTGACTATGAGATGTCCAGCGTTGTTGTGCGACGTGCGTGCGTAAACTTTTCTTGTTAACACTCTACAGTTGTGATCCAATCATCATCAAACTTGGTCAAAATGATCATCCTGACAATACCTCGGTCAAGTTCTAATATGGGTTAAAAAGTAGGTCACCAGGTCAGATCAAAGGAAACTCTTGTTGACACTAGATCTAGAGGCCACAGTTTTGGTCCATTTATCCTCAAACTTGCTCTTTATGATCATCCTGACAGTATCTTGGTCAAGTTCGAATATGGGTCGTGTGGGGTCAAAAAGTTGGTCACTAGATCAAACCATAGAAAAACCTTGTTAACACTCTAGATGCCACAGTTTTGGTACAATCATCTTCAAACTTGCTCAGAATGATCATCCTGTCAATTTGGAATATGGGTCATGTTGGGTCAAAAAGTAGGTCAGTAGGGCAAATCATAGAACACCTTGTTAACACTCTAGAGGCCCCAGTTTTGGTCCAATCATCCTCAAACTTGCTCAGGATGATCATCCAGACAATATCTCGGTCAAGTTCAAATATGGGTCATGTCGGGTCAAAAGTAGGTCAGTAGGTCAAATCATAGAAAACCTTGTTAATACTCTTGAGGCCCCAGTTTTGGTCCAATCATCCTCAAACTCACTCAGAATGATCATCCTGACAATATCTCGGTCAAGATCGAATACGGGTCATGTGGGATCAAAAAGTAGATCAGTAGGTCACAGCTTAGAAAAACCTTGTTAACACTCTAGAGGCCACAGTTTTGGTCCAATCATCCTCAAACTTTCTCAGAATGATCATCCTGACAATATCTGGGTCAAGTTCGAATATGGGTCATGTCGGGTCAAAAAGTAGGTCAGTAGGTCAAATCATAGAAAACCTTGTTAACACTCTAGAAGCCACAGTTTTGGTCAAATCATCATCAGACTTGCTCAGAATGATCATCTCTACAATATCTAGGTCAAGTTTTAATATGGGTCATGTGGGGTCAAAAAGTAGGTCAAATCATAGTAAAACCTTGTTTACACTCTAGAGACTGCAATTTTAGTCTAATTATCATCAAACTTGCTCAGAATGATCATCTTGACAATATCTAGGTCAAGTTCAAATATGGGTCAAGTGGGATCAAAAATAGGTCAGTAGGTTAAATCATAGAAAAACCTTGGGAACACAATAGAAGCCACAGGCTTGGTCTGATCATCATCAAAATTGCCCAGAATGATCATCTTGACAATATCTTGGTCAAGTTTGAATATGGGTCATGTCGGTCAAAAGGTAGGTCAGTTGGTCAAATCAGAGAAAAACCTTGTGAACACACTAGAGGCCAAAGTTTTGGTCAGATCATCATCAAACTTGCCCAGAATGATCATCTTGACAATATCTAGGTCAAGTTCGAATATGGGTCATGTTGGGTCAAAAAGTAGATCAGTAGGTCAAATCATAGAAAAACCTTGTGAATACTCTAGAGGCCACAGTTTTGGTCCGATCATGATCAAACTTGCTCAGAATGATCTTTTGACAATATCTCGGTTAATTTCGAATATGGGTCATGTCTGGTCAATAAGTAGGTCAGTAGGTCAGATCATAGAAAAACCTTGTGAACACACTAGGGGCCCCAGTTTTGGTCTGATCATTAAACCTCAATTTAAACAAACAAAATCATAAAACTTGCTCAGAATGATCATCTTGGCAATATCTGGGTCAAGTTTGAATACGGGTCATGTCGGGTCAAAAAGTAGGTCAGGAGGTCAAATCATAGAAAAACATTGTGAACACTCTAAGAAGCCACAGTTTTAGTCCAATCATCATAAAGCTTGCTCAGAATGATCATCTGGATAATCTCTCAGTTAAGTTCGAATATGGGGTCATGTCAAATCAAAAGTAGATCTGTGACCTTGTCCTGTGACCTACTTTATCATAACTTTTGAACAAAATGAGATGGAGCCTTCATATTTGGCATGTATGTTCCTTGTAACAAGGTTTACCCAACCATTCAAAAATTTTACCATCACCTTGACCTTTGACCTACTGTGTCATAACTTTTGAAGCATTTGAGATACAGCCTTCATATTTGGCATGTAGGTTCCTTGCGACAAGGGTTTCCTATTCATACACCTGTGGACACAAATCCATTCAAACTTTGATGAGCTTCATTTCATTTTGATCTGATGTTTCATTCAATATTTCCTTACATCCTATCAGTCAACTGCAAGACAGAAATAAATTCAAAACACAAAGTGTTGTACATTGCATTGTAGACCTTGCACTGTCCAATCAGAATACATCTGGAATGTCAGTCAGATCTAGAAATGGAAAAAAAGTACTTGTCACAATAAGACCAATCAATGTATATTTCTTGATCCAGTTTTAGACTACTTTGGTGAATGACAATTGCTTGTCAAACTAACTTGATGCAAAGAGATTCATTGAAAGGTACTTCATAGGTGTTTGAAGCTTTTGTGTCCACAGGTGTACATAATTTAATTTCAAAAATGATCTGTGACCTTTACCTTGACATTTGATCTACTTTATCATAACTTTTGAACCATTTGAGATAGTGCCTTCATATTTGGCATGTATGTTCCTTGTGAAGAGGTCTTCCCACCTATACAAAAAAAATTGTCTTATGACCTTGACCTTTGACCTACTTTGTCATAATTTTTTAAGCATTTGAGATAGAGCCTTGATATTTTGGCATGTAGTTTCCTTGTGTCGTACAAGAATGACTTGTGACCTTGACCTGTGAACTTCTTTATCATAACTTTTGAACCATTTGAGGTAGAGCCTTCATATTTGGCATGTATGTTCCTTGTGGCAATGACTTTCACCCATACAAAAATTTTGACCTGTGACCTTGACTTTCTTTCTCATAACTTTTGAACCATTCAAGATAGAGCCTTCATATTTGGCATGTAGGGTCCTTGTGACAAGGGCTTCCCAACCATGCAAAATTTCTGACAGGTGACCTTGACCTTTGATCGTTTTTGTCATAACTTTTGAACCATTTAAGGTAGAGCCTTCATATTTGGCATGTATGTTCCTTGTGACAAGGTCTTCCCCATCATGCAAAAAAATTTGACCTGTGACCTTGACCTTGATCTGGGACCTACTTAATCGTAACTTTGGAACCATTTAAGATAGAGCCTTCATATTTGGCATGTATATTCCTTGTGACAATGTCTTCACATCTATACAAAAAGTTTGACCTTTGACCTTGACCTTTGACCTACTTTATCGTAAGTTTTGACCATTTGACATTTGACAGAGCTCTAGATAAGAGGGAGTAAAGGGTATTTCAGCTTTGAAGTTTTGAAAATCAGCATTGAAATTTAATTTGAAGGGTAAAATACTCAATTAAAGTTTGGATTTCAGCATTGAAATAAATTTTAGGGGGTAAAAATTGTCACCGAGCTTTACTTTTTTAATAGAAAGCAATTACCTTCACATTGCAGTAGCAGTATTCTAGACTGGGTCTAACCCTGAACATAAAGAGAAAATAAAGCTTGGCATTTTATGTGAATTGTCTGTTTATTTTACCTATGAAATCCCGAGCTTTATTTTCTCAGAAAGCCAAAAATAGATTTTTTTTACAAAAAATGGAATTTTGTATGCTGCTCTTATGTTTGGTTCTTTAAAAGTTAAGCATTGCAAGTGGGCATTTAAGCATTAAGCTTTGAAGTAGGGGATAAATTACTCATTGTACCAAATTCTTAAGCACCGATTTGAGATAGAGCCTTCATATTTGGCATGTATTTTCCATCTGACAAGGCACCTTACTGTATTACCTACCATTTCATTGCTACAGTGTTGATCAGGTGAGCTATCCAGTGCCACCATGGCCCTCTTGTTTCAAAGTGTTCTTAAATGCATGAATGTTGCCGTAATGAGGTCTGATGCATTCAGGAGGAAATGAGTACCCGGCGAAATGGATCTTTGACAGGGAACCCCTTCCCTGCCACATGCAAACCCAGATCACATAGCGGCGACATGTGAGAGACATACTATTGTACAATCCAGCCTGAATTAATGATCCTTGTTAAATAACACAGCTGTTATCTCTTATTGATGACACATAATTTATGGATTCATACCCTGTGACCATATCTTCATATTTTCATTTATCATATTTTTCCACATTATGAGTATCTTGATTATAAATCTTTGAAGCCTTTATGAGGGTGTAACAAAAGTAATTGGTGGGGGGTGTGAGTGGGCTGTTAGGTTATAACCAGAGTACTTTTACAAGTGCCTGTAAATGACCTTTCAACCCTTTATTTGTCAAAAAACTCTATTTACAAGAATGGAAGTGTCCAAATTAAAATGTAAAAGGGGTTTTTGTTTGTTTGATTTGAGGTTTAACGTCCCCATCAACACTGTAAAGATCATTTGGGAGATGTTGCTTCCAATTTTGTGGGACTTTTACCCGACATCGAGATGAAATGACATTCAAAGCCCTGCCGCCCAATGAAACCAATATCGTTTATAAGCTTGGACAGGTCCGACTCGCACCGCTTTGCCTGGGAGGCTTATTTACCAGTACTCGTGTGCGGGTCGGTTTCAGCTCTGCGTGGAAGCATCATGCTGCCCATCTATTTCTTCAAGCCCCGATGGGCGGGGGCCGTAAAAGGTGTTAAATGCAGTATGTTAATACAGTCAATGGAGAGTCTTTCTTATAAGGACAGTACAAGAATCTGTTACCTAACATTTTGTGCTGTATAGAATTTGGTGCTATTAGAAATCCCATTAACCCATTTAGTACCGGAAACCCCTAAAGGGTACTTGGCAATCAGTGCAGGCCCAGATCAGACGCCGCAGAATGTGGTGTCTGATCAGGGCCTCCACTGTTTGCAAAACGTTCAGCCAGTTTCCAAATAGATTTTGAAGAAAACACAACCTGACACCCCGAAATTTTGAAATGGACTCCTGCTATATATAAGAAGGAAGATTCCATTTGGTACAAAAAGGGTTAATGAGCTGTATAGCCATATAGCCATACACTGTGGACACAAATGCGTTCAAACTTTGATGAGCTTCATTTCATTTTGATCTGATGTTTCATTCAATATTTCCTTACATCCTGTCAGTCAACTGCAAGACAGATTTAAATTCAAAACACAAAGTGTTTTGTACATTGCATGGTAGACCTTCAACTGTCCAATCAGAATACATCTGGAATGTCTGTCAGATCTAGAAATGGAAAAAAGTACTTGCCACAATTTAAAACCAATCAATGTATATTTCTTGATCCAGGGTGAATGACAATTGCTTGTCAAACTAATTTGATGCAAAGAGATTCATTGAAAGGCACTTCATAGGAGTTTGAACGCTTTTGTGTTCACAGGTGTAGTTACTCCACGAAACAAATGTTGTTAACAAGTGTGGTGGATATTTGTTAGAATCACCTCGGGGAGAAATGAATATTGTCATGATCCATCTCATTTTGAGCTAAGGATTCGTTCCACTGAAGTTTTGTCATTATATCAAATGTCGGTATAAAGACGGTAGACTGTACCATAATAGCTCAGAATGTAAGTACCACCCTGGTTTGACTTCAGTTCTAGCTACCTGGAACAGATCTAGAACTTATTCTGACTGTGTTTTAGAATACTTCAAAACTGTTAGTTACACATGCGATGTGGGGGTATACTGGTTAACATCTGTGCTCCCGTCCATCCATCCCTCTGTGCAGCCATCCATCCTTCCGTCCGTCTACAATCTTTCATCAAAGATTTCTCAAGAACTATAAAAGCTAGAAACCTCAAACTTGGCATACTAAGCAATCATGATGACTTGTATATGGTAAGTCTGGCAATGTCCATTATCCAATTGTTTGTTCACTTTTTCTTTTAGTCTTCTTTCTCTCCATATAGGCCAATGTTAAATTTTTCAGGAACTATGAAAGCTAGAAGCCTCAAACTTGGTATGCAATGATGATGACTTGTATTGTATTAGAGACAATCAAAATTTGTTCATCTGTTCTTTCAATTTTAGGCCAGTGTTAAATTTTGCATCAAAGATTTCTTAGAAACGGCTCAAACTTGATATGCAATGCAATATTGATGACTTATATCTTGAAAGAGACAATAGACTTTCTCGGCTTATTTGTTCCATTTGTTCTTTCAGTCTGCTTTCTCTATATAGGCCCATGTTAAATTTCTTCTTTCTCACCAACCGTCCCCGCCCATCTGGGCTTGGAGAAATAGATTGGGCTGCACGATGCTTCCACGCAGAGCTGATACCAACCGCACATGAGTACTGGTAATCCGCTTAGAACGTCTAAGCCTGCCCAGGAAAATTGCTGCGAGTCGGCCTGTCCATGCTTATAAACCCTATTGGTTTCATTGGGTGGCAGGGATTGAGATGTCATTTCATCTTAATGTCGGGTAAAAGTCCCACAAAACTGGAAGCAATGTCTCCAAAATGACCTAAATAGTGTTGACGGGGACATTAAACCTCAAATCAAATTATAGGCCAATATTAAATTTTTATCGTCAAAGATTTCTCAGAAACTACAAAAGCAAGAAGCCTCAAACTTGGCAATGCAATAGTGATGACTTACATGTGTCTCATGGTAAAGACGATGGCCCCCCCACTTTCTCCTTGTTTTGTTAATCAGGGGCCAGTTGTCCAAAGCATTGTTAGCTTAACGAGCTCGTTAGTGGTCATATTGTTAACTGTTCTAGCAAGAACAAGATCTAATATTTTCGTATTTTTGCTGAAAAAATGTGAGCAGCTTTTAGCTCAGTTGAATGCATATCTGACTGGTAATCAGGAGGATACAGGTGCATGAATTTCTTTCTTCGGTCATTCTCACCCTTTCACTGATTCAAGAAGGGCACTTAAGTGCTTGGAGAAATAGAGTGGGCCGCATGATGCTTCCACAGACACAGAGCTGAAACTGACCAAACATTATACATGTAGTACTAAAGTGGCAAAGCCTGTCCAGGCAAATTAGTATGAGTCGGACTGTCCCCAGATATAAGCCCGAGCTGTTTGTTTGAGTGGTAGGGCTTGAGATGTCATTGCATCTCAAGTGTCAAAAAAAAAAGTTCAACAAAATTGGAAGCAATGTGTCGAAATAGAGTTGACAGGGATGTAAAACCTCAACACTAAAGTAAAAATATATACACAAGGATTAACAGCAATATTTACGAACTCCTAAGGTGAGTTTGTTTGTATCATTGAATAAAGATTAAACATCTTTGAAATTCAGTTTATCATTGAACTTAAGTATACAACTTAAGCTGTCAGTAAAATTTTCAAAGACAAATTTCTTTTTAATTTGCCAGGAGTTGTTAAAATTAGTTCATAAATAAACACAGGTGTAACAGACTTTTTGTGCGAGCTGACTATTTATTTCTCTCTAATTCAAATGATATAGGATGAATACAATTGAAATATTGATACAAAATCTCTAATCTGATTTGGATCGTGTCAGGGGGTCCGTAGAGTGTAAGTGTGATTTGACACTTGATAATCTTTATCAGGGGCCAGTTGTTCAAAGCATCGTTAGCTTAACGAGCTCGTTAGTGGTCATATTGTTAACTCTTCTAGCAAGTACAATATCGTAAATTTTGGTATTTTTGCTGAAAAAATGTGAGCAGCTTTTGCGTCCGCAAAAGCTGCTCACATTTTTTCAGCAAAAATTTCAGCGTATATGCCATATTTAATGATCAAAGTTTTAACGATACGTTAACTAACGACGTCGTTAGTTTTGAACAACTGGCCCCAGAAATATCGAAAATTGAGAATGTAGTAAAGCGTCAATCACCTGGGGCCAGTTGTTCAAAGCATCGTTAGCTTAACGAGCTCGTTAGTGGTCATATTGTTAACCATTCTAGCAAGTTAAATATCTAAATTTTTGGTATTTTTGCTGAAAAAATGTGAGCAGCTTTTGCATCTGCAAAAGCTGCTCGCATTTTTTCAGCAAAAATATTAGCATATTTGTCATATTTAATGATCAAAGTTTTAACGATACGTTAACTAACGATGTCGTTAGTTTTGAACAACTGGCCCCAGATTTTACTTATTTATAACGATAAGAGCTTGGGATATATTTTAAAACAGTTTACCCTATTCCTTCCATTTAGTACCCCTCCCCCTATAAGCTCCCCCTCAGTGTTTTTACAAGAACAAAATAATAAGCACCCCTTCTGCTGTCGGAGGAAAAAATATTTTGGCTTACTTAAAGTAAAGATTTCAGTCTTTCAATCATTGCCGTATCTGCTTGTAAATCGTACCATGCAATGTATTTCTAAATCAGTGTCTGTGTTGACCACTTGGTACTTTACATGTCATGATTCCGACATATTCTAATGGAAAACTACCATGTGTAATGGGTTTTAAACTCTGCCTTCTGGTAAGATTTTTGTCTCTAATAAGCACCTCCTCTTTTCCATTGTATTTGACAAAAATAGTGCTGCACCTTAACCAATAGGATATGTCAAGAAAAACTGCATCTGAAAATGTCATCTGTTTTTAGTCGGCGAATTCGTGAATTCGCCAGACTTGAGTTGTTACTTGATGACCCTTTTCATCCACAATCCATTGAGTGGTTTTTAGAAGTATATTAGCAATCACTTTTTGTATACGCCTTAGGATTCTTGAAATCCTCCACTCAAAATGTAGTACTTGTCTAATTAAATATTGTACATGTAGGTCATGAATGGTATATTCTGCTACCAACACAGTTGTGTTATGTCTGCTGAAAGAGAAAATTGTATTGTATTGTAAAGTTTAAGCATTTTACGTCGCTACGGTCAGGCGTGTTAGCATTGCCCCACAACAGGACTTAAAGTTTGAGTGCTTCTGGGCTGCAAAACGCGGCAGATTCAGTGAAATGTGGGTCATGCTGAACTGCCAGTGCCTTCCCCTAAGTAAAGTAGAAGCACTGTAATTTAGAATTTTGAATGCCAGATCGAAAATGGGCATAAAACTGCAGAGGAATCAATGCCAATTTAGGCTGCGAATAGAGATTTCTCTGTCTCACCCGAGAGCATACTAGTTTATGTTGCTCTCTCTTAGGGCCGTGTGTAAGGCTTTGGACTGGTTAGAAATGAAGAAAAACCCATGTAATACAGGGTTGTCAGATGTGCGGCCCTAAGTTTGCGGTATAATGTATATAAAATAGATATATAAATAATACAGAAGTAAACATAAATATATGAAATAAGTAAGAAAGGAAGAGACAGAGAAAAAAGAGAAAATACAAACCTCTGCATTCTTTATTAGTATGAATGACCTGATAATCTGATTAAATGTGGCAGCTCATAATTGCTTTTATATATAAACGTGTAATCCAGCATCAATCTTGTATTCCTGTAGTGCCATCACAATATGGCGGACGTGGGTAACCCAAGTGACTGCAGCATTAAAAATCCGCGTTAAGAAATGGAAGGTATGCAAGAAAAAGAATCCAATATGGGTGTGAGGGTTGGATAGAAAAATCTGTCCCTCGGGATCACTGTCGGGCATCACGAGGCTTGCCGAGTGATGCCGGACAGTGATCCCGAAGGACAGATTTTTCCATTCACCCCTCACACCCATATATTAAGATTCTTATATTGTTGTGATTTGGAACTACTAAAATGGTAGTTTGAGCCAGCGGACCTGTCAGGCTATTGACAGTGGGAAAACTTCAGTGCTTGTGTCTATAATAAATAGTATGATCCGTTACAGCTCTGCGAGGAAGCGTCATGCAGCCAAATCTATTTATCCAAGCCCCGATGGGCGGGTTCTTCTTTTGAGTTAACCCTTATCTTGCCAATAAAGGACATTTGCAGATATATTTTTTTTCTCATATTTTAGAGAAAATAAGTTTTGACATTACATTATGTATCGTCTGCTGGGCAAAGGATTCACATGTAAGTTCGGCTTTACATTCTCTGAAATATACTTCGAAAAATTAAATTGCTGTCTGCTCTAAAATTTTGTGTGGCCCTTTAAGAGTTAATTGTATTATATGCTTAATTGAAGCTTGACTCCCATACATAATTTAAGGTGATAAAAATAATCAGGGGCATTATACCTTTAATAAAAATTATCTTTAACTTAACTAGGCTGACTGTTTTTAATTAGGGATGTACTTTGAAGTCATTATCTGTGAAAAGTGTGACACTAAGCCAAATATTTTTACTCACATACCGTAAATTTTCTGCTATTAAGACCAGCTAAAATAAATACTAATTGTGCTTTTAAAAGCATATTTAAAAAAGTGGTCTTAAAGACCACTTTTGAAACATGCCAAAGGTGGTCTTAATGTAGGAAATTGCTAAATCTTTTTGAACAGATGGATAAGAGACCACCTTTGGAACTGTTCAAAAGTGGTCTTTAAGACCACTTTTGAATAGTTCCAAAGGGGGTCTTAATGTAGGAAATTACTGAATCTTTTTGGACAGATGGATGTATGTTTTGGAGTACAATAACTTTTTTGTCAACAGAAAAACTGTATTTGCCCTAATAAGGGCACAGTCATTCCAGTCATAAAAATTAAAGTACTGACCGTGCTGTGCTGGTGGGTCTTTCGTGTCTGAGTGCAGGCAGTAAGAATTTTGCTGAATTGAGACTTAACCCATAAAACTCAGGGCCCAGTTGTTCAAAGCTAATGACGTCGTTAGTTAACATATCGTTAAAACTTTGATCATTTATTATGGCAAATATGCTAATATTTTTGCTGAAAAAAATGTGAGCAGCTTTTGCAATTGCAAAAGCTGCTCACATTTTTTAAGCAAAAATACCAAAACTTAAGACACTGAACTTGCTAGAACAGTTAACAATATGACCACTAACAAGCTCGTTAAGCTAACGATGCTTTGAACAACTGGGCCCTGTACTGTAAACAGTGTAGGCCCTGATCAGATGCTGCATTCTGCAGCATCTGATCTGGATGGCTGGATTAGGCCTGTCTGTCCCAATACTTGGGATTGTTACGGTACTTCCAGCCAAAAGTGTGACACTAAATCTTATCCATACTGTAAATATACAAATATTTTTAATCAGACCTTTTATCAAATATTCACCTCAACGATAAGCTGATGATATTTATTTTAATTTTTTTACCCTGTTTGAGGTCATTTACACTCAAAATTAGAGGTGAAACACCCCTAGGCTTTCATCCTGCAAAACTGCAAAAGCACAGTTGCATACAGATTACAAATGAAGAAGAAGTATGAAGATTATAATAATCATACATGGGTGTGAGGGATGTATAGAAAAATTTGTATCGAGGTTTACTTTCCAGCAGTCGAGAGGCTTGCCAAGTGATGCTGAACAGTGATCCCCGACAGACAGATTTTTATACCCCACCACATGATAGTGGTGGGGTGTTATGATATCCCTTCCAGTGCCTGTCTGTCCATCCATCAGTACGTCTGCCCATTCATCCATCCATTTGTCTGTCTGTCTGTCTGTCTGTCTCTCTATCTGTACCATTTCCGATTGAAAACTTGAGTCACTATAAATCACTAAAGGAAGCATGCTATGGCCAAGGACAGTCACTCAGTGCCAATTCTGGCTCTTGAAATATCTGCCTTTGATATACAATGTATGAGATCTAAGCCTGTCCAGGAACCGCAGTGCGAGGGGGACCGTCCATGCTAATAAACCCTATTGGTTTCATTGGGCGACAGGGCTTGAGATGTCATTTCATCTCAATGTCGGGTAAAAGTCCAACAAAATTGGAAGCAACGTCTCCAAAATGACCTTTACAGTGTTGACAGGGATGTTAAACCTCAAATCAAACAAATACAATGTATGTAAAAAGTGTCTCTTGGCCAATAGCTCCTTTACTACATGTGTATATGGAATTATGCAACATTGACAAAATTTAACGGATGTATAGAATGTGAAAGGAAGCACACTGAATGACAAAATATGCATGCGACTCTCAATATGCATGCACAGGTCACCGGAATTTCAACTTCAAATTGACATCTCCACAACGAAACCAGTAGCTGGATTTCAATTCATGTTGCTGCTAATTGGCTATGCCTCTTCTCAGCTGATAAATTGATGATTCTATATATTGTCATAGATGGGATCTCTGGGTTGCCCCACCACTAAGGGTTGCAGCCTCTATAAGAAGCCAATTACTGTAGGGAAGGTCAGATCCTCCCTGCAGTTGCTTGTGTCCTATAGTTAACCCACAGCAGGCAGGAAACCCCTAAAGGGGTAACTTTGCAAACAGTGAAGGCCCAGATCAGATGCCGCATTCTGCGGCATCTGATCAGGGCCTGCAATATTTGCAAAATAATTTTCCATCAAAACTAGAGTAAAAATGAAAAAATTAGGCCTACCACCCCTTATATGACAAATGGACTTGTCCAACATACAGCAAGCCCCAAACCATAGGGGCTTGAAGAAATATATGGGCTGCATGATGCTTCCATGCAGAGCTGAATCCGGCCTGCACACTAGTACTAGTAAACCGCTTAGAGGATCTAAGCCTGTCCAGGAACCGCGGTGCGAGGCGGACCGTCCATGCTAATAAACCCTATTGGTTTCATTGGGCGACAGGGCTTGAGATGTCATTTCATCTCAATGTCGGGTAAAAGTCCCAAAAAATTGGAAGCAACGTCTCCAAAATGACCTTTACAGTGTTGACGGGGACGTTAAACCTCAAATCAAACAAACAAAACCAACATACAGCAATGGAAGAGTCCACTAGTATACAGTGGGTTAAAATGTCAGTGTGGTGACCAATGGTCATCCAAAAGTGGTCATACTAATGAGGAGACCAGAAACTCATTACAGGTTTATGTAAATAAGTTGGCCAATTAGATATGACTTGCAGGTCATTACCTGAATCATTATAAAGACATACTGGTAATTATTTCATTATAAAAGTCAGAACAGTCAGACACTAGCAGATGATCAAACAAAACTTTGTTTTTATGAGTACCTAGAATAGATGCTGAAATAGCATAAAAATTGGACACCTTAACCCATTCAGTACCAGAAACCCCTAAAGGAATACCATGGCAAACAGCGCAGGCCCAGATCAGACGCCGCAGAACGCGGCGTCTGATCAGGGCCTCCACTGTTTGCTTAAACTAATAAAGTTCAGTCATTTTCCAAATAAATTTTGAAGAAAACACAACCTGACACCCCTAAATTTTGAAGTGGACTCCTGCTATATATAAGGAGGAAGATTCCATTTGGTACAAAAAGGGTTAATAACACTAAAACTGGGACATTTGTTTTCATGTGTACTCGCACCACTTTGCCTGGGCAGTCTTACACCCTCCATATTCATGTGTGGTTGGTTTCTCACACAGAATACAATTTTATCATCACACCGCCTGAAAATTGGTGAAAGAAATGTGTTCTGTACTGTTTTACCACTGACTTATAAATTTGCCCAGGAAAAGCATGGTAAGGTAAACTGACTGGCCGAACATGACATGAACATGGCCAAACGAAGCCAAATCCACTTGGAAAATGACTGCTTTTACAACCAGTGAAGACTAATATTGTTCATCTCAGTGTCAGGTAAAAGTCCCACAAAATTGGAAGCAATATCTCCAAATGACCTTTACAGTGTTGACGGGGACGTTAAACATCAAATCAAACAAACAAACTAATATTGGACAGTGCAGATGTGTAGGCTGAATCTCTGAGTTCCCCACTGAGCAGATATAATTTAAGCCTTATAGCTGCCAAAAAAAACACACAAAAAACAGCAAATCTGGGTACATGTATTTAGAGGGGGTACCCCAACAAAGGAGGCTATTGCTGCCTTGAATATGTCTCGATTTCTTGATATTTCTACACACTGTTTACCTATAGGGGGCTGCCATTTTACCAGAAGAAGAAGTGGTCATGTATCTTCCATATATGGAAATCAAATATGATAAACTGGGAACCATTTAAGAGAAAAGAAAAGCTTCAGGAGATCAGCAATCGTTGCATGGAATACTGAACAGAATTGGTGACATACATAGTTTCTACTCTTGTTTGTTCGTCTTTCTCACTGGAAATGATTTTGGTGAAATTTATTTCCAGAAAATAGCTATGAAATCGGAAAGTGAAGCCTCAATTTCTTGTCAAATTGTAAATCATGTTTTCTGTGAGTAAAACACAGCTCCTGGCTTTAGGGTAAAGAGTTTTGCATTTGTATGAAAGTACATCCGTTTCTTGGGCTTGAAGAAATAGATGGGCTGCATGATGCTTCCACGCAGAGCTGAAACCGACCCACACACGAGTACTGGTAAACCGCTTAGAGGATCTAAGCCTGCCCAGGCAAAGCGGTGCGAGTGTCGAACCATCCATGCATATAAACCCTATTGATTCCATTGGGCGACAGGGCTGGAGATGTCATTTCATCTCCATGTCGGGTAAAAGTCCCACAAAATTGGAAGCAACGTCTCAAAAATGACCTGTACAGTGTTGACCGGGACTTTAAACCACAAATCAAACAAACTAAACATCCGTTTCTGTGAGGAAGCACCTTGTCTGAATGGGTGCATCAGATGTCTAGTGAGTTTGAGACGTTACAGAGTTGGCATACCCCTCCAAAATGATAAGAGTTGTGCGTAGCACCCTAAGAGTTAACCTCAAAACGGGTCATTGGCAAACAACATCATGGCCAGTTAGCATTGATAGCTTAACGAGCTAGTAAGATATCTAATACTCTAGTATTTTTGCTGAAAAAATGTGAGCAGCTTTTGCATTTGCAAAAGCTGCTCACATTTGTTTCTGCAAAAATATTAGTATATTTGCCATATTTAATGATCAAAGTTTTAACGATATGTAAACTAATGACATTGTTAGTTTTGAACAATTGGCCCCAGGTCGACTGAGGGCCCAGAATCACTGTTTGTAGAAAGTTCGACCATTTTCATAATGATAACCTGATACCCCTAAATTTTGCAATGAACTCCTGCTATATATATGGTGGAAGATTCCATTCAGTACAGAAAGGATTAAGGTTAATGTTTGCATGATATGGCTGGCGGGGCTTGGAACACTTTGGAAGACACGACCAGATGACCTACTCTGTGTCTTGAACTTGTACTGCAAAAGTACTTGCACTGTGTCTGAGGTAACAAGGTTCTTTGTAAATCACTTAAACTCATGAGTAAACTGACTACTGTAGATCTCGAACCATGTGACATGGCATATTTTGCACATCTCAAAAGAGTTATTTTTCTCATGAAAATTTGTGATATTTTTCTAATTAGTACTCAGAACATATTGTGTGGGTGCTAGTTAGAACAGCCTCATTGAGGTGGTTCTAATGAGTACCCACAATTAGATCAATTGGATCAGAAAAAGAAAAATAATGTATACCCCTATAAACCCCAGTTTTCTCTATATAAACTGTGATTTACAGGGGTGTTCATGAACTTGATAAAGGTGCATTATTGAGCTACCTGGTCTCAAATTTTTTTTTTCTGATTTTTTATCTTCAATGCATACTCCTTTGTCATGTGTACACTTTGGGAGCCAAATACAGCTTCAGAACTTTGTGAAAATGGTCGTTTTCATTCGTGTTTACCCTTCGCTCTGAACATGTGTTCGGATTTTCTGTTCTAAAAATAAATCTGTCACTTTACACATACATGGCGACAGTATCGTCTCTGAGTGTCGTTACTTATGGCATGGTATTCAGCGTCATATTTTTTCCAATTCAGGCATGGCCTAAGCAAACAAAGCCAAAAATGAACGTCACATAACGTCATATATGGGGATTCTATTTTTGTCACAAACTAAAAATAGATCTAACTAGTGTTCGAAACCTAGTTAAGGAATCCCTCTCAAACTCGTTTACCTGTCATCATAATTGTTCGCATTTTTGCATAAAATGCATTCATTTGTATTGTTTTAAAGAAAAATACCGGCTATATGTATTTTATTTTTGGAAGCATTTTTTCCAGATAGCTCAATAATGCACCTTTAAAGTGATGATGTCCAAAGTTGGCAAAAGGAGGAAAATTACAACAACAACAAAAAACATATAAGGCGTTTGTCTTTGTCAAAAATATTAATAGATATGTTAGTATGGTCTTATCATATATTTGTATTGAGCTTGAACAATCTGTAAATAATAATAATAATAATAATAATAAATAATAAAGACTTTATTTAATGAGGGTAACACAATTAGTACAGAACTAATCTCCCTTGCTGCTCACAATAATTGGGTAAAATCATGTGCACTTTAATTAACTGTATCAAATACCATAATGATCCTAAGTATTGGGACAGACAGGTCTAAGCAAAAGTGTAGACCAAGATCAGACTGCTCCTGAAGGGTCAAAAGGCCCCCGCCCATTGGGGCTTGAAGAAATAGATGGCCTGCATGGTGCTTCCACGCCGAGCTGAAACCGACCACACACAAGTACTGGTAAACCACTTAGATGATCTAAGTGACCTGCCAAGGCAAAGCGGGGTGAGTCGGGCCGTCCATGCTTATAAATCCTATTGGTTTAATTTTGCGTCAGGGCTTGAGATGTTATTTCATCTCAGTGTCAGGTAAAAGTCCCACAACATGGAAGCATTGTCTCCAAAATGACCTTTACAGTGTTGATGGGGACGTTAAACCTCAAATCAAACAAACAAACAAACATGTGCACTTAAATTTAAGTGGATCAAATAATGTAATGGGACAGACAGACCTAAGCAAAGAGTGTAAACCCAGATCGGAGTCTACACTGTTTGCCAATCTACATCTGCAACTTTTGGACTCCTTTCTGGATAATGAAATAAATTTGTTAAAATTTTAGGAGAATTACAGCAAGTCCACAAGGTGTCCGCATTTTTAGGACTTTTACAGTATGCTTCATGAAAAAAGCATCAATGTGCACTTAACCCTTGTCCTGCTGAATATTCATATATGCCACACCCACTACCGATTATCAACCAATCAGATTACTTGATGCAAATTATTGCAACAAATTCATAAACTGAAAGACAAACAATGAAGATCCAGATCAGATGGCTTCTTCAGAAGCCATCTGATCTGGATCTTCATTGTTTGAAAGATAAGACATATCCGAAATCAGCAGGACAAGGGTTAAAAGAGCATGTGCAATTATTACAATATATACGTCATATTAAGTTAATTTAAGTAAGTGTCAAAGCTAAATAGCCACTTAAGCTATCTATTTTATCAACAGGCCCTCCAAACATGTCAAAGGATTTCTTAGGTCATCTACCCCTGTTTATTGTATTATTTAGACTGTACCATAATAATAATTATAAAAGGCCGAGGGCCAAATGTCACCCAATGAGTATATTAAAATATTGTTATTAATCAAAATTCAAAGCTTCAAAATTAATCAAAGCACTGACAGCACTAGTGGGTCAATTGTTTCTTTAATGTAGGCGGGGGAAATACTGAACAGTGACTTAGACATTTTTGTAGTGTAAGCAAACTGTAGATCCCGATCAGACACCACATTCTGCAGCATCAGATCTTGTTTTACATTGTTAGCCAAACCCAACATATGATTTGAGTCCAGATTCTATAGATAACGTTATTTCACTCAGACATCACAGCAATTAGAATAAAACGGCTATTTTCTATAAATAACAATTACCTGGATTTCTGACAAATCAGTGATAATCACGTGGCACTGAGGACGTTTTATGTTTAGTAACCTTGGGTCGATTGACAAACAATCAACCCAGTACAGTAAGTTTTCTAAAATTCCTGGGCTTAGTGTTCGCTTAACAACTCATTAACCCATTGTAAGCTAGTGGATTCTTCCATTGCTATATATTGGACAAGTCCATTTGTTATATAAGGGACGTTACCGGTAGGTCTATGTTTTCATTTTTATTCTATTTTTGACAGAAAATTCTGTTAGCAAATAGTGCAGGCCCTGATCAGACGCTGCATTCTGCTGTTTGTCTAGGTCCCCTTTATGGGTTTCCCGCATACAGTGGGTTGACTGGTGGAAACATTGATTATTCTAGTCAATGTAACTTTTGCTGAAAAAAAAAATGAGTAACAGTTTTCACATTTTTTTCACCGGAATTGTTAACCCCAGGATTGGCTCTGTTCAGATCAGTGGAGACTGTCATCTGGGTCCTGTTGTTAAAAGGAGTTAGCTTAACGAGCTTGTTAGTGGGCAAAATGTTAACTGTCCTGGTAAGTTAAATATGTAATAGTGGTATTTTTGCTGTAAAAATGAGAGCAGCTTTTGCATTTTCAAAAGCCATTTGCAAAAACTGCTTACATTTTCTCAGCAAAAATATTAGCATATTTGCCATAATCTTAACTTAAGACATTGTTTGTTTGTTTGATTTGAGGTTTAATGTCTCCATCAACACTATAGGTCATTTTGGAGACATTGCTTTCAATTTTGTGGGACTTTTACCCGTCATTGAGATGAAATGACATCTCAAGCCCTGTCGTCCAATGAAACCAATAGGGTTTATAAACAGGGATGGTCCGACTCGCACTGCTTTGACTGGGCAGGCTTTGATACTCTGTACTTGTGTGCTGTCAGTTTCAGCTCTGCTTTGAAGCAATATGCAGCCCACCTATTTCTTCAAGCCCCGATGGGCGGGGGCAAAAAGACAGTGTTAGTTTTGAACAACTGGCCATCTGATCTGGACCTTTACTGCTTGTCATTTAGTTGACGAATCTATAGGAATAAATTACATCAAGTTACATGTACAGTAGAACTTCGATGGCTCGAACACCGATGGCTCCTTTACCATAGATGAGTCGAACCCATTCTTGAGCCCCAAGCGAAATCCTCTACATAAGAACTAGTGGGAGATTTTAGTCTTTTATCTTACAAATGTATGCTGTGTGGACTCATTAGAATCGCCTCGATGAGGCGATTCTAATGAGTACACACAGCATATATATTCATTATAGAACACCGAAAAGATGTCTAAAAGTATCTCGTTATGCCTCCTAGCAGTAACCCTCAGTGGCTCGAACTCCCCCTGTCTCGAACAGATTTTCAAGGTCCCAAAGGTGTTCGAGCCATTGAAGTTAGACTGTATTTAATTGGTTGATAGTCAAAAGTTTGTGTGGCAAAATTAAATTATTCAGCAGAACAAGGTTTAATGCAGTATCATTTGATAAAAGTTTTAACAATATTCCAGCTGGGCCCTGAGCAGTGTGACACGGGGGACCTGACTGCAAGTACAAGGAGACTTTTACCATAAAAATAAAGATTCGGACACCTCAATGACTTTCTGTACTTCTCCTAAAATATTGATAAATTTGTTTCACAATCAAGCAATGAGTCCAAAAGGTGCAGACAGTAGACCCTGGTCAGACTGTGCCTTCAGGTGTCTGAATTGTGTCTGCACTGTTTCTGTCCTAATACTTGGGATCATTACAGTAGTTCTTTCCAGACCTCATATTTTTCAGCATTTGCAGGATTTCAGGCTTTTAGAGCTTGATATTTTTCTTGATTTCAGGCTTTTAGATTTTGATGTTTTGTTCCTTTAGTTTGTTTAAAAAACTATTTAACCCTTATCCTGCTGAATAAATTTATTTACCCACACCAATTTCTGACTATGAGTCAACCAAATTACTTGATATTTTCACAAACTGCATTGCAAACAGTGTAGATCCTGATCAGATGGCTTCTTCAGAAGCCATCTGAACTGGATCTACACTGTTTGCAAAGGTAATAGTTGTCTTGTTCAGCAGGATAAGGGTTGAAGCTGTAAAAATGGGCCTTTCAGGCATGGAAAATCGTGGTCAGTATAAGGCCTGTCTTTCACAGACACTATGACCCACAGAGAGGGTTGACACATTGTTAAACATGAAATCATCACTATCATCATCAGGGGGTGGTTGGGTGAGGCAATCTTGTGTCACTGGGGCGTCCAACTGATATTGGCTTACAGTTGGGCAAGGCTGCAGCAGGTAACGGTAGAGGGCGAGTGTTGTTATTGGCTTCCAATTTCGATTGGAAGCCGTTTAGATTGGATTGGTGATACCCCAGTTTATTTCTCACAGTCTTATGATGTAACTAGGAAAGCCCTACAGATAAGACTGCTCTCCACATATTTACGCAGTGAAAACTCGTTCGGAATAAACAGGAATATGCATGCGCCCGTCGATGTCTATTTATAAAGCGTTTCCAGATATCTAATTATAAAGCGTTTCCAAGAAGTCAAACGAAGAACTAAAAAGTTACAGTAGAAACAGATCCTACTTTCACTTTCGCCCTTTTGACGTAACCTCATAATTAACCCATAGGTGCCAAAACAAATTCCGACTTTATAAGTCTGGAGTGGTCAATTTCTAACCGTAAGGATGGCATTTTGACAAAAATGCATGTACGTTGATCAAACAGTTTAGATCTTGATCAGATGCGGCGTCTGATCTGGGTCAGCACTATTTGCCAATGTCTCAAAAAGGGCCGCTAGGCATATCTGGGTTAATTCCAATAATTGAAGGTCAATGTAAAAAGTGAAATTATCTTAACTGTCGTATTCAACGTAATAAGCGTTTGTTGTGACTTGAAACCCACCCTACATCATATATGGTCTTCTGCATTGGGATCTATGTGCTAAAATCTCATGAACTAGCATTTTCATTACGAAAATATTTACAGAATTTTGCCACCCAAATTAAAATTGTCCGATAAAAAGATTTACTGGTTAGAACCGCCTCGATGACCCCGTCTAGGGGTCAAAATTAGGCAGGCGTGTTTTCGTGATGTGAAAAAAAAAAAATTCTTTTTTTTCTAGTCCAAATATAGATTGTCCGTGCTCGGTGTTCTAAACCCCCCTAAAAAAGAAAATAATGTGCCCCTGTACACCCAATTTTCTCTATATAAAGTTGGGTTTATAGGATTGTTCAGTACATATGGGTAGGCCTCAATGTGCTTTTAGTGCCCGGTTACCTTAAAAACAAGATCATCGTTGTTCAGTACACGGACTTGTTGACTTAATGCTTTTCTTTTCTAAAGGATTTGTAAGTGAGTGAGTTTTAGTTTTACGTCCCACCAACAGCTAAGGTCATACGGAGACGGGACCTCGGTTTAAAGACTCATCCGAAAGTCTAGAGAAGCCCGGGATCGATCCTGCGATCCCTGGTTTACAAGGCGAGTAGCGTAACCACTGCACCACGGAGGCTTCTAAAAGGATTTGTAAAAAACTTTTCATGGTCGCTCAGAATTGCGAAGAGAGTTTGACAGTACAAATTAGTAAAACTAGTTTTGCAGAGTCCAGTTACAGTCAAATTAACTAACTCACTGATAACTTATTCTGTAAAACAATTTTTAGGGCCCCGCACTGAAAGTGTGGGTGCCCTATAGTAATCACTCTGTCTGTCTGTCTGTCCGTGCGTCTGTCCGTCCACAAATTTCTGATAGCGCTGCCGGGGCCCTAGTCAGTTTCACTGACAGCTCTAGTTCCGAGTTGTATTTCACGAAGTAAATCAATCAAGTGTGCTTGTTGTAGGGTTTGTTTGATTTGAGGTTTAACGTCCCCGTCAACACTGTAAAGGTCATTTTGGAGACGTTGCTTCCAATTTTGTGGGACTTTTACCCGACACTGAGATGAAATGACATCTCAAGCCCTGTCGCCCAATGAAACCAATAGGGTTTATTAGCATGGACAGTCCGCCTCGCACCGGGGTTCCTGGACAAGCTTAGATCCTCTAAGCGGTTTACCAGTACTAGTGTGCGGGCCGGATTCAGCTCTGCATGGAAGCATCATGCAGCCCATATATTTCTTCAAGCCCCTATGGGCGACTTGTTGTAGGGTGGTCTCTATGAAAGTGATATGTCATTTTATCTTCATTTATTTAGGAACACTATTAACTGTTTCTTTATAAGCGGTGGGTGAAGAGAAAGCCAGTTTTAAACCATTGCTGAACTTGTCTCGATTGTGCCTCGAATTCAGGCAGAAAGAGACATCATATCCTACTTACAAAACATGACATTGTTCGTCTCTGAAATAAAAATTGTGGTTCATACGAGTAATTTAAAAGCTTAACATGGTTCTGTCTTTTCTGACAAATTTTCCATCAGCATAAAACTTGTGCGAGTGAGCAGCTCGCCACATTCAGCCTTCGCTGTTCATAAATGCCGATTTTTTTTAACCATTACAGTTAGATGCACACCGACGTTGCGGTTTCGCTCCTCGCCGGGTCCGTGAATATGTTTCTACGTACATTGTCCTCCTTTCAATGCATGGCTAACACTGAAACAGTTTCCTTAAAAGTCTTACCAGGTGCTTATTTAGAGCGACAGTGTCGATGCAACGTCATGACATTGCATCGGCTTCATGGGCATGACATGGGTCTTTTTCATAAAGGCGACCAGCACTGACTCAGGCGAGTCTGCGAGTACGCGCAACCTTACCAGAGCCTTTGCTGCTCTGGGATATGTAGAAGAGAAGATGCGTTTTAGTTGGCTACGCACATGCATTTGACAAAATGTATGATGGGCCTCCGTGGCCCAGTGGATAAGAGCACTAACTCTTTATCATTAGGTCTTTCATCGCTCAGTGGTTTGAGTCTGGCTCGGGTCACATGTGAGACACCAAGTTCTACAACTGAAGGTCAGGTGGTTTTTCTCCGGGTACTCCGGTTTTCGCCCACCTCTGATTAACGATCGGCTCCTGGATATGAGTGAAATAATCTTGAAAGGGCGTAAAACCAAAAAACACAAAAAATATGTATGATTATAAGGAAGGTAATACAGAGGAAATGATTAACTTTTTAAGCCCCAAAACTTAGGAAATCGAGCGAAAAAGAATGTGAAAAATATTGTTTTTCTTTTTTTACCAGTTGATAACTTTACTTGAAAATAAATTTGTAAAACAGCACAAATGATCGCTTGCAGGTAAACTTCAACCAAATGCGAACGCCGATGCTTACGCGGACGCCGGGTGTATGACAATAGCTCCAAGGCGAGCAAAAATGGCGGATTTTCAACTTTACAAACTGGGGAAGCCTTCCTTTTAAAAGGAAACTTTATTTCTTCTCTTTTTACACTTCCAGTCATTTTCCTCTTTCACGTTCATCTCCTCTACTATCTCTTCTATCTCTTTTCTCCCTTCCTCTGGGAGATGGCACAAAATGACCTACAAGGATTGACCTATCGTTAAACTCAAAACTCAATCAACCATCATCATCAAATACATAATCTTTGGCTACCTGCAAATGTACCAGACATTTCAAAAACATTCACAACAGGAGCAGAACTGGGGTTTTCAGATAAAATCAGGCTTGACATTTATAGTGTGAATCATCTACTTGGCAAATTATTGACATGAAATTCTTTGAATAATGTTCTTTAATGTAATTGTGCTATAATGTCGTTGCTGGTTCCTCTTTGGATGGCTCACAGACCCAGAGAGCTGCATGTAGTTGTAAAGGTACCAGCACCTGTATATTTGAGTGGGTGGAGATTTTCAAGGTTTCTGATGTTTTTATTGCAATGTTTGAAGTTTTCGGTATTCAGTTGCCAAAATCGTAAAGTGCATGGTAGTAGTCTGCAAGTTAATGATATCACTATTTTAAAACAAGGGAAAGAACAGCCCCTAGTTTCCAAAGTTGACCTTTTCCAATTTGGTCACTTCCATTCTTTACCCATTGTAGGCGGGAACTCCCTAATGGGGTACCTTGGCAAACAGTGCAGGCCCAGATCAAACGCAGCTCTGCGGCGTCTGATCAGGGCTGCACTTTTTGTGAACAGAATTTTCAACAAAAATAGAACAAAAACAAAATAATGAGCATATCACTCCTTATATAACAAATAGACTTGTCCAGCATATAGCATTGGAAGAGTCCACTAGTGGATTAAAGCTTGAAAAGAAGGGTTAGGATGAAAACTATGAGTTATCTCATCTGGATCTTCACTGTTTGCCTAAGCATTGGTCCAATATGTTTAAAGGGTAAACATGCTAGTATCCGAACAGTATGCATTGACGTGATGATTTATTTTTGCAGACAAATAATTACTATATATGGAGATCATGCTTAAAATCAAGGCTGATACATCTTGCATATTTTCCCATTATTTTTAGCTCTGCTGTTTTCGAAGAAAACGACGAGGTATTGTCATAGCTCTGGCGTTGTCTGCCTCGTGCAAAAACTTGGACATTTTGTAATATCTCTGTCATTACTGAACATATTTACTTGAAACTTGGACTATTTGTTCATTATGAAAAGGGGAACTCACATCAATAGGTGAGGTAACCCTCAAAATATTTTTGGCACAGTTATGCCCCTTTTTCGACATAGAATTTTTGCAAAAACTTGGACATTTTGTAATATCTCTGTCATTACTGAACATATTTACTTGAAACTCAGACTAGTTGTTCATTATAATCAAAGCACTGAGAGTACTGGTGGGTTGATCGTCTCTGAGTGTAGGTTGGGAAAATAGTCCTGAGCTGAGAATCGAACTGTTCGTTTAACTTTAAGCAAGCACAGTAGAGCTGACCAGACATCGCGTTATGTGGTGTCTGATTATGTAGATTCTGTTTGCCAATGCCCAAGTGTACGAGCACAGTCCACCCGCCCCCACCGTTCTGGGCTTGAATAAATAGATGGGCTGCATGATGCTTCCACACACAGCTGAATGTCCGGTAATATTGGAAGTAATGTCTCCAAATGACCTATACAGTGTTGACGGGGATGTTAAACCTTAAAACAAACAAACGAGCACAGTCCAGAATTTTCTTCTTTTTACTCTGCGCTCTGACGTCTTAGGGAAGTACTTGGATTTTGTTCAGCAGAGGAGGGAGGGTGCAAACACAGCCCCCTCCCATCTTTTGGAAATTATTTCAGATGCATACAGTTTTTCACCCTCTGCAAAATACCTGAAATTCGCATCCTCCACCCGCCCCTTTTTAGTGTCTGCGTATGGCCCTGAATCGTGTTCAAACATATGGTGATTTTGTTTTGTTTGATTTGAGGTTTAAAGTCCCCGTCAACACAGTATAAGTCATTTAGAATTTTGTGGGACTTTTACCTGACATTTAGATGAAATGACATCTCAAGCCCTGTCGCCCAATGAAACCAATAGGGTTTATAAGCATGGACAGTCCGGCCCGCACCGCGGTAGATCCTCTACGTGGTTTACCAGTACTAGTGTGCGGACGGTTTCAGCTCTGCGTGGAAGCATCATGCAGCCCATCTATTTCTTCAAGCCCCGATGGGCGGGGGCGGATACAAATGGCGAACAGTGCCGACCTGATCAGAAGCAATGTACTCTTTTTCCGATCTTGGTCTACGCTGTAAACAGTCTGGGCTACTCATTTCTGCACTTAAACATTTCAGGGTTCTAAAATTAAGTTCTTAGCAGGAGTGCCAAAAGACTATTTTTATTCGACTTGGCATACATTTGTGTAACAGTTTTATAAATAGAATGTTCCGAAAGACGTAACGTGACATCGTGGCCTGGATTAAGATATTGTGTTTCTTTCCTGGCATTCTTATACTACAGTATTTCGTTTAACCCTCAAATGTCACTATTTAAGCAAACAGTGAAGTTCCTGTGCAACCTGCTGATCAGACGCCACATTCCGCAGTGTCTGATCTGGGTTAGGAAAGTTGATTTATGAGGAATAATTATTGTGGTATCTGTCAGGACTCGATAGCTCTTGTTGCATTGATAAAAATAGCTCAACGTTTCAAGTTCTATTAATAAAACACAATATTGGTTTTCCCATGGAATTCTGTTTGGCCATTTAGTAAATTAGGGTCGATCGTAAACCGATCGACCCAAAAAGGGGAACTCATACCAATAGATGAGGTAGCCCTCAAAATATTTTTGGCACAGTTATGCCCCTTTTTCGACTTAGAATTTTTGCAAAAACTTCGACATTCTGTAATATCTCTGTCATTACTGAACATATTTACTTGAAACTGGGACTAGTTGTTCATTATGAAAAGGGGAACTCATACCAATAGGTGAGGTAACCCTCAAAATATTTTTGGCACAGTTATGCCCCTTTTTCGTCTTAAAAATTTTGTTTAACTGAAAGAAACTGCAGCCGAGCGTTGGCATCTGCATGCGGTGCTCTTGTTCTTAATTGAGTCAATTGTTAGCTCACCTGAGCTGAAGGCTTGTGAGCTTATAGTATACCAATGGTCTGTTGTCCCTCATCATCCATCGTTTGTCATCCATACACATTTTCAACCATCTCTTCTGAAACCACTTGTCCATTTGCAGTTATATTTTATATAGAACACAGGAACTACAGTAAGTCAGATGACCTTGAAACTTGGCAGACAGCAAAAGAGAATCTAGCCCTGCAAAAAGTTATATAAATGACAACCTTGGGTTGACCTTAACCTATTTTATGGCAAGGTCAAGTTTGGATCTAAGGCTTTTGTATGGGAAAAAGGTAAAATAATGCTTTTATCCAATATAATTGTAGTTTTTGAGATGTGAAAAATGCACTATGTGGCATGGGTGTGTTATCATAATGACATTACAAGACTATATAAAGATAAAGTGTCACAAAAATTTTATTTTTAAATTATATATAAGGCTTGGCATTCCATGTAAATCATCTGCCAAACAGGCCTTTTTTTCTGAGAAAAATAAAATAAAAAGAAATAAATTGAAAACCATTGCAGCCACTTGCAATACACTCTTTATCCGAGTTTTAACCCTTGTCCTGCTGAGCCTGGATATGTCTTATCTTTCAAACAATGAAGATCCAGATCAGATGGCTTCTGAAGAAGCCATCTGATCAGGATCTTCATTGTTTGTCATTCAGTTCATGAATTTGTTGCAATAATTTGCATCAAGTAATCTGCTTGGCTGATAATCAGTAGTGGGTGTGGCATATATAAATATTCAGCAGGACAAGGGTTAAGGGTTGACAATTACTGATAAAGAAGGAGGTTAGAGGGAACAAAAATGTGAAATTTTGACAGTTTTTTTCCAATTTCATGCCAATTTCACAGATCACAATTATTTTTTATATATATATGGGGTAGATCAGACAGATACCACCCTACAAAGCATGAAATATGCCGCTCATCCTGTAATTTAGCACACAACAGCAAATACTGAAGTGCCATAAGTTATGGTAATGTAAATTTTATGTTTTTCATCCCAAAGTGCATTTGAATTATTTTCATTTTTTAAATTACGCTTCAATTTACTATCAGATTTTAACATCAGAACATACTGAGCTTTAAATTACCTATTGAAATAAATTTGCAACCAATTTGCAGTGAATCTTTATTGTCAAACCATTTTACATATTTATGAACTCATTTTTGCCTTGTCTGTCAATTTTCTGTATATCAAAATGTAAATTTTTAGCACATGGCGTATACTAGTTCATGTAATGAACACCCCTCTAAACCCCACTTTATATAGAAAAAACTGGGGGTAACAGGGGTATACATTATTTTTCTTATTTCTGCTCCAAGACATAGGCCGTGGGTACTCTTAAGAACTGCCTCAATGAGGCGGTTTTTACAAGCAACCATAACCTATGTTTTGGAGAAATTGAAGAGTGCTAAATGTCACAAGGATATGTTACAATAATGAGATTTTTTTTTTTTTTTCAGATAAAATTAAGCTCAACATTTCATACCCAGCAGACGATTCACATTAAATAGCAAGCCTTATTCAATGTCATCTGCTGGTTTTGGATTGATGTTTTAAGGGTTAACCCTTATCTTGCTGTTCCCGACAACGCCTATCTTTTGAAACAGTGTAGATCCAGATCAGATGGCTTCTGAAGAAGCCATCTGATCAGGATCTACACTGTTTGACATTCAATTTATGAATTTGTAGGAATAAATTGCATCAAGTGATTTGACTGGTTGATACACAGAAATGGGTGTGGCTTAAATGAATATTCAGCAAGAGAAGGGTAATAGATGTTTTAACCTTTACCCTCTCTGGGCTAGTTCAGCAGATGACAAATTGTTGACTTTTTATACCCCACCACATGATAGGGGTGGGGTATTATGATATACCATTGAGTGTCTGTCCGTCCAACCATCCGTCCGTCCGCTGCATTTCTGATCGATAACTTGAGTAATTTTTCACAGATTTTTTTTCAAATTTTGCATGCATGTTTATACCGGGAATGAGCGGTATGGGATTATTAATGGGCGAAATCGGTTAACATTTGACAGAGTTACGGCCCTTTTAGCTCAAAATGAGGGTTTTTTTGGCATTTCCAGTCAATAACTTGAACGTTTTTTCACGGATTTTATTCAAATTTTGTATATACATTAGTATTGGGTATGAGTGATTTGGGATTGTTAATGGGCAAAATACGTTAACATTTTGATTGAGTTATGGCTGTTAACAATTCCCATTAAATAGTTTTTGGGCACTTATTCCTTTACGAAATGGAATATATGTATGAAACTTCACTGATATACAGACCATCATAAGAAGCAGGTTTTGGATTGTTAATAGGCAAAATGCGTTAACATTTGACAGAGTTATTACCATTAACAATTTCCATTTAATGGTTTTTGGACTCTTATTTGTTTATTTTATGGAATAATTGGATGAAATTTTGTGTATATACTGTGTATTGGTATTGGGAATGTTTGGTTTGGGAATTGCTCATGGCATAAATAAGAGTTGTTGTCGTAAACAATTTCCATTAAATGGTTCTGGACACTTATTCCATTACTAAATGGAATATATGGATGAAACTTCACAGATATATAGACCACTATAGGAAGAATGTTTAGTATTGTTTATTGGCAAAATATGTTAACATATTCGACAGTTATGGACGTGTACAAGTCCCATTAAATGCTTTTTGGGCTTTTATTCCTTAACTTAATGGAATATATGGATGAAACTTCTCATATATGTTCTATTAGGGAAGCATGTTTGGGATTGTTAGTTGGCAAAATACGTTAACATCTTTGTCAGTGTTTTGGCCGTTAACAATTCCCATTAAATGGGTTTTGGTTTTTTATTCCTTTACTTAAGGGAATATTTGGATAAAAATTCATAGATATATAGACCATTTATGGAAGCATGGTTGGGATGGTTAGTGGGCAAAATGAGAGTTACGGTTTTTAACAATTTCCATTCAATAGTTTTTGGACTTTTATTCATGTATTTATTTTCTATGTAAGGAATGTTTTTTGGCCAATAGCTGCTTCACTATATGGAATACCTTGATAAAATTTTACATAAGGAAGCCTGTTGTGGTCATGGATCGAATCATATTGGCCTGCAGTGGTGGGGTATCATGCAGTGTTTGTGACGCTTTTATTTCTTATTTTTCCCAGAAAGCAGGACTTGGCATCTCATGCAAATTATCTCCAATTGAGACAATTTGCATGAGATGTAAAATCCTGTTTTCTGAGATAAATAAGAAAAAATATTTCAGAATGTCGTCTGCTGAAAAAATACCCAGCATGCATAGTGATAAACGTTTGTATATTCACAGGCTGTCAGTCAAGCACTGGTGATGTTTACAAGAACAACGAGACCTGGAAAGAGGGAGACTGTACGAATTGTCTCTGTGTGGATGGGAAGAAGCGATGCCAGTCAGAGATGTGTGTCAAGACGTGTCTCAATCCGAAGCCGGTTCCCGGACGCTGTTGTCCTATCTGTGATGGTAAGTCAGATACAGTAGAACTTTGATGGCCCAAAAACTGATGGCCATTACCATGGCTGTGTCCAACCAATTTTTGAGTACCTAGGGAAGACCTCCACGGGATAATTAAGGAAATTTTCAACTTCTGTCTTGCAAATGTATACTGTGTGTACTCATTACAATCGCCCCGATTAGGCAATTCTAATGGGAATACACAATATACATTTTTATTATAGAACACCAAAAAGTTGTCCCAAAATTAACCCCGTTATGCCTCTTGGACTTGAACAACCCCTGTCTTGAACAGATTTTCCTGGTCCGAGACTTGTGTTCAACTGTATATGGCACGATACATCTGGGTTTAGGTCACATTAGGGCTGGGGACATATAGAGATTTCTTGCCATTATTGCCCAGAAGTATTTGGGAACATGTTACTATGACATGCAGCAGTAGCACACTTCTGAAGAATCGAATGATGTGCTTAGCTGGATGTCTGACTGGTGATCACGGGCCAGTTGTTCAAAGCATCGTTAGCTTAACAAGCTTGTTAGTGGTCATATTGTTAGCTGTCCTAGCAAGTACAATATCTAAAATTTTGGTATTTTTGCTGAAAAAATGTAAGCAGCTTTTGCATCTGCAAAAGCTGCTCACATTTTTTCAGCAAAAATTTTAGCATATTTGCCATGTTGAATGATCAAAGTTTTAACAATACGTTAACTAACGATGTCATTAGTTTTGAACAACTGGCCCCAGGTTGCGGGGTTGATATCTGCCAGGTTGGCAACAATTCTTTTTGTGGACATTGATCCTGAAATATTTTCTTTTACAAGTTTCTGGTGAACTATTGTGCACAGTGCACTGGTTAACCAGCTGCCTGCCTAGAAGAAGTGTGACCTGCTCAATATGACCTAAATGCTGTTGACTACAGCGTGAAACTCCAAACTAACAAAATGGTATCATGTACATTAGGGTAAGACAGAGTCATCTGAGCTGGGGATCTACCGTATGTTTGGTATCAAAAGGTTCTGCAATCTGCTGTGCCATCTGAACAGTAATTATATTAAAATATAACGATATATCCAAAAATTCAAATGACTTTACACTGAAAATATGTGTTCATCAACTGTAGAGCTATCACTGGCTAAGCCTTCATTTCTTCTCAGTAGCAGAACATTTTTGCATAGGCATGTTCATGTAATGGGACTGGGCATATATACTTGTCATTATTGTAGCTTTGCCCTATGAGCTATTGAGAACGATCATTCCAGGCTTAAGGGGAATGGATATACCTCTTTCAAAAGCATTTATTTTTTGTTTCCCTTATCGGCGAGTGTCTATGCTGTGTCCTTGGGCAAGACACGTGAAAACAACTGGAATGAGTGTTCGAGAGCGATTCAATAAGCTTGAAGCTTTCAACGCAATCGAACTAAAATAAATTAGTATAAACTAACGAGTGTCTACGCTTAAAAGAAAGAATTTGCTTCAGGAGTAAGTTCTTTCCTTTAACCCTTTTACAACATTTGCAGACAATTTTTTCAAATACTTTTTTCTTATTTTTCAGAGAAAATAAGGCTTGACATTACATGTGAATAGTCTGTCACAATAAGGCTTGATATAACATGTGAATCATCAACCCAGCAAACCATTCACATGTATTGTGATGCCATATTTTTTGGTAAAAATAAGGCGTCACATTACATGTGAATCATCTGCCACAATAAGGCTCGACATAATGTGAATTGTCTGCCCAGCAGATGAATCACATGTAATGGTAATGTTTTGCCTTATTTATTCGGCAAAAATAATATTAAACTAAGATTTACATCTGCTTTAAAAATGCCCATGGTGCTGTAGGATTTAAGAGTAAACTGTGATTATCATAAAGGGCACAATTTACCCGAAAGCATAGTTTCGGATAGTCACAAAATTAGTCACCCTTGTGAAAATTAGTGGAAAATATACCTTGTGCTTCCATGCCCTAAAAACGTCTGCTTTGACCTTTTTTTATACCAAATGGAATCTTCCTCCTTATAACTGGCAGGAGTCCATTACAAAATTTAGGCGTGTCAGGTTGTGTTTTCTTCAAAATTTATTTGGAAAATGACTGAACTTTTAGCAAACAGTGGAGGCCCTGATCAGATGCCG
Source organism: Lucinisca nassula (assembly GCA_963580285.1). Taxonomy (NCBI): domain Eukaryota; kingdom Metazoa; phylum Mollusca; class Bivalvia; order Lucinida; family Lucinidae; genus Lucinisca; species Lucinisca nassula. Next base: position 113,670,697 of record OY757012.1, on the reverse strand, counting down.
CGTTCTGCGGCATCTGATCTGGGCCTGCACTGTTTGCCAGGTACCCTTTAGGGGTTTCCGGCCTGAACTAAGTATACTGACTCACCTTTGATGCCAGTACCCCCGGGTGCTCATTACGACAGTGGGTGGACGTCAATTAATCTTTCATGTACCAGCATGTGTCTGAGAAGAAAACATGATTTTAACAAAACAGATATTTGATTTCAATGATGATAAATCATCTATTTTACTTCAAGCCACTACTTGGTATTTTTTCTTTCTTTCCGTTGTTCTTCATTTAAAGAAACAACATGGGGTCAAAAGACAAATACATAATTGTGCATTTGATACACATCAGAGTTAATAAATCATGATTTTAATGAGCAAAAGAGCAGTTTTGTTGCAATTCATTTTAAAAAATAGAAATTATTTTAGACACAAATGGCTATAGATCTGCTGAATGGCTGCAGCCAGATTGGCGAGTCTGCCGACACTTCGACAGTAGAAGAACAGATTATTTAACCCTTTTTGTACCGGAAACCCCAAAACGAATACCCTGGCAAACAGTGCAGGCCCAGATCAGATGCAGCAGAACGTGGCGTCTGATCAGGCCTACACTGTTTGCTAAAAGTTCAGTCATTTTCCAAATAATTTTTGATGAAATCGCAACCTGACACCCCCAAATTTTGAAATGGACTCCTGCTATTTATAAGGAGGAAGATTCCATTTGGTACAAAAAGGGTTAAAATATGAGATGGGTTAACCCTTATCCTGCTGAATAAATTACTTTAGCTACACCCATTTCTGACTATCCACCAATCAGATTACTTGATATAATGTATTCATTTCATAAACTCATAAAGTGCATAACAGTGTAGCTCCTGATCAGATGGCTTCTTCTGATCTGGATCTACACTGTTTGCAAAGCTAGGGGGTTGTCATGTTCAGCAGGATATATATGTTAAAACTGCATTACGAAAACACGCCTGTATAAATACCGGTACATTGTAAGTGTTGTCGCCGAAATAAAGAAAATTTTAAGATGAAAAATGGATAAACCCTATTGGTTTCATTGGGCGACAGGGCTTGAGATGTCATTTCATCTCAATGTCGGGTAAAAGTCCCACAGAATTGGAAGCAACGTCTCCAAAATGACCTTTACAGTGTTGACGGGGACGTTAAACCTCAAATCAAACAAAAGATGAAAAATGGAGATATTTTTCTTATTTCTGCTTAAAATATAGATTGTGGGTACTCGTTAAAAACACCTCATCCCACAGTCTATATTTTAGAGCAGATTTAAGAAAAATAAAGTTTACCCCTGTAAACCCCAAGTTTAAGGGGGTCAAAATTATATAGGCATGTTTTCGTGATGCAGATTATATCCATTCTTGAAAACAGTACAGATATTGATCAGATGGCTTCTGAAGCCAGCAGATAAGTATGTATAATTAATCCATTGTAAAAAAAAAAGAAAAAAAAGAAAGAAATCATGCAACAACAATGGCTGAAAATCGGGAAGGAGTGCAACTGAAAACTGTGCTTTGTGTACCTTTCACCAAAAATAGGTCACTGCTGTATCCATTCGTGACCAGAGCAGTGGTCTGATGCATACACTGAGCCTTTAAGAAAGCTTTCACATTTTGTGGGACTTCTACTCAACATAAGCCGGCCTCGGTAGCTCAGTCAGATGCAAGTCTGACTGGTGATCAGGAGGACATGGGTTCGAAACCTGCCGGTTTCGGACACATTCTTGCCGGTTTCGGACACATTCTTTCGTGGAGATTGATCATGAAATCTTTTCTACAGTCATTCTCTCCCTTCTACTTATTCAAGAAGGGCAGTTGTCAGTTTCTGGCGAAAGAGTGTGCACTGTACTGGTTTACCACTTACGTATAAGCCTGCCCAGGAAAAGTGTGGATAGGTAAACTTACCGGCTCAAAAATGACCTAAAATAGTGTTGACTGGGCTGTTAAATTCCAAAACAAACAAACAAACAAATCTACTTGACATTGAGATGAAATGACTTCTCAAGCCCTGTCGCCCAATGAAACCAATAGGGTTTATAAGTATGGACGGTCCGACTCACACCGCTTTGCCCGGGCAGGCATAGATCCTCTCAGTGGTTTACCAGTAGTTGTGTCCAGTCCAGTTTTACTGACTTGACTAAAACCCATTGGAGTGTATATAGAGAGAGGATCTTACATGAGTGTTCATGTATTATTGAATTTATTAAACAAGTTGAGGAAAATGGATAAAAAGCAAGGCTTTGCTGAGCATTTTATTCCTTTTCCTCTGCGAGTTTAATAAATTCAATAATACATGATCACAAATGCAAGATTCTATTTATCATATGACATTTAAAACGCATTAAAGTCTCAATTTTTGTACAAAAATGTCAACATTCAGCCATTAGTAAACGTGACGTCCTTTAGGATGTCATATGGATAAGGTTACGGGGCATATCTTACTAATTTGCATGTGGATTATTAAATTTATTACATGGCGACTTATTTCATTCTCAGACTGGATGTCATATGATACAGCTAAGTATAGTTAAATTTTAGAACATGACAACCCCTACCTTCGCAAACTGAAGAAGCTGTTTGATTAGGATCTTTACTGTTTGTCATTCAGTTTGTGAATTGAACGATTACATTATATCAAGTAATTTGATAGGTGGATGGTCAGAAATGGGTGTGGCTAGATTAATTTATTCAGCAGAAAAAGAGTTAATTTGGAGTACCATAGTCATGTAAACATCTTTGAACCAGATACTGATTCTGTAATCTACATGTTCATCAATTAACTCATCCAGTACCGGAAATGCCAAAAGGGGTAGTTGGCAAACAGTGCAGGCCCAGATCAGACACCTCAGAATGCGGCGTCTGATAAGGGACACCGCAGAATGCGGCGTCTGATCAGGGCCTACACTGTTTGAAAAAAATTCAGCCCTTTTCCAAATAAATTTTGAAGAAAACACACACTGACACCCCTTAATTTTGAAATGGACCCCAGCTAGATTCCATTTGGTACAAAAAGGGCTCGGGGGGAAAAAGGGTTACAAAAAACCCTGTATCAAACACAGATCTGTCTGTTCAGGAAATTATTAAGAGTTCATGCATTGTAGTTTCTCTGATTTACAACAGGATGTGTTTTGCTAAATCAGCAAAATATATCCCCTGAAAAAAAAAATTGTCTAATTACGGGATTTAATTATTTGAATCAGTGGCTAGGATCATTAATTTTCAATTTGTCATATTTCAGACTACAGGGGAAAACTTGCAAGTGTCTGTCTGTTAGTGGTGATTAGCATTGTAAGGATCAATTTAAGGCTTCATTATTTTATTTTCATATATTATCATTATCATTATTATTACTTTTTATGTTAGAGTAAGGTCTGATACATACCAAATATGGTATTGTGTCGTATTTACCATACTAATCAGACAGATATAGCTCTGAGCAAACAGTGTAAACCCGGGCCGCTCATCCAGCATTTTTAACCCTTCTCTTGCTGAATATTCATTTTAGCCACACCCATCTCTGACTTAGAATCAATCAGATTATTTGATGTAATATATTCCCACAAATCCATAAACTGAATGTCAAACAGTGTAGATCCTGATCAGATGGCTTCTTCAGAAGCCATCTGATCTGGATCTACACTGTATGCAAAGATAGGGGTTGTCGTGAACAGCAAGATAAGGGTTAAGACCCAACATGGGCTAGTATACCTTAAAAATCCTAAAAATGGGGACACCTTGGGGACTTGCTGTAATTCTCCAAAAATTTTAACAAATTTGTTTCATGTTCCAGCAAGGAATCACAATTTTTCATCTTAAATTTTTCATTTTTTGCGGTGGTAAAATTTACATTATATTTGTATAGGCGTGTTTTCGTAATGTGCATGATGCTTCCACACAGAACTGAAACCGACCCCACATAGGAGTACTGGTAAGGGTTTAGATTACACTGTTTCTACATATTAATCCTTCTGGTTTGTTGGACAGCTGGGCTTGAGATGTCATTTCATCACAATGTGGGGTAAAGGTCGCAAAAAAATTGAAAGCAACATCTCCAAAATCACCTAAGGTAGTACTGAAGGGGATGTAAAACCTCCATTCAAACAAACAAATTCTCCTAAAATTTTAACAAATTTGTTTCAAGATCCAGCAAGGAGTACAAAAGGTGCAGACGGAATGGCAAACAGTGTAGACCCTGATCAGACTGCTCCTTCAGGAGCAGTCTGATCAGGATCTGCACAGTTTGTTTTTAGGCCTTTCTGTCCCAATGCTTAGGATCAATATGGTATTCACCTTAAAGTTTTGATGATATAAATTCTGTTTAATGAGCCATTTATGAAAGAAAACATATTACATCCTGTCACATACAAAAGACCATTATTACCAAGTGCAAACCAAGAAAACTCAGACAAGCCTCCCCATGTGGTGTTCACTCTTCTTTCAGCCAGGAACTGTCTACAGACAACAGAAAAAAAACAAAACAAAAACAAGATAAGAGGCTGTTCTTGATTTGTCAGATTATCAGTCATTACATGGATCCCTTTATGCAAAACATGGCCATTAAAGAATGGGAATAATTTTTAAAACCAATTTAAAATAATTAGAAAGATGGCTAGGACTTATGTCTTCATTTTTCTCCCACAAATTTAAGTATGACTGATCATTGTTAAATTTTGTCTCGTATAAAGATGAAACATCCATCTTCAATGCAGACAGATCCTAGTCAAAATGAATGAAGTCTTTGGGGTTGGTGTCAGCGTTTGCATTTATTTAAAGAGCTAGTATTTTCCAAACTATATATATGTTTGGTATGATAATAGATATATGTCCAAAGATTTATTCAGCAATGCCCATGCCCCCAAGATGAAGGTCATGGACATAGAATTTTTATGTCAAAGTTTTTTTGTTTGTTTTTTTTAGCTCACCTGTCATGTAGCGACAAGGTGAGCTTTTGTGATCACATTTTGTCCGTTGTCAGTGCGTCCGTCCGTCCGTGCGTAAACAATTTCTTGTCCGCACGATAGCATCTTCATTTATGATTTGATTTTAACCAAACTTGCACACAACTTGTACCACCATGAGATCTGGGTTCCTTTCTTGAACCAGCCATATCCCATCATGTGTTACGGAGTTACGGCCCCTGAAAGGGCAAAAATTGCCTATTTTGGTCTTGTCCGCACAATAGCATCTTCATTTATGATTTGATTTTAACCGGACTTGCACACAACTTGTACCACCATGAAATCTGGGTTCCTTTCTTGAACCAGCCATATCCCATCATGTGTTACGGAGTTACTGCCCCTGAAAGGGCAAAAATTGCCTATTTTGGTCTTGTCTGCATGATAGATGTTTCATTTATGATTTGATTTTAACTAAACTTGCACACAATTTGTACCACCACAAAATCTCGGTCAAGTTCGAATATGGGTCATGTCGGGTCAAAAAGTAGGTCAAATCAGAAAAAAAACCTTGTGAAGACATGGGAGGCCACAGTTTTGGTCCGATCATCATCAAACTTGCCCAGAATGATCATCTTGACAATATCTCAGTCAAGGTCGAATATGGGTGTTGTCGGGTCAAAAAGTAGGTCAGTAGGTCAAATCATAGAAAAACCTTCTGAACACACTAGAGGCCACAATTTATGTCCAATCATCATCAAACTTGCTCAGAATGATCATCTTGATAATATCTTGGTCACATTCGAATATGAATCATGCCGGGTCAAAAAGTAGGTCAGTAGGTCAAATCATAGAAAAACCTTATGAATACACTAGAGGCCGCAGTTTTGGTCCAATCATTATCAAACCTGCCCAGAATGATCATCTTGACAATATCTCGGTCATGTTTGAATACCGGTCTTGTCGGGTCAAAAAGTAGGTCAGTAGGTCAAATCATAGAAAAACCTTGTGAATACACTAGAGGCCACAGTTTTGGTCCGATCATCATCAGACTTGCCCAGAATGATCATTTTGACAATATCTCGGTCAAGTTTGAATATGGGTTATGTCGGGTCACAAAGTAGGTCAGTAGGTCAAATCATAGAAAAACCTTGTGAATACACTAGAGGCCACAGTTTTTGTCTGATCATCATGAAACTTGCTCCAAATGATTATCTTGACAATTTCTCGGGCAAGTTTTAATATGGGTCATGTAGGGTCAAAAAGTAGGCCAGTAGGTCAAATCAGAGAAAAACCTTGTGAACACACTAGAGGCCACAGTTTTGGTCCGGTCATCATCAAACTTGCTCAGAATGATAGTCTTGACAATATCCGGGTCAAGATTGAATGCGGGTCATGTCGGGTCAAAAAGTAGGTCAGTAGGTCAGATCATAGAAAAAGCTTGTGAACACACTAGAGGCCACAGTTTTGGTCCGATCATCATCAAACTTGCCCAGAATGATCATCTTGACAATATCTCAATCAAGTTCAAATATGGGTCATGTTGGGTCAAAAAGTAGGTCAGTAGGTCAAATCATAGAAAAACCCTCTGAACACACTGGCGGCTACAGTTTTGGTCCGATCATCATCAAACTTGCTCAAAATGATCATTTGACAATATTCGGTTAATTTCAAATATGGGTCATGTCTGGTCAATATGTAGGTCAGATTGTTGTAAAACCTTATGAACTCACTAGAGGCCCAAGTTTTGGTCAGATCATCATCAAACTTGCTGAGAATGATCATCTTGACAATATCTGTGTTAAGTTTGAATATGGGTTATGTCGGGTCAAAAAGTAGGTCAGCAGGTCAAATCATAGGAAAACGTTTTGAACACTCTAAGAGGCCACAGTTTCAGTCAAATCATCATAAAACTTGCTCAGAATGATCATCTGGACAATATCTCGGTTAAGTTCGAATATGGGTCATGTCAAATCAAAAAGTAGATCAGTAGGTTATTTTGTCATATTTTTTGAACCGTTTGAGATAGAGCCTTCAAATTTGGCATGTAGGTGCCTTCTGACAAGGGCTTCCCACTCATGAAGATTTTACCTGTGACCTTGACCTGTGACGTGACCTATTTTATCATACCTTTTGAACCATATGAGATAGAGCCTTCATATTTGGCATGCATGTTCCTTGTTCAGCCATTCAAAACTTTTGACCCATGACCTTGACCTTTGACCTTTGACCTACTTGTCATAACTTTTAAAGCATTTGAGATACAGCCTTCATATTTAGCATGTAGGTTCCTTGCGACAATGTTGCTTAGATTATCCTCTACCAAAAAGGCTAAAACAATCCCACTCGGATGAACAAAATGGCCACCGAAGGTAAAAATAGAAAAATATTGTAAATTTGATTCAAACGGAAACTCCCCCTAAACCCTAAGGCCAATTTGATTCAAAGTTCCCAGGAATGTTGCCTAGGTTACTCCCTACCAAATAAGCTAAAATCACTCTGCTGATGAACAAGATTGCCACAAGAGCTAAAAATAGAATGCACTCGAGACAGTGACACACAGGTGAGCGAACCAGGGCCCTCTGGGTCCTCTTGTTTTAAATTTCTATGTAAAGTAACTGTTCATATTTTCCAAACCATATGACGCATTTGGTTAATATTTCATATGATGATAGATATAGATCAAAAGTTTTATTCAGCAATACCCATTCCCATGCCAATGACCTCAAGGTCAAGGTCACAGACTTAGACATTTTTAATGTAAAAGTTTTTTAACAGGTCACTGACTTCATAAACTATATACATGTATTATATGAACCTGATGTAACAGTCCATTTCTCAAGAACTTTAAGAAGGAGCTTCATTAATGATAATTTGTACAACCTTGCACCTAGGGATGGCAACTTTTATTCAAACAAGGCCTTATTCCCTCGCACAACACAGTATAGCATTTGTCACGTACGTCCATACATACTTTTGTCATCGCTCTAGCACCTACATTTCCTGGTCCGATTTCAATATAACATCACACAAATGTTCCTTATGACAATATCTGGAGCGACTTCAACTTTCAAGGTGGTGGCCTCAAGAGCAAGGTCACTGTGGCTATTTTTCGAAAAACTTTGTCATCGCTCTAGTGGCTACATTTCTTGACCAGTTTCAATATAACTTCACACAAAAGTTCTTTATGACAATATCTCAAACAAATTAGACTTTTGAAGATTGTGGCCTCAAGGTCAAGGCCACTGTGGCTATTTTAGAAAAACTTTGTCATCGCTCTAGCATGTACATTTCTTTTGACTGATTTAGTTTAAACATATTTTATTCAGGGGATGTATACAGTACAATTCTTTACAAGTTAATAAGTGTGAGAACACGGCAAAAGATCAGAACGAAAGCAGAGCTTATATTGTTTTTCTAAAAACAGCGCCTGCATTTCTTGACCAATTTCAATATTTATTTTACACTAATGTTCCTTATGACAATATCTCGAGCGCGTTCTTGCGCCTACATTTCTTGACCTATTTCAATATAACTTCACACAAATGTTCCTTATGACAATATCTCGAGCTTGTTCAACTTTCAAGGTGGTGGCCTCAAGGTCAAAGTCACTGGCTATTTTTAGAAAAACTTTGTCATCCCTCTTTCACCTACATTTCTTGACCGATTTCAATATAACTTCACACAAATGTTCCTTATGACAATATCTCAAGCGAGTTTGACTTTCAAGGTGGTGGCCTCAAGGTCAAGGTCCCTGTGGCTTTTTTAGAAAAACTTTGTCATCGCTCTAGTGCCTACATTTCTGGACCAATTTCAATAGAACTTCAAACAAAACTTCCTTATGGCAATATCTCAAGAGATTCAGACTTTCAAGGTCGTGGCCTCAGATCAAGGTCACTGTGGCTATTTTTAGAAAAACTTTGTCATTGCTCTAGCGCCTACATTTCTTTTGACCGATTTCAATATAACTTCACATAAATGTTCCTTATGACAAAATTTCGAGCCAGTTCTACTTTCAAGTTCGTGGCCTCAAGTCAAGGTCACTGTGGCTATTTTTTGAAAAACTTTGTCATCGATCGAGCGCCTACATTTCATGACCAATTACAATATGACTTCTCACAAATGTTCCTTACACCATTTTCAAGGTCGTGGCCTCAAGGTCAAGGTCACTGTTGCTATTTTTAGAAAAACTTTGTCATCGCTATAGCATCTATCTTTCTTCATCAATTTCAATATAACTTCACACTAATGTTCCTTATGACAATATCTCAAGCGAGTTCGACTTTCAAGGTTTTGGCTTCAAGGGCAAGGTCATTGTCATCGCTTTCTTCATCAGTTTCATTATAACTTCACATAAATGTGCCTTATGACAATATCTCAAGCAAGTTTGAGCTTGAATGTCAAGGTCATGGCCTCAAGGTCAAGGTCACTGTGGCTATTTTTAGAAAAAACTTTTTCATCTAGCGCCTACATTTATTGAAGGATTTCAATATAACTGGACACAAATGTTCCTTAAGATAGTATCTCGAGCGAGTTCCACTTTCAAGGTCATGGCCTCAAGGTCAAGGTCTCTTTGGCTATTTTTAGAAAAACTTTGTCATCACTCTAGGGGCTACATTTACCCGGTATTGACTGATTTTAATATAACATCACACAAGTGTTGCTTATGATAATATCTCGAACGAGTTCGACTTTCAAGGTCATGGCCTCAAGGTCATGGTCACTGTGGCTATTTTTAGAAAACTTTGTCATTGCTCTAGCGCCTACATTTATTGACCATTTTTAATATAACTTCACACAAATGTTGCTTATGATGATATCTCAAGCGTGTCAGACTTTCAGGGTCATGGCTTTAAGGTCAGGGATACGATGGCTGTTTTCAGAAAAACTTTGTCATCACTCTAGCACCTACATTTATTGACGGATTTTGATATAACATCACACAAATGTTGCTTATGATAATATCTCGAGAGAATTCGACTTTCAAGGTCATGGCCCCAAGGTCAAGGTCACTGTGGCTATTTTTAGAAAAACTTTGTCATTGCTCTAGCGCCTACATTTATTGACTGATTTTAACATAACTTCACACAAATGTTGCTTATGATAATATCTCGAGCGTGTTTGACTTTCAAGGTCATGGCCTCAAGGTCAAGGTTACTGTGGCTATTTTTAAAAAATGTCATTGCTCTAGTGCTTACATTTATTGATGAATTTTGCTACAACTACACAAATGTTGGAAATGATAATATTTCGAGCGAGTTCGACTTCAGGGGAGTGGGCTCAAGGTCAGGGTCACTGTGACTATTTTTAGAAAAACATTGTCATGGCTTTATAGCCTACATTTATTGATGGATTTTAATAGAACTTCACACAAATGTTACAAAATGATAATATTTCAAGCTGGTTTGATTTTTGCCATTTCAGTGTTTTCTACACACAAAGCAGTATTGTGGCAGGGGATTTGTATCGCCTAGGATGCCTTGTTTGACCTTGACCTAGGTTTCATGGTTTTGAGACTTAGCGCCCCATAGGTGCTACATAGCCTTCCACAGAATTCTTGTTGTTTTTTTAGAAACATTAGCTGATTATCGGTAATGTTGTTCAACATTAAAACAAGGCTTGCAGCCAGGTGTGTCTTATTTAATAACTGCAACTATTAATTAGTGCAGAAGATACTGATAACAGTAGATTATGCCATCAGAATTGTTGGCATTTTGATGAGCATATTTTGCATGATGATGCAAATATTATCATAACAGGAAATGCTAGCATTCTCCAGAGTACATTGCAGTCTGCTCCATGCTTGGACAGCAAGGCTCCTGTGTGAATGTGCAACTCCTTAACCCTTCTCTTACTGAATATTCATTTTAGCCACACCCATCTCTGACTTTGAACCAATCAGATTACTTGATGTAATTTATTCCTACAAATCCATAAATTGAATGTCAAACAGTGTAGATCCTGATCAGATGGCTTCTTCAGAAACCATCTGATCTGGTTCTACACTGTTTCCAAAGATAGGGGTTGTCTTGAACAGCAGGATAAGAGTTAAATCTTTTTGTACCAAATGGAATCTTCTTCCTTATATATTGTCATTTCATCTCAATGTCGGGTAAAAGTCCCACAAAATTGGAAGCAACGTCTCCAAAATGACCTTTACAGTGTTGACAGGGATGTTAAACCTCGAAGCAAACAAAAACAAACAAAATCTCCCTTATATATAGCAGGGGTCCTTTCAAAATTTAGGGGTGTCAGGTTGTGTTTTCTTCAAAATTGATTTGGAAAATGGCTGAACTTTTTCCAAACAGTGTAGGCCCTGATCAGACGCCGCGTTCTGCGGCGTCTGATCTGGGCTGCACTGTTTGTCAGGGTACCCATTTTGGGGGTTCTGGTACAATATGAGTTAAACTGCCAATCACAATATTGCCAAGCAGATAATTCGTATGTTATGTCAAGCCTTGTTTTCTCTGAAAAATACACAGTTTGGAAAATAAAATATCTGTCTGCTGTAAGCATTCCAGGTGTGACTGAACAATAACCCATAAAATGCCAATCATGACAATTGTCGTTTGCTTTGACGTCTGCTGGCTACTTTAAAAGACACTTTTGCAAGCAGTGTCGACCCAAATCAGACTGCTCCTCTAGGAGCAGTCTGATTTGGGTCCACACTGTTTGCCTGTACACAAAATTATTTTTGAAAAGTTTGCAAAAAATTCAGCACACGACATAAGCAGCCAACGTTTTCGGATGTAGTTTTTCTTGGCGTCATAAGGGTTTAAATTTGTGACAGAACATTGATCGCTTCTGTGAGATTGTTCATCTGTTTGAACAGGGATGCTTCTGTGAGACTGTACATCTGTTTGAACACTAAAAGCTCCTGTGAGACTGTTCATCTGTTTGAACATCAAAACTTCCTGCGAGACTGTTCATCTGTTTGAACAGCAAAACTTCCTGCGAGACTGTTCATAATTTATGCTGAAACAGCAAAAGTTCCTGTGAGACTGTTCGTCTGTTTGAACATCAAAACTTCCTGCGAGACTGTTCATCTGTTTGAACAGCAAAACTTCCTGCGAGACTGTTCATAATTTATGCTGAAACAGCAAAAGTTCCTGTGAGACTGTTCATCTGTTTGAACAGCAAAAGCTCCTGTGAGACTGTTCATCTGTTTGAACAGCAAAACCTCCTGTGACACTGTTCATCTGTTTGAACAGCAAAAGCTCCTTTGAGACTGTTCATCTGTTGCTTCTGTGTTACTGTTCATCTGTTTGAACAGCAAAATTTGCTGTATGACTGCATCTGTTTCAACAAGAAGCTCCTGTATGGCTGTGCAACTGTATTAGTAGCAAAAGTTGCTGAATGATTGTGCATCTGTTTGAACAGGAAGCTCTTGTGAGACACTACATCTGTTTAAAGATCAAGAGCTCCTCTGAGACTCACAGTGCAAAAGCTCCTGTGATTCAGAACAGTCATGGCATTTTTGTGAGTCTGTGCATCTGTCTCTCCTCTGAGACTTGTGTAGTTTTTGAACAGCAGAATCTCCATGTTTTGAACAGTAAAAGCTCCCTGCACTGTCTCACAGGAGCTTGGTGATAGGGACCTTCTTTTCATGCTCAGGCTTACTGGACCTTTTTTATTTGACCATAAATGGCAAACTACTGGCCTTCTACCCTTTTTGTACCAATGGAATCATCCTCCTTATATAAAGCAGGAGTCCATTTCAAAATTTAGGGGTGTCAAGTTATTTTCTTCAAAATTTATTTGGAAAATGGAGGAACTTTTTGCAAACAGTGCAGGCCCTGATCAGACGCCGCAGAATCTGTGGCGTCTGATCTGGGCCTGCACTGTTTGCCATATACCCGTTTTGAGGTTTCCGGTACAAAATGGGTTAAAACATTAACTGCGTCTTCATTGATATCAAAAGAGATAATGATTGGATAATTTGTGGTCATCAGTCACAGGACAGCAGTTTAACCCATTTGGTACCAGAAACCCCAAAACGGGTACCCTTGCAAACAGTGGAGGCCCAGACCAGACACCGCAGAATGCGGCGTCTGATCAGGGCCTACACTGTTTGCAAAACGTTCAGCCAGTTTCCAAATAGATTTTGAAGAAAACACAACCTGACACCCCTTATTTTTGGAATGGACTCCTGCTATATATAAGGAGGAAGATTCCATTTGGTACTAAAAGGGTTAATGTGATAATTTCAACAATTTTCCCATGTAAATTGACCAGCTGAACAACTCAATCATCTCAACACATATTTTCGGATGATTTGTGAGCACAATGAACTGGTAAAATAACCTGCTTATTATATGGGTTTTGAAAAAATGGGACAAACAAGTATTATGATTAATCCCAGCTTTAGACGGGCCTCCAGTGGCCTAGTGGTTAAGAGCGCTGACTCTTGATCATTAGGTCTCTCACCGCTGTGGTTCGAGCCTCGCTCTGTGAGACGCCAAGTTCTGCAACGGAAGGTCAGGTGGTTTTTCTCCGGGTACTCCGGTTTTCGCCCACCTCTGATTAACGATCAGCACGATATGAGTGAAATAATCTTGAAAGGGCCGTAAAACCAAAACCAAATAAAATAAAATAATCCCAGCTTTCCCTTTCCTTCATTGGGATCATTTAGAAGCCCTTCTTCCCAACCCACCCTCTCAGCAATATTTGGGTGAAATGTTGTGAGATGGTGTATATTGTTCCCTTTTGAACTGCTCTTGTTAGTTTGTTGTGGATGGCACTAGGCCAAAGTGACTAAAGTGCGGGCCGCGGGCTGCGGGCCACAGACTGCGGGCTGCGAGACATGAATAGAAAAGACTTAATATATAATATGATATAATATCTCATAGCGCATGTGCAAAATAACATGAGCTGACCCATTCAGATAGTTTAAAGGGCACTTAATTGAAGCCAGATTTACAAGATTCATCCATTTTTTCCTTCGTTTTTGGTCCACATCAAACCTTGTCTTTAATCTGTCAACATGCTTGCAATTAAATATAATTAACTTGGGCATCTGGTATTTCACAAATCAAAGGGCTGACAGCACTGTTGGGTGCATAGGCTGGGAATTGACATAAATCATTAAATTCCTGAACTTTAAGGGGAATGCATACAACTTTATGGGAGGCAACTCCTGCAAAAGTATTTTTGTATCCCATGTCAATAGGGGCCAACTCTTAAAGTAAAGGAAAGAATTTGCTCTTGAGGAGCAAATTCTTTCCTCTAAGGGTTGACCCCACTTTTTTCCATGAGACAGAGTTTATAGAAAAGTGAACTGGAAGTCCTGAAAGTTGTTTCCCATTGAAAAATTGTGTCTGTTAGGTGTTCCAATTCCCCTTAAGCCAGTATTGTAAAATGTAGAGTACCATTTTTGGCAATAACATGTCACCATTTGTTTGTATAAATTCAGTAGTTTGATGGAGCCAATTAATAATAATAATAATAATAATAATAATCAATGTTATATATAGAGGGTACTAGTACTTATATAATCTCCATCATTTAGTAAACTAGTGCTAATCTCCATGATGCCCCCGCCCATCAGGGCTTGAAGAAATATATGGGCTGCATGATGATTCCACACAGAGCTGAATCCGACCCGCACATGGGTACTGGTAAACAGCTTAGAAGATCTAAGCCTGCCCAGGCAAAGCGGTGCGCATGAGTTGGACCATCCATGCTTATAACCCCTAATGGTTTGAGATGTCATTTCATCTCATTGTCAGGTAAAAGTCCCACAAAATTGGACACAACGTCTCCAAAATGACCTTTAAAAGAGTTGACAGGGACGTTAAACCTCAAATCAGACAAACAAACTAATCTCCATGTGGCTCTCCTAGTAAAAATAAACAGTACTAAAAAGCAATGTGGATAAAGTCTCTTCAAAATTGATTCTGAAAATGGCTGAACTTTTTGCAAATAGTGCAGGCCCTGATCAGATGCCGCGTGACACGGCGTCTAATCTGGGCCTGCACTGTTTGCCAGGGTACCCATTCTTTCGCCAGAAACTGACAACTGTCCTTCTTGAATCATTGGAAGGGGGAGAATGACTGTAGAAAAGATTTCATGATCAATCTCCACGAAAGAGTGTTTCCGATCCCGGCAGTTATCGACACCGCGTCCTCCTGATCACCAGTCAGACGCCCATCCGACTGAGCTACCGAGGCCGACAATCAGTTTTGATTTAAGGCAGAAGTTGTGAAAACTTCTTGCAGTAGTTATCACATAAAGATGTCCATGTCCTTCTTAATTCCATTTTTATGTGAAATGTGGAGTTTGCAGGGGCGAAAATATCCTTTTTGAAAGTTGATTTATAAAATCAAGTTTCTATGTCATTACATTTCTACTTACGGTACTGGACCGCGTTATTCCACTTCCGCTGTTCGTTCGCTGCACAAAATAGTGCAAAGGAACTCTTGAAAACTAATTTTGCAGGCATGGAACGTCTTTTCAAAATATTTTATTTTTCGAGACGTTATACGGATTTTATATAAATTGGCATAAAAAGACATATTCTGAACAGAAAACAATACTTTAGGACTATTTTCCTATGCGCTATCCGATGATATTTTGTTTTACTCTTTCATCCCTGAGTTTCTGAACAGGACTCTTCTCGCTTTAAATATATACTTATAGAAAGGGATTTCTGATTAGTTCACTGACATGATGGCAGTTAAACAGTGTATATGTAGATTCTGGCGAGACGTGCTAGCTACGTGTCGTCTTATCAGGATCTATAAGGTTTGCATAGATACAGTGTATTTCTACCTCAGCGTCTGCACCGGTCTACAGGGTTAAAAGGGTTAGCTCGCTTGTATGTGATTATCAGTGACCGACTAAACAATCCATAACTGACCGACATCAAACACAGTTATTCACCTGCTTTCGAGAGCTCTAATTACAAAACATGTGTTGTAAGCTGTGAGTTTTGCATCAAGTTCCGTACTTTTAGCAAATAGTGAAGACAATGATCAGACGCTACATTCTGTGGCCTCTAATCTGTCTTAACTGTTTTCGAATGTCCCATTATTGAAACAATTGGCATTTATGGGTTAATGTTTTTATTTGGAGTTCGCCTAGGTTAGTCGAAGTTCGCTACATGCTGCATCTGATCAGGGTTATAATGTCTAAATCAAATGGTTTAAAAATGATTTTTTTTTTCGTCCAAATTATTCTCCTTTTATGTTCCGATGCCCGAAGGAACATAGCTCCAAGCGGCTGCATCGTCGTATCAACGCAACGTTGATGCGACGTTGCTAAGACGTAATGTGCCCGCTAGGAGAACTTGTCTAAGATTATTAGCAGATGGGACACGGACAGAATGTACTGAGCTAATTTAGAAACCATGGGGTATGTTATCATATTGAAATAGTAAAATAAAATGACTTCGAAGATAAGACATATTGCTAAATGTGCTACCCTGGTTTTTATTTGAAAGGTGTGAAATATAAAAGCTACTATAGGATAAGATCATCATCATCATCATCATCATAATCATCATCATCATCATCATCATTTCTCCACAGCTATGCAGCCCCAACTCAGTGCATCACTCAAGGCAGAGCTATGCAGCCCCTGCTCAGTGCATCACTCAATACTGTAACTGTTCCAAACATACTATCAGAATCCCTAAATACCAATATGCTTTTACTTAATTAATGCAGCAATGTGCAGAAACAAATTTATTTATTTATTATTCAGCTATAAGATATTTTGCATATACCGTTTATTATGAAATGACAAAATCATGGCCCGCAGCCCGCAACCTGTGGCCCGCAACCTGTGGCCCGCAGCCCGCAGGCCCGCAAATTAGCAACTCTGGCACTAGGCTAGGATAATGGTCCTGAATGTAGACTTTTGAATATTTTGTTTTAAACCCTTATCTTGCTGTTCACGACAACCCCTATCTTTGGAAACAGTGTAGATCCAGATCAGATGGCTTCTGAAGAAGCCATCTGATCAGGATCTACACTGTTTGACATTCAATTTATGGATTTGTAAGAATAAATTACATCAAGTAATCTGATTGGTTCAGAGTCGGAAATGGGTGTGGCTAAATTAAATATCCAGCAAGAGAAGGGTTAACCCTTAAATTCCTGTGCCAGCACATGAATGAGCCCTGTCCAGTTTTACACAGCAATCTGACCTTACAGCAGTAATAATCCATAATTGACAATAATGCCTGGCTTTTGTACAATTGCTTCGTGTGCGGGGTTTACCCAAGACAACCCCTACCTTAGTCAGACCGTCCATGCTTAAAAACCCTACTGGTTTTATTGGGCGACACGGCTTGAGATGTCATTTCATCTCATTGTCAGGTAAAAGTCCAAAAACATTTGAAGCAACTTCTCCAGAATGACATATACAGTGTTGACGGAGACGTTAAACCTCAAATCAAACAAACAAACAAAACAAAGCAATCAGAGAGAAGCCATCTGATGATTCTGATCAAGATCTACACTGTTTGCCATGTAGTTTGTGAATTAGACAAATATTACATCAAGTAATTTGATTGGTTGATAATCAACAATGGGCATGGCCTAATTGATTTATACAGTGGGATATGGGTTAAGGGTCAAATATAGACAGCACTGGTGAGTCCCTGAAATGGTCCTGGACTTCAGCAGGAAAAGAATACCCCCTTAGCAGGAGTCAGTTTCAAATTTTAGTTGTTTTGTTATCTTTATAAAATTTATTTGGCAAATAGCTGAACATTTTGCAAATAGTGTAGGCCCTGATCAGATGCTGCATTGTGCAGCGTCTGATCTGGGCCTGCACTGTTTGCCAGGATACCCATTTTTGGGTTTCTAGTACAAAATGAGTTAAAAAATCACTAAAAACCAAACCAGGCATGTTTTGTTTTGTTTGATTCGAGGTTTAATGTCCCCGTCAACGCTGTATAGGTCATTTTGGAGATGTTGCTTCCAATTTAGTGGGACTTTTACATGACATTGAGCTGAAATGACATCTCAAGCCCTGTCGCCCAATGAAACCAGTAGGGTTTATAAGCATGGACGGTCCGACTCGCACCACTTTGCCTGGGCAGGCTTAGATCCTAGCGGTTTACCATTACTCGTCTGCGGTTGGTTTCAGCTGTGCGTAGAAGCATCATGCAGCCCATCTATTTCTTCAAGCCCGATGGGTGGGGGCCGAAACCAGGCATGTAAAAAAAATGGGAAAACTTTGTCTACATCATCAAATCAATCATCTGGTTGTCTCCATATTTGAGTGACATTTCCATCTTCTGTATAATATGTATCATGTCATAAGAAGGTGTACTTTATTACTTTGGCAGATCACAATGGCTGCGATCAGACTAGATATCGGTGCAGTCTGATCAGAACTTTTTCTGCCCATATGAAAATTTAATGTTTTTAACCCTTAAGACACCAAGAAAAACTACATCTGAAAATGTCGTCTGCTAATGTCGTCTGCAAAAGTTTTTTGCAAACTTTTAAAAAAAATTTTTTGCATACAGGGAAACAGTGTGGGCCCAGATCAGACTGCTCCTACAGGAGCAGTCTGATCTGGGTCCACACTGTTTGCAAAAAAATTACATGTTCTTTTAAGGTTACCAGCAGACGGCAAAGCAGACGACAAGCTCCTACTAAAGACATGATTTCTCACTGTGCAGCACATTGTAGTAGGAGTAGTAGGCATTTATCATGTAATAATGTAATTAAATTGGTGATTTTATAATGATTAAAAAGGCATATCTCATAAAGGAATGGTATAAATTTCATGATAGATGAATAATAAATTCAGATAGTATGGTACTAAATATGTCAAAATTATAATTTGTAACATATTCATATTTTTTATTAATTTGTCAAAAATGTCTAGATTCATATTGAACAGATTTATAATGTTATATTTAACTGAAAAAAATGAAGCAAAATTTAGTAATTTCCATGTCTTAACCTTTAAGCAAGAAAACCTTCATTTAAAAACGTTGTCTATGTTGTCTGCTGCGTTTCCATGCAAATATTTCAAACAGATTTGTGCTTACAGGCAAACAGTGTGGACCCAGATCAGACTGCTCCTACAGGAGCAGTCTGATCTGGGTCCACACTGTTTTAAAAAAATTACATGCACTTTTAAGGTAACCGGCAGACGGCAAAGCAGACGACAATTGCTGTGATTGACATCTTATGGGTTAAGATATACAAGCCTCCAGGACAAAATTTAACATTTTAATGCATTGTATTCATAAGGAGAAATTTTAGTTTACATGATGTCAAAAACTTTAAACCCTTCAAGCACTATGGAAAATTCGGAAGCCGATGTTAACCACTTTTTCATTTTATAGCTCACCAGAGCCGAAGGCTACGAGGGAGCTTATAGTATAGGCAGTGGTTCATCGTCCTCGTCCTCGTAGACTGCATCTGCGTCAACATTTTCAAATGACATCTCCTCAGAAACTACTGGGCCAATTGAAACCAAATCACATGTGGAGCCTCTATGCAAAGGGGGAAGGAGAGGTTGGTTGTAAAGACTGGGTCACATGACCAATATGGTTGCCATACCGATAGATGGTGAAAACCTTTAAAAATCTTCTTCTCAGGAACCGAACGGCCGCTGACCTATAAACTGGTATGCAGCATCGGGGACTCAGGGCCCTACCAAGTTTGTTTAAATGATGACCTTTGGTTGACCTTGACCTGTTTTACATCAAGGTCAAATTTTTCAAATACAGTATTTTTATCTTCTCCACTTAAACTGCTGGGCTGATTGAAACCAAATAACATGTGAAGCCTCTTTGGGAAGAGGGATTGAAAGTCTGTTGGTTTAAAGGACTGGGTCACATGACCATTATGACCACCATCTTTTTCTCAGGAATTGAATGGTTGATGACCTTCAAACTTGGTATGCAGCATCGGGAACAATGGCCTTAACAAATTTGTTCAAATGATGACCTTTGGTTGACCTTGACCTGTTTTACGTCATGGTCAAATTTGGTCACTTAGACATTTATATGGAAAAAAGGCAAAAACAGTAGATTTACTGATTGCATGATAGCCTGTGGCATCAGAAATGATATTTACAATCAGCTGAATGGAAGTTTATCAATTCCAAAGGTCAAGGTCATTCACTAACCTTTGTCCTGGATGGCTCAAATACAGTATTTATAACCCCGCAAACGAAGTTTGAAGGGGGTATATAGGAGTCAGCTTGTCGTCTGTCGTCGGTGTCTGTCGTCGGTCCGTTAACTTTAACATTGCTCATAACTTCCTTATTCTTTGACCGATTTCTTTAATATTCACACACCACACACCTTGCCACTAGTACTTAAGATTGATATACACAAACCTGACCTTGACCTTTACGTTAACCTTCCTCAAGGTCAAATACTTGTAAAAATTTGTCGTCGGTCCGTTACAAAAAACTTTAACATTGCTCATAACTTCCTTATTCTTTGACCGATTTCTTTAATATTCACACACCACATACCTTGCCACTAGTACTTAAGATTGATATACACAAACCTGACCTTGACCTTTACGTTGACCTTCCTCAAAGTCAAATACTTGTAAAAATTTGTCGGACAACGCATGCGGGGGTATAATTGGCGCCCGTTAGGCGGCAGCTCTAGTTTTATCTTCTTCTCCAAATAAACTGCTGGGTTGATTGAAACCAAATTACATATGGAGCCTCTTTGGGTAGGGGAATGAAAGTTTGGTCGTAGGGACTGGGTCACATGACCAATATGACTGCCATGTCCATATATGGTAAATATCTTTGAAATCTTCTTCTCAGGAACTGAATGGCTGATTACCTTGAAATTTGGTATGCATCCTCTACCATGTTTATTCAAATGATGTCCTTTGGTTTACCTGGACCTGTTTTTCATCAAGGTCAAATTTGGTCACTTGGGATTTTACTGATTGCATGGTAGCCTGTCGCATCAGAAATATTATTTGCAGTCAGCTGAATGGAAGTTAATCAACTCCTGAATGGAAGTTAATCAATTCCAAAGGTCAAGGTCATTACTGATCTTTGTCTTGGATGGCCCAGATTCAGTATTTTATCTCCTTCTCCAGTTAAATGCCTGCATGGGTTAATTGAAACCAAATTACGTTTGGAGCCTGAATTGGAAGGGGGAACAAAAGTTTGTTCTTAACCAACTTGGCCACCATGACCATATATGGTAAAAACCATTAAAAAATATTCTCCTCTGGAACTCAATGACCTTCTGACTTTGTATATAACATTAGGGACTTGGGTCCTACCAAATTTATTCAAATGATGGCCTTTGGTTGACCCTGACTTGTTTTATGTCAAGGTTTAATTTGGTCACTTAAACATTTGTATGGAAAAAAAGGCAAAACTGATTCCATTGTAGCCTGTGCCATCAGAATTGATATTTGCAATCAGCTGAATGGAAGTTTATCAATTCCAAAGGTCAAGGTCATTTAATGACCTTTGTCTAAATGACCTTTGTCCTGGATGACTTAGTTTCAGTATTTTTATCTTCTTCTCCCACTAAAACTGCTGTGCTGATTGAAACCAAATTACATGAAGAGCCTCTCTGGGATGACACTGAAAAGTTATTTATGGGATTGTGATCACATAACCAGAGCTGATCATATAACCAAGATGGGTACCATGCCTGTGTATGGTATAAACTACATGACCTCTGGTAAGCCTAGTGGCCCATGGGTCTCTTGTTTTATTTTTCTAATGTTTTAGAGAATAAACCCTTGACATCTCATGTGAATATTAACTGTCTGCACAGCAGACAAATCACTTCTAATGTCAATCCTAATATTGTCTTTGAAAAATAAAAAAAACAAATGTTTGAAAGTGTTGTCCTCTTCGGGTCATTAGATGGACAGACTTGAAGAGTAAAACACCCTGGGACAGCCAAATAATCCCTTTGGAAATTGAACATTGCAGTTGTGAAGTTCATTTTAAGTTGCACATTGTTTACATAACAATTATTAACTGCACTTAATTAGAAGCCTCCGTGGTGTAGTGGTTATACCACTCTCCTTGTAAACCAGGGATCTCCAGACTTTCAGACTCTTCTGAAAGTAAATTACGTATGTAACCTGAATTGGAAGGGGGAAGTCTCCATAATGACCTTAGCTGTTGGTGAGGCGTTATACTCAAACACTGAAGACTCTGAACTTTCACTTACCCAGTTATTAAATTACAGTAAACTTCCTAATGGGACAATCCAGGGCAGGAATATTTCAAGGCTGGATTGGTTACAGATTCAGTGCACACACTGACATGTGATATAATATATTATTATACCTCACGCGATTTTACCATACAAAACGCTCATAGACCAGAGGGTGATAATTTTTACTATCCCATGCGATATTAAACTATCACATGCGCAAAAATGATGCGCGTACGGTTCAATTTTTTCCGATTCGGTTCTTCTATAATCTGAGGCAAGTGGTTGTACCAGACGACTTTCAGTTTCGTTTTCGGAAAAAACAAACCGCAAAAATGGCAAATAGCAAGTTTGCCAACGTGTCGAATGAAGAAATTAAACGACTGTTGGATTCTACATCAGGGTGATAATAAGTTCGGTATAATAAAATAAATATCCAGCTCAGTCTTAGTGGTGAGCAGGGGGCAACAGAGTTAATGGGATTTTGTTTGTTTGATTTGAGATTTAACTTCCCCGTCAACACTGTATAGGTCATTTTGGAGACATTGCTTCCAACTTTGTGGGCCTTTTACCCGGCATTGAGATGAAATGACATCTCAAGCCCTGACGCCCAATGAAACCAATAGGGTTTATAAGCATGGACGGTCCGACTCGCATGGCTTTGCCGGGGCAGGCTTAGATCCTCTAAGCTGTTTACCAGTGCTCGTGTACGGTCGGTTTCAGCTCTGCATGGACGCATCATGCAGCCCATCTATTTCTTCAAGCCCCCATGGGTGGGGGCCGGGAGTGAATGGGATAGGTGCATAGCAAGTTTAGTCTGGCTAAAGAGGCTCAACCTGTAAGGCCAAAATGTGCAAAATTACAACCCGTATCCTGGTGTTCACAACAACTACCTTTGCAAACAGTGTAGATCCAGATAAGATGGCTTCTGAAGAAGCCATCTAATCAGGATCTACACTGTCATTCAGTTTGTGAATTTGAACAAAAAAAAAAGAATTCACAAAAAAGGAGCTGTTCAAATAAGAATTCACAAAAAGAAGCTATCTGATTAGGATCTACACTGTTTGTCATTCAGTTTATGAATTTGAACAAAAATATTATATCATGTAATATTATTGGCTATTAATCAGAAATGGGTGTGGCTAATTGAAATATTCATCAGGAAAAGGATTAATGTAAAACACATAGGAATTTGACATCACACTTTGGGACAGGGGCAGGGTCTTTGATACCTAAACTGGGAGTTCTAGAAGGGAGCCTGTGTGCTAATTGAAATGTCGCGCTAGAGGATTTGCCACACAAAACTGTAGACCCCTTTTGGGGGACAAATTTATTTTGATGTTTTTTGGGTTGCCTCCCATGAAGGTGTGTCCATCCCTCTTAACAATTGTTTTGTTTGTTTGATTTGAGGTTTAACATCTCCGTCAACACTGTAAAGGTCATTTTGGAGACGTTGCTTCCAATTCTGTGGGACTTTTACCCGACATTGCGATGAAATGACATCTCAAGCCCTGCCACCCAATGAAACCAATAGGGTTTATGAGCATGGACGGTCCGACACTCGCACCACTTTGCCTGGGCAGGCTTAGATCCTCTAAGCGGTTTCAGCTCTGCATGGAAGCATCATGCAGCCCATATATTTCTTAAAGCCCCGATGGGCGGGGGTCATCTTAATAATTGTGATGGTGATTTTGTATTATTGGGTGCAAGATTCTCTCACTCAAGCTGAGGTACCGTTATGATCCTAAGTATTGGGACAGACAGGCCTAAGCAAACAGTGCAGACCCAGATCAGTATGATCAGGAGCAGTCTGATCAGGGTCTACACTGTTTGCCATTCCATCTGCAGCTTTTGTACTCCATGCTGGATCATGAAATTAATTTGTTAAAATTTTAGGAGCATTACAGCAAGGCCTCAAGGTGTCCCATTTTTTGGGATTTTAAGGGTAGATTTTGACTGAGTTGTTCTTTGACAACCCTTGTTATTTTTTTTTGACAGGGTTAATGATTTTATCTTGCATTCAAAACAATTTAAATTCTAGTCACTGACCTAGTATTTTTGTACAAAAATTTAAATATAATTTTTTAAGTAAAATATTAATGACATAAGATGATACCCATTCTTATCAATCATAACCTGTCAAATTAAAATACTGTAGTAGTTAGGGCATGCATAAAAGACCCTTAGTGCATTGATAAACAACTAGCATACAAAATGGCCCTTGGTTCATAAACAAAAGACACAGGCAAAGCAAGCCTGAATCGGCATAGTTTTGTCTGAATCTGCACTGTTTGCCTCAGCAGTAAATAGGAATAGAGTATTAACCCTTTTTGTACCAAATGGAATCTTCCACCTTATAATTTATAGCACAAGTCCATTTCAAAATTTAGGGTTGTGTTTTCTTCAAAATTTATTCCGGAATTGGCTTTACTTTTTGCAAACAGTGTAGGCCTTGATCAGACGCCGCGTTCTGCGGCGTCTGATCTAGGCCTGCACTGTTTGCCAAGGTACCCCTTTAGGGGTTTGTGGTACTGAATGGGTTAAGAGTACATTTAAATGATTTTTAAACAAAAATGAAGCAGTCTTCATGTACATTTCATCAGATACATTAAGGGTTGTTAAAGCATGACACAGCTCAAATACATTTGTAGTAAACATGGGGCATGATCAGATTATGAATGACATACCACTCATTCTTGGCCACAGTTCAGACTGGTGTAAGGTGCATTTTTAAGATATTAAACATAGCAAGAAATGATACTATTTAAAGAATTATGATAAATATAATTATGTAAATTTATGTAGTGTGATTCTGGATATTAAGTCTGATAAATGGACCGTTTTTGGTCAAAATAGAGGTTGACTGACTTCTCGGTCACTGATACACTACAACCCCTTCATAACTTTTCTGCATTTAAAAGCCTTTTAGGTGTATTGGTAAGCTACTCGCCTCATAGAGGGGTCGATTTTGGGCTTCTCCAGACTTTTGGATGAAACTTTAAACCGAGGTCTCCTCACCATTATGACTTTGTTGATGGTGGGATGTAAAACTCAAACATATACATGCACATATTCATCCTACATTAACCCTTGTTCTGCTGAATATTCATATATGCCACACCCACTACCGATTATCAACCAATCAGATTGCTTGATGCAAATTATTGCAACACATTCACAATCTGAATGGCAAACAATGTAGATCCTGATCAGATGGCTTCGTCAGAAGCCATCTGATCTGGATCTACATTGTTTCAAAGATAAGGCATATCCGGGATTAGCAGGACAAGGGTTAAGGCATCAAAGGATAATAAATCATATCACTTTTTGTCAGCACCACACTAAGTTTTTGAATCTTAATCAACAACTGGAGAAAGCAATAACTTCTGTATTGGTTTGAAAGTGCTCCACACATGCGTGAAATGAAAACAACACTTCTCTTTTTTCATAGGCTGACAGCAGCATCATTCCACTTACTCCACCCACTATTTTTGTCCCCCTGACTAAGGGGACTATGGTAATGGGTTCATCCGTCAGTCTGTCCATCTGACCATCCATTCTTTGATCCGTCACAAGACACAATCTTGTCTGCGCAACACCTCTTACAGTTTTCAAGGGATTTTGATGAAACTTTATATAGTTACTGTTACCATGACCTGAAGATGATCATATTTTATCAAGGTCATACTCAATTGATTATTAACAGAGTTATGAACTTATGACCCTTTTGTCAGTTTTAGCAATTTTATCAACAGAAGTTCTTGTCTCCGCAACTCCTCCTACAGTTTTCAAGGGATTTTGATTAAACTTTCCAGTTATTGTTCCCATGATCTGAAGATGATCATATTTCATCGAGGTCATGCTCTACTGATTTTTACCAGAGTTATGGCCCTTTGCCAGTTTTAGCCATTTTATCAACAGCAGTTCTTGTCTCCACTACTCCTCTTACGGTTTTCAAGAGATTTTTATGAAACTTTCCAGTTATTGTTCCCATGACCTGAAGATGATCATATTTCATCGAGGTAGTGCTTGACTGATTTTTGCCAGAGTTATGGCCCTTTGACAGTTTCAGCCATTTTATCAACAGACAACTACAGTTTTCAAGGGATTTTGATGAAGCTTTCCAGTTATTGTTCCCATGATCTGAAGATTATCATATTTCATCAAAGTCATGCTCAAGTGATTTTTACCAGAGTTATTGCCCTTTGTCAGTTTTAGCCATTTTATCAAGAGAAATTCTCGTCTCCACAACTTGTACAGTTTTCAAGGGATTTTGATGAAACTTGTTCCCATGATCTGAAGAGTATCATATTTCATCAAGGTCATGCTTGACTGATTTTTACCATAGTTATTGCCCTTTGTCAGTTTTAGCCATTTTATCAACAGAAGTTCTTGTCTCTGCAAATCCTCCTACAGTTTTCAAGAGACTTTGATGAAACTTTCCAGTTATTGTTCCCATGACCTGACGATAATATTTTATCGAGGTCATGCTTATTCTATTTTTGACAGAAAATTCTGTTAGCAAATAGTGCAGGCCCTGATCAGAGGCCACATTCTGTGGCGTCTGATCTGTGTATGCACTGTTTGCCAAGGCACCCCATTAAAGAGTCAGTAGCTGTAGTTAGCAAAACACAGCTCAAAATGCAGCAGAATGTAAAAAGAAAAAAATTATATAAATTAACTAGACCGTTTGAAAATATATGCCCAGCCTCGGACCTTGACTTTCAAGTTGTCTGCAGTAAAATTCCTCAGATGAACCACTGTGCATTTTCATGCCAACAGTATAAAAAGTGTGGGCGTGTTCATCATATGTTCATCAAAGGTTGGATAATATTTTTTTCCTTGCTAATTATAAAATCAGAACTCTCTTGGGGAAATTCTCTGTTAATTCTTGCTATTTGCAGAGCAAAACAAACACAAATATACCAGAAATAACTGCAAATTGTGACAAAACGAATGATATTCTGGATTGCATATTAATAGGTGCATCTCGCCTTTAAAAACCATTATATACCCTTGAATCCACAGGTAATTGTGGTGTGTTCAAAAAGTAACACATCATGAAAGATTCTGTTTTTGGCAGAACCATTTCAGATCAGTTCATTGGAAAGCAGTTTTCTGGCTATTAAATTCAGCTGCCCAGGAACTTTGTATACACCAAACATTCCCTCATCACCAATGTGCAGAATGGAAAATAATTGTAGTCAGATGTGTGCATGTGTGTGTGTGAGTACAAATGTATGTTAATGCATGTGTATGAGTGAAATGGTTTCCCAGCACGGACCCAGTATACACGGACTAGTCACTGCACTGTAAGTGATACTGTAAAACACTTAAATTTGGCGGCAAATTTTGGCGTTTTTTATGAGTGGACATTTTGGCGGATTTATATTCTGGCGGTGGTTCGATTTAAAAAAAAAAAAAAATCTGTGACCTGTCTGTCTGATGCATGCAAATTTAACATGGCAATTTGAAATGTATGCATAGTGATTTTCAACTTTTTTCAACATTGCATTGTTTTGCTGTGTGTGTCTTTTGTTATTTAATTACTCAGTTTTTTCACAGGCAAAACCATCAATCAACATCAATTATACAAGTTTTGACAATTACTGTCAAGAATATTTGCTTTTATTCAGCTTTGTTGAACATGCTAAATGGCTTAATAACTGACAAGTTAAGCAAAGAAAAAGACTTGATAAAATGTTGTACCCCCCTATATCATATTTGCGATGCGTTTTGGAAATAAATTTTTGCCACTTTGTTATTCTTTTTTTCTTTATTGACTGTTTTTAGTTGCAGCATATTTTTTTTCCTTGACCATCCATAGCGCCAAAATAAAATGACCACCAAATATAAGTGTTTTACAGCACTATTTATTGGAAAATGCTGTCATCGCTGAGCTTTAAAATTTTTGCAAGATAGAGGTTCATTACACATATCTGTTATTTAGATAGATTTGTATTATTATTCTATTTTATTTTAAAAAAGCATAGTTGAATGAAATGTAACATTATTTTAATGAAAACAGTTTTTGTAACCTGGGCACCTATTATATTTTCTGTACTTTTGACACAATTTCATCAAATTAGAGGCTTTAAGCTGCTTTCAATTCAATTTTAATCAATGTACTATTAAAATGTTTCAACCACACTGTTGATAACTAACATTTAATTATTGATAGAATTAATTTTCGTAGACTTTAATTAATTAAAATGGTGGCACATCAAGACACCACAATATATTTTCACAGTTCATTCAGTTAATAAAATGATCAAAGTGTAACTGTGTCTAACATAAACAACAAGAGATTGAGAAGAGAAAATGAGGTTAAAACAATTTTCAGATCATTTTATCTTCATCAAGCATAAACTAGTCAGATAGCTTATTATGTTATCAGAATCCCATTCTAAGCTTTATTAAAATGTCTCCTTGTATTGATTGATGACCCAATGGGCCAATGTTAGATTTTGTAACCATTTGTGTTTTTTTTGTGTTTTTCTGTTAGAAAAAAAAAAAGCAGAGGCCAGAGGCCGAACATATTTTAACAATGCAAGATTCAATTACCACCACATGAACAAGTCCATGAAATGAACATCCCTCTAAACCGGACTTTATATATATCAAATTGGGGTTACCGGGGGTAAACGGTATTTTTCTTATTTCTGCTCAAAATATAGATTGTTGGTACTTGTTAGAACCGCCTCAGAGGCGGTTCTAACGAGTACCCACAATCTATATTTTGAGCAGAAATAAGAAAAATATCACAATTTTTCAACTAAAATTTTAGTGGGTTTTTTCGGCGGTAAAATTTGCAATGTATTTGTGTAGGCATGTTTTCATAATGAATGCAAGATTCAATTACACAAGACTGCAAAGACTTGGATCAGACGGTGCATGTGTACAGTCTGATCCAAGTATAAAGAAATAATGCCTCATTAGACTGGTCAACTAGAGACTTTACAGGCTACCGTAAAAATCCTAAAAGTTCGGAAACATTGAGTACTTGCTGTAATTCTCCTGAATTAGTAACAAATTTGTTTCATGAACCAGCAAGGAGTCCAAAAGATGCAGATGGAATGGAAACAGTGTGGAGTCTGATCAGACTGCTCTTTCATAATCTGCACTGTTTGCTTAGTCTTGTCTGTCCCAATTCTTAGGATCATTACGGTAGGCCAATTCTGGGCTAAATTCACATGTCACTTGACAGATTATCATGAAATTTGGCTCAGATATTTAAGGTATTCATGTGAAATTGTCTGCCTTGGTAGGGCAACATGTTTCTTTTGTTTGTTTGGTTTGAGATTTAACTTTCGCATCAATGCTATATGGGTCATTTTGGAGATGTTGCTACCAATATCGTGGCACTTTTACCCAACACGGTGATGAAATGACATCTCAAGACCTGCTGCCCTGAAACCAGCAGGGTTTATATGACGGGCAAGGTTAGACCCTCTAAGCGGTTTACCAGTACTCGTGTGCGGTCAGTTTCAACTCTACATGGAAGCACCATGCATCCCAATCTAGTTCTTCAAGCCTCAATGGTAGGGAAACATGATTGCGAAGTTCTGTAAGGTCAGCTCTGATTAAAGATCAGCTGATCGCCCAGGCGAAATAGCAACCATGGTCATCATGGTTTTTGATGGTCTACCATGTTTTTTCATGCTCAGCCGTCAAATACTATAAAAAAATCAAATCTGTAGCACATTTTTTCTTGGTCAACCATGGTCATCATGGTTAACACCATGGTCAACCATGGTCACCATGGTTTTTGATGGCCTACCATGGTCACCATGGTTTTTGATGGCCTACCATGTTTCTTCATGGTCAGTCGTCAAATGTTATGAAAAAAAAATATCAGTATCACATTTTTTCTTGGTCAACCATTGTCACCATGGTTGTCACCATGGTCACCCATGGTGGTTGGTGGTTTGAAAGAGGGTAAAAATTACTTTAATGGTTGACCATGGTTTATCATGGTCTCTACAAGGGTCAACATTGTTTGAAGTTTCAGTAGTTCCCCTTGAAATTTATAATTTATATTTGTTATTCTTTTGAAATTTACATTTATTTATCTATATTATGTAGAAATTATAATTATTTGAAATAATTACTTATTCATATTTATGTAGACAAGAATGCTTGCAATAAATGCCATCTAGCTTGCCACCTTTACAGAACTTTTGTACCAACACTATGATTACCATTAAGAGATGATTTTCAAGAATATTATTACAAGAATGTATGGCACAAAAATGTATAAATATAAAGTATTTGTTCTTATACTGTCTGTTTAGTAGGCTGCGGGTTTAAAGAGCATTGTGTCATCAAATGTAAATGACATTGCATCCTGAACTGGAATAATACAATCATTTGGTTGGAAAAATGCTATATATTTAGTGAAGACAAAAATGGCTGCCAATAGCTTTTTTATGGTCAAATAACACCATCATGGTGAAACATGGTTCACCATGGGCATAGACGATGGTGTTCATGGTCACCTTAGACCATAGCCTATGACCATAGGTGGCCATTTTACAAAACATGGTCAACCATGGTTTTCCATGGTTGTATGTCCATGAACTACCATGGTAGTCCATAGTATTGCATGATAGTTGATGGTCACCTGACCATCATTTTCGCCTGGGCAGTAGGAGCCAAATAATCTTGAAAGGGCGGTAAATTTAATCAAAGCTTTGAGAGTACTGGTGGGTCGATTGTCTCTGGGTGTAGTTAGGAAAAATGGGCCTGAGCGTGGACTGTTTCGTTTAACCCTTAAACTCCTTTACTGAAAGCAAACCGTGTAGACCCTGATCAGACACTGCATTTTTCGGTGCCTGATCCTTAAATCCCTATACTCTAAGCAAACAGTGAAGACCCTGATCAGACGCCGCGTTCTGCGGCGTCTGATCTGGGTCTACACTGTTTGCCTAGCCCAACCCATGATTCCAGCCCAGATTTTACAGTTAACCTTTTAAGTAAACACGCTGACCTCACTGCGATAAAATTCTATAAATAATCTGTGTGGATTCCCACAAATCAGTGATAGTCACGTGGACTCCAGCACTAATAGAGTAAACAATCCGATCCAAATGCAAAGAACTAGGTCACGGATGCATTCCTCGCTTAAAAACGCTGACTAAGACTTCATTCTTACCTGGCCGTACAGCTCGAGAAGAAGACTGCAAAGGGAAAACAAGTTCATAAAGAAAAAACCATTTCTTCAAGGATTTATATTAAATACTTACGATAATATTAATGATAATCTCTGAAAACAAATATGGCGTATGGAAAAGAGCTCGGCGTTGTATATATCACGTGATTGGCGTTTGTGTATATCACGTGGGAGCCTTTTCGCGCGCTTTTGATTGATTTGTCAATAATGGTCATGTGGTTATCTCCGCGTTGGTCACGTGGACATTTGCAAGAATCGACTTTCTACCGTATGGTACATTTGGGTCGATTGATAAACAATCGACCCAAAAATAACAGTGGAATTAGGAAATTTTTATTCCCTTAACCCATAAAATACCAATTACGACAACTGTCGTCTGTTTTGCCGTCTGCCAGTTACCTTAAAAGTCATCATTCGCAAACAGTGTGGGCCCAGATCAGACTGCTCCTACAGGAGCAGTCTGAACTGGGCCCACACTGTTTGCCAGTATGCAAAAAATGTTTTTAAAAAGCTTGCAAGAAGATTCAGCAGACATCATTTTCAGATGTTTTTTCTCACCTGTTTGAATCTGGTGTGAAAATGTAAATTATGCAATGGCATATTTGCACTGCTTGTTTTTCCAGTTGCCTCTGTTGGTGTAATTTTCATCACTAATAAATGTTTTATAAAAGATTTCTGTTAGTAATTAATTCAGCACATTGCAACTGATTATCTTATCAGACACCAAGAAAAAAATCAGTTGAAAATGTTGTCTGTTGCTGCATAGTCTTGTAAACTTTTCAAACATATATTTTTGCATACATGCAAACAGTGTGAACCCTGATCAGACAGAGGAGCAGTCTGATCTAGGTCCACATTGTTTGCAACAGTAACTTTTAAAGTAATCAGCAGACAACAAAGCAGATGACAATTGTTGTTATTGGCATCTTAAGGGTTAAACCCTTGAATGCCAAATAGAACCTTCCACTGAATACCGTAGGACAGGTCCATTGTCATTTTAAAGGGTTGAAGGTTAAATTTCATTATTGCGAGTTATACAAAATTTTGTTGTACTTATAAACATAGTGTAGAGCCAGATCAGCTGCCATTAAATGCGGCAACTGTTTGCTTACGTCCAAAATATTATAGGATGCTTGGCTTATATGGGTTAATGCAGTGGTGGTCTTCTCTGCATGCTGGGTATTTTTAGCTCGCCTTACGAAAGTAAGGGGGAGCTATTGCCATACCCCCGGGCGTCCGTCGTCAGCGTCGGCGTCGGCGTCCGCATTTGGTTAAAGTTTACCTGCAAGCTCTTATATGTGATGTTTTACAAGTTTATTTTGAATATATAATTCACAATTGGTAAAAAACAATATTTAACATTATCATTTTACTTCATTTTACAGGTTTTTTGGCTTAAATTGGTCTTTTTGAGAAGTTAATATTTTCCTCTGTATTACCTCCCTTGAAATCCTGTGTTAAAGTTTACCTGCAAGCTGCGTGAGTTCAAATCCCGGGGGAGGCATGTTTTTTTTTTTTTTCTTTTCCTTTTCTTTTTTTTTTTTTCTTTTTTAAAAACATAGCGGGTCTGGGGCTCAAGGTCAAGGTCACTGGCTATTTTTGGAAAAACATTGTAATCACTATAGCGCCTTCATTTATTGATGGATTTTAATATAACTTGGGTATAATGATATCTCGAGTGACTTTGACTTTCAGGGTCTGGGGCTTAAGGTCAAGGTCACTACTTTCAGGGTCACTGGGTCAAGGTCACTGTGTCTATTTTTAGAAAAACATTGTCATCGCTCTTGCACCTTAATTTATTGATGGATTTTAATATAACTTCACACAAATGTTGGGTATGATGATATCTCTAGCAAGTTCAACTTTCAGGGTCTGTGGCTGAAGGTCAGGGTCACTGTGGCTATTTTTCGAAAAAACTTTGTGATCGCTCTAGTGCCTACATTTATAAATGGATTTTAATAAAACTTTACACAAACGTTGGGTTTGATGATATCTCGAGCTCTTTCGACTTTCAGGGTCTGGGGCAGAAGGTCAAGGTCTCTGTGGCTATTTTTAGAAAATCTTTTTCATCGCTCTTGCGCCTTTATTTATGGATGGATTTTTATATAATTTCACACAAATATTGGGTATGATGATATCTCGAGTGACTTTGACTTTCAGGTTCCGGGGCTGAAGGTCAAGGTAACTGTGGCTATTTTTAGAAAAACTTTGTGATCGCTCTAGTGCCTACATTTATGAATGGATTTTAATATAACTTTACACAAATGTTGGGTATGATGATATCTCGAGCGAGTTCGACTTTCAGGGTCTGGGGCTGAAGGTCAAGGTCACTGTGGCTCTTTTTTGATAACTTGCCCTCATCCATCTTAGGCCCCCAAAGGCGAGCTATGTTGTCTTCTGACAACTCTTGTTTTTTTTGCAGCAGACGACATTGTGAAATATTTTTATATTTTTCCCAGAAAACAGGATTTGACATCTCATGCAAATTGTCTCCTATGGAGACAATTTGCATTGAGCTGTCAAGTCCTGTTTTCTGGGAAAAATAAGAAAAATATCAACAATTTGTCGTCTGCTGAATTAGCCTAGAGACTGGTAAAGGTTAATGCAGTGGTGGTCTTAGCTTTTTAAAAGTAGTGAATTTGGCTCCATTTCAGTAATTTGTTTGAAGTGTGCAACAAAAACTGTTGTGGGTGTGTGTAGAATTTCTTCAGAGAATGGTAATAAGTGGAGAATTTATGTAATAGACTGTAAATTGTGAAGAGCTGTTTGTACAAGGTCACTACAATAGCTCTGATAAACAGTCATGATTTTGTGGTGCAGGATACAGGGGTTGATTGTTCGTGTTTGTGCATTTGTTTGTCCAGCTGTATATAGACATTTTATCAAACCCTCACATCAACCCTTAAGTTCAGTTTCCATTTCTCAAGAACGTTAACCAGACAGGTGCAGCCAGGACTTTAAACCTCAAATCAAACAAAAGACTGCCACCTCACTGAGGTTTTATCACAAAACAAAATTTGATCAAAATGCTTATGCTGCACCTATTAAACTCATTGAGGAAAAGGGGTAAAATGCTTGGCAAAGCCTCGCATTTTATCCTTTTTACTCAACTTGTTTAATATACATACATAAACACTCGTGTAAGATCCTCTATAAGGTTGGGTTTAGAAGAGTGTTCATTTTCACATACTTGTTAACCCATTTTACACCGGAAACCCCAAGACGGGTAGTTTGCAAACAGTGCATACCCAGATCAGACGCCACAGAACACGGCATCTGATCAGGGCCTACACTGTTGGCAAAATGTTCAGCCAGTTTCCAAATAGATTTTGAAGAAAACACAACCTGACACCCCTTAATTTTGAAATGGACTCCTGTTATATATAAGGAGGAAGATTCCATTTGGAACAAAAAAGGGTAAAGCCGGCCTCGGTAGCTCAGTTGGATGCGCGTCTGACTGGTGATCAGGAGGATGCGGGTTCGATACCTGCCAGGGTCGGCAACATTCTTTCATTGAGATTGATCATGAAATCTTTTCTACGGTCATTCTCTGAGCCTTCCGCTTACAGATTCATGAAGGGCCATTGTCAGTTTCTGGCAAAAGAATGTGCACTGTACTGGTTAACCCCTTACGTATAAACCTGCCCAGGAAAAGTGTGGAAAGGTAAACTGACAGGCTTAAAAATGACCTAAAATAGTGTTGACTGGGCCGTTAAACTCCAATACAAACAAACATACAGAAAGGGTTAACCTGATCAGGAGGTTTGGAAAATTGTTGAAATGTTTTCAAACTGTGAAGCTCCTGATCAGAGAATGGTCTCCACTGCTTGCCAAATAAACCCACTTTGGGGTTTCATGTGTAACATGGGTTGAAAGAGCTCAAGGACCTTAACGAGAAAATAAAACCAAACCATTTCATACAAGAGTAGCTCCTTTGCCCCCGCCCATCGGGGCTTGAAGAAATAGATGGGCTGCATGTCTATGCTTCCACGCAGAGCTGAAACCGACCCGCAGACGAGTACTGGTAAATTGCTTAGAGGATCTAAGCCTGCCCAGGCAAAGCGGTGCGGGCCGACCGGCCATGCTTATAAGCCCTATTGGTTTCATTGGGCGGCAGGGCTTGAGATGTCATTTCATCTCAGTGTCGGGTAAAAGTCCCACAAAATTGGAAGCAACATCTCCAAAATGACCTTTACAGTGTTGACGGGGATATTAAACCTCAAATCAAACAAACCAAACATGAGTAGCTCCCCTTGAAAGTAATTCCATTCAGCTAATAGATTTGTCAGTTTGACTTTAACCAGAGACCAGTAATTTTTTTCCATCAAGGAGATGTTGCTATATTGGTAACAATGCCAATTTGAAACTCTGGGAAAATACAGAAAATTTGCCAGGTGTGAATACAGGTGTGATTCTACCATAGAAGCAAGAGAAATTTGGATTCTGGGTGGCACTCACTCTACCACATCTCCAGGTATCAAACTTGGTATACCGCACATAAGAAACTTGGTATCTGAGTGGTTAACCACATCACCAGGTATTAAGGTAGCATTAACCACATACATACAAAACATTGTCTGATCCAGTGTTGGTATTAACCCTTGTCCTGCTAATCCCGGATATGCCTTATCTTTGAAACAATGTAGATCCAGATCAGATGGCTTCTGACGAAGCCATCTGATCAGGATCTACATTTTTTGCCATTCAGATTGTGAATTTGTTGCAATAATTTGCATCAAGTAATCTGATTGGTTGATAATAGGTAGTGGGTGTGGCATATATAAATATTCAGCAGGACAAGGGTTAAGGTACCGTAATGATCCTAAGCATTGGGATAGATAGGCCTGAGCAAACAGTGCAGACCCAGATCAAACTGCTCCTAAAGGAGCAGTCTGATCAGGATCTACACTATTTGCCATTCCCTATGCAATTTTTAGACTCCTTGTTGAAACATGAAACCAATCTGTTAAGATTTTCGGAGAATTATACAGCAAGTCCTAAAGGTGTCCGAATTTTTAAGATTTACAGTGGTAAACTGCACCAGTATGAAATTATGAATGGGTTTAAAATTCTTGTTTTCATCACTACTGTTGATGTCAGAATCTGAAACCACATTAGTTAAATAATCCTGTTCTACCCAAACGAATTGCCTGTCTGAAGGTGACCAGGAGGTTGCGAGTTAGATACCTGCTGGGGCTGGCAACATTCTTTTAATTTGTTCACAAAATCATTTCTGAGGACCTCAGAGGAAGGACCCTTCCCCTGATACAAGCAGGGCAGTTGTCAGTTTCTGGCAAAAGAATGCACACTGTGCTGGTTATAATATAAGCTTACGTAATAGCTTGTCCAGGAAAAGTGTGATTTGGTAAACTGACTGGCTCGATATAACCTAACTTGTCTTGACTGTGCAGTTAACCATTTTTGTACCAGATGGACTCTTAACTCTTATCCTGCTGTTCACGACAACCCTTTTCTTTGCAAACAGTGTAGATCCTGATCAGATGGCTTCTGAAGAAGCCATCTGATCAGGATCTACACTGTTTGACATTCAATTTATGAATTTGTAGGAATAAATTACATCAAGTGATCTGATTGGTTCAAAGTCAGAAATGGGTGTGGCTAAACTGAATATTCAGCAAGAGAAGGGTTAAGTTCCAGGTTTATCCCACTGAACACAACAGACCCTACCTTGACAAACAATGTAGGTCCAAATCAGAAATATGGCTTCTCTCTTTTCCACTGATTCAAGAATGACAAAAATTTCCTAATCATTACGAAAATACACCCGTGCAAAATAGTGCATTTTTCACATCTCCCAAATGGCTACTTTTCTGATGAAAACCCGTGATATTTTTCTTATTTATATTGCAAACATAGGTTGTGTGGGCTCGTTAGAACCGCCTCATTGAGGCGGTTCTAACGAGTGCCCACAACCTATGTCTTGGAGCAGAAATAAGAAAAATAATGTTTACCCCTGTAAACACCAGTTTTTGTCGCACCTGCTTGTAGCAGGGTGTGACATAGGCATCCGATTTTTCGTCTGTGCGTCCATTCGTCTGTTCGTCCATCCGTCTGTTAACATTTACGCCGAAGTTCAATATTTACATCAAAGTTTTCATTTTACCAACCCCAGCTACCATCAAACCTTACATGAAACATCTCATAGACCTTCTCACTTTGTAAGCACCTTGACCTGGTGACTTTGACCTATATTTTGCGCTCCAGTGACTTTGACCATTATGTCGAAGTTCGACATTTACGCCGAAGTTCGACATTTACGCCGAAGTTCGACATTTACGTCAAAGTTTTTATTTTACAAACCTCAGCTACCATCAAACCTTACATGAAACATCTCATAGACCTTCTCACTTTGTAAGCACCTTGACCTGGTGAGTTTGACCTATATTTTGCACTCCAGTGACTTTGACCATTACGTCAAAGTTCAACATTTACATGGAAGTTCGACATTTACGTCAAAGTTTTTATTTTACAAACCTCAGCTACCATCAAACCTTACATGAAACATCTCATAGACCGTCTCACTTTGTAAGCACCTTGACCTGGTGACTTTGACCTATATTTTGCGCTCCAGTGACTTTGACCATTACGTCGAAGTTCGACATTTACGTCAAAGTTTTTGTTTAAGTCAACTACAAACCTCAGCTACCATCAAACCTTACAGGAAACATCACCCTGACCTTCTCACTTTGTAAGCAACTTGACCTGGTGACTTTGACCTATATTTTGCATCCATTTGTCCGTCCGTCTGTTAACATTTACGTCGAAGTTTGACATTAACGTCAAAGTTTTTATTTAAGTCAACTACAAGCTTCAGCTACCATCAAACCTTACATGAAGCATCTCCCTGACCTGACTTTGTAGGCACCTTGACCTGGTGACTTTGACCTATATTTTGCGTTCCAGTGACATTGATCATTACGTCGAAGTTCAACATTAGGTCAAAGTTTGTATTGTAATCAACTATACGACTAAACAATCATCAAACCTTTCATGAAACTTCATCCAATGCTCCTGACTAGGCAAGCACCTTGACCCGGTGACCTTGACCAATATTTTACGCTCCAGTGACTTTGACACAAATTAAGTTGATGTTCCAGATCTTGTCAAATAAAAGCCCTACAACCATAAAATCTTGCATAGTGCTTCTCCTAGATGTACTGACTCTGCAGGTACATTGACATGGTGACCTTGACCTATATTCTGCTCTCCACAGACTTTGACACATTTTATGTCAAAGTTCCAGATCTCCTCAAATAAAAGGCTCACAACCATCAAATCTTGTATAATGCTTCTCCTAGATGTACTGACTCTGCAGGTACCTTGACCTGGTGACGATCATAGGTCGAGGTTTGTATTGTAATCAACTATAGGACTAAACAATCATCAAACCTTTCATGAAACTTCATCCTAAGCTCCTGACTAGGCAAGCACCTTGACCCGGTGACCTTGACCTATATTATACGCCCCAGCAACTTTGACACATTTTACGTCGAAGTTCCAGATCTCTGCAAATAATAGGCCTACAACCATCAAATCTTGCATAATGCTGCTTCTAGATGTACTGACTGTGCATGTACCGTGACTTGGTGACCTTGACCTATTTATCGTACTCCATTGACTTTACACATTTTAAGTTGACATGCCATATCTGCTTAAAGGCATTTATTCTTGATTATTGAGGACTATCATTTCATTACATAATATTATGTAGCCCTCAGTGCTCACTGGAGAGAAGTCCTCTGTCTTCAACAGGTAAGGGGCCGCCTTGGGGAAAATCAATAAATTACTTACTGTTGACTGGTGTACATTATTGATTTTCCCCTTAAGTGTCTCAGTCAGGGGATTCAACAAGAGCTACTAATCACCCTATTAAGGGCCGCCTTTGATCTGCTATAGTCAGTATATCACAGGGGGCAATAAAACAATTATGGACACACGGTGTGTTTTACTGTTACAGAATAAATGCCTTTAACTATAAGGCCTACAACCACCAAACCTTGCATGGTGCTTATCTTACATTTATTGACTCTGCGAGTAATTTGACCTGGTAAACTTGACCCATATTATGCACTCTAGTGACTTTAACACATTTTACGTCAATGTTCTGTATGTCCTAAAGTAAATGGCCTACGCTTGAAGAAATATATGGGCTGCATGATGCTTCCACGCAGAGCTGAATCCGGCCCGCACACTAGTACTGGTAAACCGCTTGGAGGATCTAATCCTGTCC
Organism: Lucinisca nassula; assembly: GCA_963580285.1. Taxonomy (NCBI): domain Eukaryota; kingdom Metazoa; phylum Mollusca; class Bivalvia; order Lucinida; family Lucinidae; genus Lucinisca; species Lucinisca nassula. Next base: position 113,631,243 of record OY757012.1, on the reverse strand, counting down.
AGGAAGCGCGGTGCGAGGCGGACCGCCCATGCTAATAAACCCTATTGATTTCATTCGGCGATAGGGCTTGAGGTGTCATTTCATCTCAATGTCGGGTAAAAGTCCCACAAAATTGGAAGCAACGTCTCCAAAATGACCTTTACAGTGTTGACGGGGACGTTAAACCTAAAAAAAACAAACAAAATGGCCTACAGCCACCAAGCCTTGCATAGCGCTTCTCCTCGATGTACTGATTTGGCACATACCTTGACCTGGTGACCATGTCCTATATTTTTTGGTCCAGTGACTTTGACACATTTTACATCAACTACCAACTGCTAAGAATGAAATTTACTTATTTAATAGTAATGTTCTGATTGTGGCTCCTTGACTTTTGCCCCTAGCAGGTGCGACGCCGCCTTCTGCGGAATTCTTGTCTCTATATAAAGTGGGGTTTATTGGGGGATGTTCACTTCACAGCTTTGTTTATGTGATGGAGTAAAAAATTGACTTGGAAAATGAAAAATTCCATGCAAACAGGCAAGACTATATTATTTCCTAATTTCAGTTTGTAAAAAGGGCAGTAACTGTTGTCCACGTTCAAACCACATATACCAGTAACCCCAAAACGGGTAATTGGCAAGCAATGCAGGCCCAGATCAGATGCCACAATCAGGGCCTATACACTGTTTGCAAAACGTTCAGCTATTTTCTAAACAATTTTTAAAGACAACACATTCTGACACCCCTAAATTTTGAAATGGACTCCTGTCATATATAAGGACAAAGATCCCATTTGGTATAAAAAGGGCGATACAGTGTTGCCTTGTACTAAAATCTTAGGTAAATAGTTCTTGTACTAAAATCTTAGGTAAATAATGCACTTTTGATCAAGATGACCTTCTATAAATTCCTAAAATCTCTTTTGATCCAGAAAAGTATAGTAACAGAATTACTTCTAAGTAGCTTAGCAACATGTGCAGTTTCCTATTCTCCAGTAATGTTAATCTACAACCTAATTCTTAGGGCTCCTATTGTAATTATCTTTTCCTATTTAATTAAACCTAATTGATTCAGTGATAAATTTGACAGGACCACTCTAGATACTACTGACTGAGATGTTTTGCTGGATAATCTGAGAGGTATATTAGGTGAAGTGTTTAATGATTTACGACCTAAAAGACCCAGAAAATGCCTTGTGGAAAAAGTGATGAATCAAATCAGGCTGTGCTTCCGCACAGCCTGATTTGATTCCTCACTGTTTAACATGAACAATTGATACTGCTGCATGTATGTATTATACCAGTAAGTAAAGTACCGACTGGAACTGGATCAGTTTTTGGGCTAATCCTGGTGGGTTTTTGCTTTGCCAGGTTATCTGGTAGGTCTAAAAGTTTATCAGGCAGCTGTATGGTTGGCCGCCCCCTCATGATTAATGCTGTATAAGTGCAGTTAACTGCTGCCAAAATGCTTCCGGATTTTTTTGTTTTCTTTTAGAAGCCGCAGTTCTATAGATTGAAAGGCTGTTGGCAGAAGAACTGGTAAATACTTTCGTTTCATCAAAATGTCTTTTATTGGGTGCCAAAAATGTTGTTAGAACACTTTTATATAAAACAGTCCAAAGAAATTCACAATCTTCTTGCTAAGCTGGAGTTGCTTCGCAGGTGATAAACTAGAAATGATAAATTAAATAATATTAATAAAAATCTTTTAAACAGTTCATTGATTGAACACGATTCTGTCATATAGGCTGTATTATTTGAACCATTAAATTGTTATCTTAATAAACTCATTAAGTGATGAAAACATACTGCACTGTAGTGCAAAAGGTACTGCGTTCTGAGGCATCTGATCTTTTCACCTGCTCTTTCCCGTCTAAAATGGGTTGACAACCCTTATCTCACTGCATAAATAAAATTTAGCCACACCCATTTACATTTCAACCAATCAAATTACTTGATTTAATTCATTCATTCAAATCCGCAAACTGAATGACAAACAGTGTAGATACTGATCAGATGGCGTCTTCAAAAGCCATCTAATCTGGATCTACACTTTTTGCAAAAATAGGGGTTGTTTTGTTTGTTTGATTTAAGGTTTCATGTCCCCCTCAACACTGTATGGGTCATTTTGGTGATGTTGCCTCCAGTTTTGTGGGACTTTTACCTGACATTGATCTCAAGCCTTGCCGCCCGGTTTGTATGCATGGACGGTCCGACTCGCACCACTTTGCCTGGGCAGGCTTAGACCCTCTAAGCGGTTTACCAGTGCTTATGTGTGGTCAGTTTCTGCTCTGAGAGGAAGAACCCAATTACAGTAGAACTTCGATGGCTCGAACACCGATGGCTCGTTTACCATGGATGTGTCGAACCCATTCTTGAGTCCCTAGGGAAATCCTCTACATAAGAAATAGTGGGGGATAATTAAGGAGATTTTAGTCTTTTATCTTGCAAATGTATGCTGTGTGTACTCATTAGAATTGCCTCGATGAGGCAATTCTAATGAGTACACACAGCATACTTTTCATTATAGAACACCGTAAAGATGTCTAAAAGTATTTTGTTATGCCTCCTAACAGTAACCCTCAGTGGCTCGAACTACCCCTGTCTTGAACAGATTTTCGAGGTCCCAAAGGTGTTCGAGCCATTGAAGTTCGACTGTATTAATCTATTTTTCCAAGACAAATACACTGTTTGCCAAACCCAACACATGATTCCAGTCCAGAGTGTATAGCTTAACCTTCTTATGCAACACAACCTCACAGTGAGGCTGCATGATGCTTCCATGCAGAGCTGAATCCGGCCCGCACACTAGTACTGGTAAACCGCTTAGAGGATCTAAGCCTGTCCAGGAACTGCGGCGCGAGGCGGACCGCCCATGCTAATAAACCCTATTGGTTTCATTGGGCGACAGGTCTTGAGATGTCATTTCATCTCATTGTCAGGTAAAAGTCCCACAAAATTGGAAGCAACGTCTCCAAAATGACCTTTACAGTGTTGACAGGGACGTTAAACCCCAAATCAAACAAAACCTCACAGTGATAAGAACCGTGTGGCTATTTTCTATAAATAACCGTTACCTGGACTCCCAACAAGTCAGTGATAGTCACATGGACTTCAGCATTGAAAAGATACTGTGCTTTATAACTTTGAGTTGATTGATAAACAATCTACCCAAAAAGGACGGACAATAATATTGCATGTAATTTGAAAATATTGGGCAATGAACGAAGTCAGCAAAAAATACATTATGATTATTCAATATAAGTTCCAGAGAGTGTGAATGGCCAAAACTACTGAAAAAACCCTTCACCCAGGTTTCATTGGGCGACAGGCCTTGAGATGTCATTTCATCTCAATGTCGGGTAAAAAATTGGAAGCAACGTCTCCAAAATGACCTTTATAGTGTTGACGGGGACGTTAAACCTCCAATCAAACAAACAAATCACCCATTTTACATAGAAACCCTTTTCACGTATCCCGCTTAACACAATACCTACTTTTGCAAACAGTATAGATCCAGATCTGAAGAAGCCATCTGATCAGGATCTACACTGTCATTCAGTTTGCAAATTTGAATGAATACACGATATGATCAAGTAATTTGATTGGTTGATAGTCAGAAATGGCTGTGGCTATAAAATTTATTCAGCAGGATAAGGCTTATCCCATTTTGTACCAGAAACCCCAAAACGGGTACCCTGGAAAAACAGTGCAGGCCCAGATCAGACGCCGCAGAACGCGGCGTCTGATCAGGACCTCCACTGTTTGCTAAAAGTTCAGTCATTTTCCAAATAAATTTTGACGAAAACACAACCTGTCACCCCCAAATTTTGAAATGGACTCCTGCTATATAAGGAGAAAGATTCCATTTGGTACAAAAAGTTTTTTTTTTGTTTGATTTGAGGTTTAACGTCCCCGTCAACACTGTAAAGGTCATTTTGGAGACGTTGCTTCCAATTTTGTGGGACTTTTACCCAATAATGAGATGAAATGACAGCTCAAGCCCTGTCATCCAATGAAACCAATAGGGTTTATAAGCATGGACGGTCCGACACTCACACCACTTTGCCTGGGCAGGCTTAGATCCTCTAAACGGTTTACCAGTACTTGTGTGTGGGTCAGATTCAGCTCTGCGTGGAAGCATCATGCAGCCCATATATTTTTTCAAGCCCTGATGGGCGGGGGCCGACAAAAAGGGTTAAGCAGGACTTTGACAAAAACTGTGCAGGCCCAGGAAATATTGCAGGCCCAGATGAGAAAGCCTAAATTTCAAAATGGACTCTTAGCTGCAATATTGCAATCCGTTGATAATGGGTTTATAATTACTGAGATAAGTTCTCATTGTCTGTCTGCATTTTGCAAAAAAAAAGAATCCTATGGAGCCTTTGAAAAAGAAATGCAAATGTAATACCTAAGATTTCATACTCTGTACTGATAGAATCTTTATTGTTTTGGTTGTTGTGCTTCAGAAAATATGTGCAAGAGATCTGCCCTTTTAGCTGTAGAGTTGCTGTGCTGTCTGACTGAGTATCATTGCTCTTTATAGGAGTACACACACTCTATTTCTTGGAGTAATCAATAGTCCACTAAAAATGAGATTGTTCTGAAGTGGACCGAAAATGATTTATATAAAACCCCTGTCATAACATGACAGCGTTCTCACGCCGACACACTGCGTCCAAGAAAAATGGAGAATGCATAGGTGTGCGCAGTACAATGGCAAGCATAGGCCCAGCAATGCAGTGGCATCGCCAATAGGCACATTGAGATCACATGGAACGCCGAGCAACAGCGCACATTTTGAGCATGCACAAAACAAATGCCGTCGCTCAGTGTTCTGATAAGAGCACAGTGGGATCACCATAATGTCACCATAGCAACACAGTAAGGCCTCCTACAACGCTACGGAAGCTCGGCGGGCACGCTCAGAGGTCTCTGTACGAACGCTGTGGTTGTCGGTGGCGTGAGATTGTACGGCATTCCCTAAGATGTCTCTAGCACGCTTGTCCGACGCGCCTGCGGCGATTTTAGGGAGTGTTATTTATTTTACTGCGCTCTTACAATGACTGTAGGAAGCTGTCATGGCGATCATTTCGCTCCCATGGCGATTCTACCACAAACATACTAAGGCGATTGTCTGTCGTAAATGAACAAAACTGTTATAAAAATGGGATATGCAAATAAACACTCATTGCAGTATGGGTGGTGTAAGCCAGCAAGCCAGGCTACTGCTTGCCTATATGCAGGTCCAGCAGATCCACGATGCTGCAGATGTTGTACACGTCCTGACACGACAAAGGAGGAGGGCCCAAAAGTGTAGAGGGCTTTGGGTTTGACTATGGCTGGACAAAGGTAGACGGTAGCAGCATGGTCACTATCATCGACTCATGCCAGATCTTTAACATCTGTACATCCTTGCCCATGCCTGCAGCCTTGGACTCCCACAGAGCGTCTTTCTTTTTGAAGTCCTTGTAGGCGTTCTTTTTTGTTGTAGAGATGTTCATTCTCCTCTAGCCATGATACAATGTCTTCTTCTTGAGTCAGATTGAGATCTATTACAGTCTTGGCTTTCTGTTTTGGCTGGGTGGGACATAGAATTTGATCAAGTGCTTGCCCGAGAAGCCTGCAATGGTTGATGAGGTGATGGCGCTTGCTGTGATGGCGGTGGACTTGCTTCTGCTTGCGCTGATGGTGGTGGACTTGCTTCTGTTTGCAGTTGGCATTTTTCTTTCCCTGCCTTCTTCAACTTTCTACTTTTTTGTGGGCATGGTCTTAACCCTTATCTTGCTGAATATTCATTTAAGCCACACCCATTTCTGTCTATCAACCAATCAAATTACTTGATGTAATTTATTGCTACAAATTCATAAACTGAATGCCAAACAGTGTAGATCCTGATCAGATGGCTTCTTCAGAAGCCATCTGATCTGGATCTACACTGTTTGCAAAGATAGGGGTTGTCGTGAACAGCAAGATAAGGGTTAACTGTTAGCAAACAAACATACAGCTGATGAAGAAGTGTTTATACGCTATGTAGTACAAACAAATGTCTTTAATGCACCAGCAGCACAGTGGGAGTGCTGTGAAAGCGCAGTGTGAGCGCTGTGAAAGCGCAGTGCACGCAGTAGAAGCGCTGTGAGATCACAGACAATCACCAACAAGAACTCAATAGGAACATGATAGAACACCTTAGCAATGCCTTGGTCGCTGTAAGGACGCTGAGATGGGTTCATTTTCACGAAAAATATCACATTTTTCTTGCAATCTCGCAGCACTCTGGAAAATCAAATAACGCTGTGCCAACGCAGTAGAAATGTGCCATAGGTTGACAGGGGCTTAAGATACATATGCAATTGGCAAGGAATTAACAAATAATAGTTGGTTTTTCTGCCATTTTCCTCATACAGCAGATGGGAATGCTTCAGTTTTAATTGCTGAATTATACAGAATTAAAAGCAAAATGTCTCTGATTTTTTTCTCATTAATCAAGATTGTGAGAAATTGAAGGATTTTGATTGATTATTGTTGGGGGTTTAATGGCATGTCAACCCTTGTGGGTCATTTTGTGTCATCTCCCAGACAAAAGGAGAAAAGTGATAGAAGAGACAGTAGAGGAGATGAAAGTGCAGGCCAGGGGAGAAATAATAAAATGAATCACCCGGGAAGTGTCGAAACTAAAGAAATAACAGCATTCCCCCTGGCGATAGGGCTTGAGGTGTCATTTCATCTCAATGTTGGGTAAAAGTCCCACAAAATTGGAAGCGTCTCCAAAATGACCTATACAGTGTTGACGGGGATGTTAAACCTCAAATCAAACAAACAAAAATCAACCCATACCTGGTGCAAAGCCCAACTATATGTCAATAACAGTTGGATGCCCCAGTGACACACGATACACAACAACTTCACCTCACCATCCCCCCTCCCCCCGAGAGAAATTGAAGGAAATACACAGAACAATATCTGATTCAAATTTGGTATTAAAATAAATGTCACATGTTTACACCTCTGAAAATGGCGAAGACAACAGTGATGTCACACCAGATGTTAAAGGTTTCTTGGGAACACCTCAAAGATGTGATGCTGGATTCAGTAGCAGTGTTTTAATAATTGATCTAGATTAATGTTTAAGTAAAATTGAAACCAGTTCTTGAGTTCAGGGTTTGGTTCAAGGAAAATTGTTTTGTGATTTATCAAGAAAATAGCAGAGATTATCAGGAACCTGTCTGGGTTCACATAGAGCTAGATAAGAAGTAATTAGGAATAATCAACAGAAATTTTTTCTGTATTTTTTGTTAGAAACATATGTTGTGGGTACTTGTTAGAATTGCCTCGAAGAGGCAATTCTAACAAGTACCCACAACATATGGTTTGATGGAGAAATAAGAAAATTTATCCCAAAATTATTCTCCTTACTCCCTATCTGGAGCAATGGTTAAGTTTTAACTGCAGTGATTGATGCAGCAATTCATTAGTCTACCTGCCAAATTTGATCAGTATAGATAGAACTGTATTTGTGATTGAATTTGTCTGAGAGTTCCTTCATTCCAAATGACACTTCTCATCTCCCTGCATGGTTGATGCAGAAATTAGATACTGCTGAATCTATGATAATACATTAGCCTGACATTTTTATATTATATTTAGGTTATTTACTATTTATATTATGTGGCATGAGTTAAAACCAAAGCACTAATAGCACTGGTGCTACACTATTAGAGCAAAAAGGACTTGAGGGGTCATCCCTTATTATGTCCCCACACTGAAGGGGAGGGGGACATAATATTATTGTTTGTTTTTGATTCGGATTCCATTATGGCGTCAGCATATGCGTAAGTTTTTGCGTAGGCATATGCGTTGGCGTACAGCCCCCGCCCATAGGGGCTTGAAGAAATATATGGGCTGCATGATGCTTCCACGCAGAGCTGAGTCTGGCCCGCATACTAGTACTGGTAAACTGCTTAGAGGATCTAAGCCTGTCCAGGAACCGTGGTGCTAGGCGTACCGTCCATGCTAAAAAACCCTATTGGTTTCATTGGCGACAAGGCTTGAGATGTCATTTAATCTCAATGTCGGGTAAAAGTCCCACAAAATTGGAAGCAACGTCTCCAAAATGACATATGCAGTGTTGACGGGGACGTTAAACTTCAAATCAAACAAAAACAAATATGCGTCGGCGTGACATTTTTTCTGAGTGCAAGATGTCTCATGAAGTACTTGGTGTATTTTAATCAAAGTTACACTGATACAACATTGGGTGGTAAAGAACTGATTAGATTTTGGTGACCTTGACCTTATTTTCAAGGTCAGCCATGATAAAAAGATCAAATTTAGGCCAAATTTAGGTTGGGTTGTGTGCAGTATATCTCGTGAACTACTGGGTGCATGGATATTACATTGGGACAGGATGAAGAACTGATAAGGCTTTGGTGACAACCTTATTTTCAAGCTGCTAAATAGGTCAAATTTAGGCCAAATTAAGGTTGTGTGCAGTATCTCAGGAACTACTGGGTGGATTTTTATCCCCACGCTTTTCGAAGAAAAAGTGGGGATATTGTAATTGTCCTCGACGTCCGTCCGTCCGTCCGTACGTACGTCCGTCCGTCCGTCCGTCTTACCGGACAACTCCTCCCACACTTTTACAGCTAGAAACTTAAAACTTTGGGAACTGATAGGTCTTTGGTTTGAGGAGTGCATGACACTTTCAGAATTTTGATCCTACCCCTAGGGGCCAGGCCAGGGGGTGGGGTGCCCTGGGGGTAAAAAATCAAAACTTTCAGAGCCTGGTTGTTTGACATATCAAATCGAACAGCATAATGAGTAGAATACATTACAATCCAAATTTGACCCCTAGGGTCAGGTTTGAGGTCACCAGAGGTCAAAAACTTGGATTTTCACCCCCATAACCCCCTTTTTAACGATTACCGGATAACTCCTCCTACGCCGTTTCAGATAGAAACATGAAACTTTGGGAACTGATAAGTCTTTGGTCTGAGGAGTGCATGACACTTTCGGAATTTTGATCCTACCCCTAGGGGCCAGGCTAGGGGGTGGGGTGCCAATCAAAGTTTTCAGAACCTGGTCGTGTGACATATCAAATCGAACGGCATAATGAGTAGAATACATGACAATCAAAATTTGACCCCTAGGGTCAGGTTTGAGGTCACCAGAGGTCAAAAACTTGGATTTTCACCACCATAACCCCCTTTTTAACGATTACCGGATAACTCCTCCTACGCCGTTTATGATAGAAACATGAAACTTTGGGAACTGATAGGTCTTTGGTCTGAGGAGTGCATGACACTTTCGGAATTTTGATCCTACCCCTAGGGGCCAGGCCATGGGGTGGGGTGCCCCGGGGGGTAAAAAATCAAAGTTTTCAGAACCTGGTCGTGTGACATATCAAATCGAACGGCATAATGAGTAGAATACATAACAATCAAAATTTGACCCCTAGGGTCTGGTTTTGAGGTCACCAGAGGTCAAAAACTTGGATTTTCACCACCATAACCCCCTTTTTAACGATTACCGGAAAACTCCTCCTATGCCGTTTCAGATAGAAACATGAAACTTTGGGAACTGATAGGTCTTTGATCTGAGGAGTGCATGATACTTTCAGAATGTTGATCTTAAGATTGGGTGGGAGTTGCAATTGAGAACTTATTTAGTGGCGTATCTTTAAAAAAGCTTGGGGATATGCGATGGCGTGCCATTGACTGCACGATTCTAGTATTTGTTTGTTTTAGAGTTTAACGGCCCAGTCAACACTATTGGTATTTTAGGTCATTTTTGAGCCGGTCAGTTTACCTATCCACACTTTTCCTGGGCAGGCTTATATGTAAGCAGTTAACAAGTTCAGTGCATATTCTACCACCAGAAACTGACAACTGCCCTTCTTGAATCAGCGGAAGGGAGAGAATGACCGTAGAAAAGATTTCATGATCAATCTTCACGAAAGAATGTTGCCGACCTGGCAGGTATCAAACCCGCCCCCTCCTTATCACCAGTCAGACGCCTATCTGACTGGGCTACCTGGGTGGATCTTAATCAGATTTGAATGGATATTACCTCTTATCCTGCTGTTCACAACAACCCTTTTCTTTGCAAACAGTGTAAATCCAGATCAGATGGCTTCTGAAGAAGCCATCTGATCAGGATCTACACTGTTTGACATTCAATTTATGAATTTATAAGAATAGATTATATCAAGTAATCTGATTGGTTCAAAGTCAGAAATGGGTGTGGCTAAACTGAATATTCAGCAAGAGAAGGGTTACATTTGGTCAGGATTTTCAAATTGAAAGTGGGGCGGGGGACATCACAAGTCTACGTAGTTTCTGTTTAACAGTACACAAATCCTTTAAACTGTATGGGGTTTAATTTCATTGGTTATAATAATCACGTGGACAATAGCAGTGAAGCCTTCAGTAATACAGACGACCCTCGCTATAGCAACAGTATTTTGCCACTATAATGAATTTGCTGCAATAAAGAATCCTAATAAAGATAATAAATGACCTTTTTTCCCATCACTGCATATTCTGATTAGCCACACACATTTCTTACTATCAGCCAGTCAGGTTACATGATACAATATTTTCTATCACATTCACAAACTGAATGACAAACAGTGTAGATCCTGATCAGATGGCTTCTTAAGAAGCCATCTGATCTGGATCTACACTGTTTGCAAAGGTCTCTCCCTCCTACAGTAAGTCCGGTTTGTCGTGAACAGCCGGATAAGGTTTCAAGAAACATTAACCATTGTAGACATTTGTTAGATACCAAAAAATATTCATATGGAATATTGTATTGTTTCAGTAACTTCTGACACGACTCAATGTACACTACTTATAAAGACAATACCTCACATTTTAGATAATTACAGTATTCTTGAATATCTCCAATACCCCTTGACCTGCTGAATATTAATATATGCCACACCCACTACCGATTATCAACCAATCAGATTGCTTGATGCAAGTTATTGCAACAAAATCACAATCTGAATGGCAAACAATGTAGATCTTGATCAGATGGCTTCGTCAGAAGCCATCTGATCTGGATCTTCGTTGTTTGGAAAATAAGGCATATCCGGGCTCAGCAGGACAAGGGTTAATATGTTGTGTCTTGAGCTAAGGACTTGTTCCATTAAAATTGTTGTTATTACGAGTTTTGTGGTAGTATTGATATGATTTTATCAATCAAGTAATTTCATATTGGTGAGGTCTGCTGTATTGACCCAAGGCCGAAGTGTGAGTGTCAATGCAGCAGACTGAGAACCTGTTACTGGGCCAGTGCGAAATTACTTGATTAATGACAATTTCATAATTGACACAATTGAAAAACATGATTATTGATTTTTGACTTTAACCTATTATGTTTTGAGCTCGGGTTAATATTGGTTGACCTGGTGTTTATACGGATGACCTCCAAGCAATACAGGATAGTCAATTAATAAATGTTAGTATAAAGAGTCATTACGAAAACATGCCTATACAAATACATTGTTAATTTTATCCCCGGAAATAGGAAATTTTTAAGATGAAAAACTGTGATATTTTTCTTATTTCTGCTCAAAATATAGATTGTTGGTACTCATTAGAACCGCCTCCTTGAGGCGGTTCTAACGAGTAGCCACAATCTATATTTTAGAGCAGAAATAAGAAAAATAAGGTTTACCCCTGCAAACCCCAGTTTTACTGTATAAAAGTGGGGTTCAAGGGGGTCAAAATTATATAGGCATGTTTTTGTGATGGTTGACTGTAATCATAACTTTCAGTTTATTGACGAACAATCTGCCCAAATATAAAACGGGGTAAATCCCTCTGTGGCATAAAATGCAACATCTTAAAAATAAAAACGGGGCCCTGTCTCATAACCATTAGGTCTCTCACCTCTGTGGGTTTGAACCTTGCTCGAGTCACATGTGAGCTGCCACCTGCTAAAACAGATCCGGTGTTTTTTTTCTCACAGCACTACAGTTTCCGCGCACCTGGGCCCAGTTGTTCAAAGCACTTTTAGCTTAACGAGCTCATTAAGTGTCAAAATGTTTACTCTTCAAGCAAGTAAGATACCTAATATATTGATATTTTTGCTGAAAAAAATATGTGTCGCTTTTGCAAATTAATATTCTTGAATAACCCATAAAATGCCAGTCACAACATTAATGATTGTTGTCTGCTTTGTCGTCTGCCGGTTACATTAAGTCATTTTCGCAAACAGCGCAGACCCAGATCAGACTGCTCCCATGGGAGCAGTCTGATCTGGTCCACACTGTTTGCCTGTGTGCAAAAATATTTTTGAAAAGTTTGCAAAAATATTCAGCAGATGACATAAGCAGACAACATTTTCAGATGTAGTTTTTCTTGGCATCTTAACGGTTAATGCATCTTGTATTTCACTAAGGATTCGTTCAATTTAAAATGTTGTTATAATATTATATCGAATGTCAGTATAGAGGGTTGACTGTATATTGGTATTTTTGCTGAAAAAATATTAAAAGCTACTCATATTTTTTGGTATTTTTGCTGAAAAAATATTTGCATATTTGCCATATTAAATATTAAAAGTTTTAACAATGTGTTTACTAATAACATTGTTAGTTTTAAAACAACTGGCCCCTGATTAAGGTTTAGCACAAAATAAGTTGAATAAATGATAAGGCAGTAAAACTAATTACCATCTGCTCTTGAATTTTCTGCAGTGCTTGAAGAGTTAAGCTGACAAATTTTAATGCAGTTTAAATTAGATTCCAGCTGCTTTTGGCACCTGCTGTAGACTGGTAAAATGCTTAATTAGACTTATTTTTGGCAGGTTCTGTACAAAACCAGTCTGCATTTTATTTTTGAAAAAATTACAGAAATTGCATCCTTGGATTAGTTTAACAGGCTTTTAATTTTCTGCTTCCTTTTCCATTCATCAGTGACTCATTAATCAATTAGAATTCCTATCATTTTTTCTCAGTAAAGACTTGAACCCATTTTGTTCTGAATGCTCCCAAAAATTATGGGTTTTCAAGTATTTTTAGCTCACCTGAGAGCCGAAGGCTTCGGGCGAGCTTATAGTATAGGCAGTGGTCCGCCCATCCGTGTCCGCGTCAACATTTTCAAATGACTTCTCCTGCTGGTCTAATTGAAACCAAATTACTTTTGGGTTCTCCATGGGTTGGGGGAAAGAAAGTGTGTTCATGGGATATTGATCACATGACTTAGATGGCTGCCATGAACATTTATGGTAAATACCTTTAAAAATCTTCTTCTCAGGAACCAAATGGCCGATGACCTTGAAACTTGGTATGCAGCATCGGGGACTTGGGCCCTACCAAGTTTGTTGAAATGATGACCTTTGGTTGACCTTGACCTACTATATCTCTAGGTCAAATTTGGTAACTTAGACATTTGTATGGAAAAAAGGGCAAAACAGTGGATTTTTCTGATTGCATGGTAACCTGTGGCATCAGAAATGATATTTACAATCAGCTGAATGGAAGTTTATCAATTCCAAAGGTCAAGGACATTTACTGACCTTTGTCATGGATGGCTCAGATTCAGTATTTTAATCTTCTTCTCTACTCAATCTGCTAGGTTGATTGAAACCAAATTACATTTGGAGCTTCTATGGGAAGGGGGAATGAAAATTTGTGCATAAGAACTCGATCACATAACCAATATGGCCACCATGCCCATATATGGTACAAACCTTGAAAAATCTTCTTTTCTCTGGAACCAAATGACGGATGACCTTGAAACTTGGTATGCAGCATCGGGGTCTCGAGTCTTACCAAGTTTATTTCAAATGATGGCCTTGGGTTGACCTTGACCTGTTTTACATCAAGGTAAAATTTGGTACTTAGACATATGGAAAAAGGGCAAAACAGTGGATTTTTTTTTTTATTGCATGCTAGCATGTGGCATTAGAAATGATATTTGCAATCAGCTGAATGGAAGTTTATCAATTCCAAAGGTCAAGGTTATTTGCTGACCTTTGTCATAGATGGCTCAGATTCAGTATTTTAATCTTCTTCTCTACTCAAACTGCTAGGTTGATTGAAACCAAATTACATTTGGAGCTTCTATGGGAAGGGGGAACACAAGCTTGTTCATAAAGACTGGGTCTCATGACCAATATGGCTGCCATGCCCATATATGGTAAACACCTTAAAAAATCTTCTTCTCAGGAACCAAATGGCCGATGACCTTGAAACTTAGTATGCAGTATCGGGGACTCAGACCCTTCCAATTGTGTTCAAATGATGACCTGTGGTTTTATGTCAAGGTCGAATTAAACCTTAGACATTTTTACGGAAAAAAGGCAAGACAGTGGATTTTACTGATTGCATGTAGCCTGTTGTTGTCACATGACAAAGATGGGCACCATGCCTGAAAATAAACCACATTAACTCTGGAGAGCATAATGGCACATGGGCCTCTTGTTTTTTGTTTTTTTTTAAATCCATTTAGAATATGGTTGGTCTTTTAGCAAACAGTGAAGAATCTCCCCACCAGTCACTCCCCACCCAGATTAGACCCTGTGTCCTGAGTATGATCTGGGCCTGCAGTGTCCCACTCTCTCCCCCCCCCCCCCCCCCCCCCCCCCAATAAAAGCCCCATTTTCTCAATAAAAACAAACATGAAAAAAAAAATATTAATATGAGATAAGATGGCTCATTATGACCGGTGACTCATCTGGATCGGCACTGTTTGCTTAGCTTTCGGGTTTTAAAAGGGTTAACCCTTATCTTGCTGTTCACGACATCCCCTATCTTTGCAAACAGTGTAGATCCAGATCAGATGGCTTCTGAAGAAGCCATCTGATCAGGATCTACACTGTTTGGCATTCAGTTTATGAATTTGCAGGAATAAATTACATCAATAATTTGATTGGTTGATAGACCGAAATGGGTGTGGCTTAAATGAATATTCAGCAAGAGAAGGGTTAAGACACAAAACAGATGCTGTAACACATGCACAATGAACAGAAGGAAGTACATTATTGCAAGACAAAAATTATACTTGTTTGTTATGAAAATAGAATTTTGTGGTTACTTTTAGCATACTGTCGGAAATAATGCTGCTATTTATATGACAACTAGCAATAATGTTATGAAAAGTGCTAGTTTCCAAGTTTTGACAGCTGCCATGGTCTTGAAATATTTATTTTTGTTTTTGTAAGATTATTTCACATTTTTTGAGCCAATCATTAATCAAACTGGAGTACTGGAGAAAAAAATCTGACCCACCATTGCAGAATTAAGCATTATTTGAATGCTGAATGGATCTTATATAGAAATGCCATTCATCACCTGACCTTCCGTTGCCGAACCTGGCGTCTTACATGTGACCTGAGCCAGGTTCAAACCACAGCGGTGAGAGACCTAATGATTAAGAGTCAGCGCTCTTATCCACTAGGCCACGAAGGCCCGTTCATGTTGAACGTATACATTCCAAGTTTAAAACACATGCAATGCTCAAAACAGAATAAATAGATCTAATTAAGCATAAAAGGTATATTATTAACCCTTGTCCTGCTGAGCCCGGATATGCCTTATCTTCGAAACAATGTAGATCCAGATCAGATGGCTTCTGAAGAAGCCATCTGATCAGGATCTTCATTGTTTGCCATCCAGTTTATGAATTTGTTGCAATAATTTGCATCAAGTAATCTGACTGGCTGATAATCAGTAGTGGGTGTGACATATTTATTCAGCAGGACAAGGGTTAAGCACTGAGAGTACTGGTGAGTTGACCGTCTCTAAGTGTAGGCTGGGAAAATAGTCCTGGACAGAGATTTTAACTTATTATGTTTAAATTAACCTTTAAATTCCAGTTTTTAGGCAAAAATGTAGACCCTGATAAGACTCTGCATTTTACATCTGACCCTTAAATTCCTGTTTTGTTAGCTAACCTGTCATGTAGTGACGAGGTGAGCTTTTGTGATCTCATTTTGTCCGTCGTCCGCCGTGCGTGCCTCCGTGTGTGCATCCGTGCGTGCGTCCATCCGTAAACAATTTCAAATAAGTATATCTCTAATATCCCATAGCCAATCTTGATCAAATTTCATGAGAAGCATCATCAGGTAGGGGGAAAGGCTGCATAAGGTTTTTGGGGCTGATCAGATTGGAATTCTGGTTACCATGGCAAAATATAACTCCCATAGACTTACAGTGAGAAAAATTTTAAAAATCTTCTTCTCTGATACCACAGGGCCCAGAGCTTAGATATTTAGCTTGTAACAATGTCAAGTGGTCAGCAACATAAATCCTGCCAATCATGCCCCTGTGGTTCAAATTGGCCACACCCTGGGGGCCCTTAGCTCCCATAGACTTATATTGAAAACAAAGCTCCCAAAATATTCTTCTTTGAAACGACAAGGCCCAGAGCTTAGATATTTAGCATGCAGCAACTGCAAGTGTTCACCTACCTAAATCCTCCCAATCATGCCCCTGGGGTCCAAATGGGTCATGCCCCGGAGCCCCTTAGCTCCCATAGACTCATAATGGAAAAAAAAAAATCTTCTCTGAAACCACAGGGCCCAGAGCTTAGATATTTAGCATGTAGCAACGGCAAGTGGTCACCTACATAAATCCTGCCATTCATGCCCCTGGGGTCCAAATGGGCCACTCCCCAGGGCCCCTTATAGCTCCCATAGACTCAAAATGGAAAAAAGCTTCAAAAATCTTCTTCTCTGAAACCACAGGGCCCAGAGCTTAGATATTTAGCATGTAGCAAAGGCAAGTGGTCACCTACATAAATTCTGCCAATCATGTCCCTGGGGTCCAAATGGGCCATGCCCCGGGGCCCCTTAAATTAGCTCCCATAGACTCATAATGGAAAAAAAGCTTAAAAAATCTTCTTCTCTGAAACCACAGGGCCCAGAGCTTAGATATTTAGCATGTAGCAACGGCAAGTGGTCACCTACATTAATCCTGCCATTTATGCCCCTGGGGTCCAAATGTGCCAGTCCCCAGGGCCCCTTATAGCTCCCATAGACTCAAAATGGAAAATAGCTTCAAAAATCTTCTTCTCCGAAACCACAGGGCCCAGAGCTTAGATATTTAGCATGTAGCAAAGGCAAGTGGTCACCTACATAAATTCTGCCAATCATGCCCCTGGGGTCCAAATGGGTCACGCCCAGGGCCCCTTAGCTCCCATAGACTCATAATGGAAAAAAGCTTAAAAAATCTTCTTCTCTTAAATCATGAAGCACAGTGCTTCGATATCATGAAGCACAGTGCTTTGATATTTTAAATGTAGCAACATAAAATAGTAACCTACATAAATCCTGCTAACCATACCCCTGGGGCCAAAATTGGGCGCACCCCAGGGCTCATCAGCTCCCATAGACTTATAAGGGGAAAAACTTCAAAAACCTTCTTCTCTAAAATCACAGGGCCCAGAGCTTAGATATTTAGCATGTAGCAACGGCAAGTGTTCACCTACATAAATCATGTCAATCATGCCCCTTGGGTCCAAATTGGCCACACCCTGGGGCTCCTTAGCTCCCATAGACTCAAAATGGAATAGAGCTTAAAAAATCTTCTTCTCTGGTACTAAGAAGCACAGAGCTTTGATATTTAGTCATCTACATAAATCATGCTAACCCTGCTTCTGGGGTTAAAATTGGCCACGCCCGAGCTCATCAGCTCCCATTGACTTATAATGGAAAAAAACTTCAAAAAACTTCTTCATGAAACCATAAGGCCCAGAGCTAAGATATTTAGTAAGTAGCAATGTCAAGTGGACACCTACATAAATCCTGCCAATTATGCCCCTGGGATCCAAATTGGTTACACCCCAGGGCTCTTTAGCTTACAGTTGGAAAGACTTCAAAAATCTTCTCTGAAAGCACATGGCCCATGGCCCCCAGGGCTCTTTAGCTTACAGTTGGAAAGACTTCAAAAATCTTCTCTGAAAGCACATGGCCCAGAGCTTAAATATATAGCATGTAGCAATGTCAAGTGGTCACCTACATAAATCCTGCCAACCATACTCCTATGATCAATATTGGCCACCCCCATGGGTCCATTAGCTCCCATAGACTTATAATAGAAAAAAAGTCTTCTCCTCTGAAACCATAAGTCCCAGAGCTTAGATATTTAGTATGTAGCAACAGGAAATGGTCATCTTAAGAAATCCTGCCAACCATGCCCCTTGGGCAAAAATTGGCGCTCCCATGGGCCCATTAGCTACCATAGACTTAAAATGGGGGAAAAAACTTAAAATGGAAAAAAAAAACACTTCAAAAATCTTATTCTCTGAAACCATAAGGCCCAGAGCCCAGGTATTTAGCATGTAGCAATGTCGAGTGATCGCCTACATGAATCCTGCCAATCATGCCCCTGGGGTCCAAATTAGCCAAATCCTGTGGCCCCTTAACTCCAATAAACTTATAATGGAAAAAAGCTTCAAACATCTTCTTTGAAACCATGAACTACAAACCTTGGATATTTAGTATATAGCAACATAAAATGATCGCCTACAAAAATCCTGCCAACCATGCCCTTTGGGTCAAAATTGGCCACGCCCCAGGGCTCATTAGGTCCTATAGACTTGTACTGGAAAAAAACTTCAAAAATCTTCTTCTCCAAAACCATAAGGCCCAGAATTTGTTTGATTTGAGGTTTTACTTCCCTGTCAACACTGTATAGGTCATTTTGGAGATATTGCTTCCAATTTTGTGGCACTTTTACCCAACATTCAGATGAAATGATATCTCAAGCCCTGTTGCCCAATGAAACCAATAGGATTTATAAGCGTCGACAGACCGTCTCGCACCACTTTGCCTGAGCTAAGATATTTTTTATGTAGCAATGTCAAGTGGTCTCCTACACTAATTATTTTCTGGTACACAGGTGAGCGATATAGGGCCATTGGGTCCTCTTGTTTGTTTGTTTGATTTGAGGTTTAACGTCCCCATCAACACTTTAATTCCTGTACTGCAAGCAAACAATTTGCAGTACAGGATGTGACAATGTGTTCCGCACAAAACCCAGGTTCGTACCTCCAAGGTCAAGGTCATACTTAGAGATCAAAGGTCAAAAATAGGGTCCTAAACTTAAACGCCGTCTTTAACTTCCTTAATTCTGGATGGATTTTGAAATTACTTGGCAGAAATATCAGCCATCATGAGACGATGTGTCACATGCAAAACCCAGATCCGTACCGCCAAGGTCAAGGTCATACTTAGAGGTCAGAGGTAAAAAAAAGTGTTCAAAACTTAAACACAGTCAATAACTTTTATATCTGGATGGATTTTGAAATTACTAGGCAGAGATGTTAGCTATCATGTGATGATCGGTCTCACACAAAACCCAGGTTCGTACCTCCGGGGTCAAGGTCGTACTTAGAGGTCAAAGGTTAAAAAAGGGTCTGAATCTTAAATGCAGTCAATAACTTTATTAGTTCTGGATGAATTTTGAAATAACTTGGCAGAAATGTTAGCTATCATGAGACGATGTGTCATGCCCAAGATCCAGGTTGGTACATTGTACCTCCATGGTCAAGGTCATACTTAGAAGTCAAAGGTTAAGAAAAATGTCTTTTTCTTGTGTCCGGTTATTCTGAATGAATTTGGAAATTACTTGTTAGAAAAGTTAACCATCATGTGGCGATGTCATGCGCAGGACCCAGCTGGTTGGTACGTCCAAAGTCAAGGTCATACTTAGGGGTCAAACGTAAAGAAATGTGTTTTTTTTTTCTTGTGTCCGCTCAGTATCTTTGTTGTTCCTGGATGGATTTGGAAATTACTTGGCTAAATGTTAACCATCCTGAGACAATATGTTTCATGCAAGACCAAGGTTCGTACCTGCAAGGTCAAGGTCAAACTTAGCCAAATACTAACATCAACATATTTCAGGCGGGGGCATCTGTGTCCTGTGGATGCATTTTTAGTCTATCAATAAGTTACCTGGATTTCCTACAAATCAGCTGTGACTTGAAAAATTCTATGCTTATGGTAACTTTTGGTCTATTGAAAAACAGTCAACCCACAAATACGTGCAAATACTGCCAAGTTTTCCAAACTTCGTTTCAGGGTAGCTGAAAAGCACTGGAAAACAGGTCAAAACAGAAGTATCTGACTAGCTTCCTCCGGGAGGAATGAAATCATTACGAAAACATGCCTATACTAATACATTGTAAATTTTACCGCCGAAAATCGAAAATTTTAAGATGAAAAATTGTGATATTTTTCTTATTTCTGGTCAAAATATAGAATGTGGGTGCTTGTTAGAACCGCCTCGATGAGGCGGTTCTAACGAGTACCCACAATCTACATTTTAGAGCAGAAATAAGAAAAATAAGGTTTACCCCTTCAAACCCCAGTTTTATTATATAAAAGTGGGGTTCAAAGGGGGTCAAAATTATATAGGTGTGTTTTCGTGATGTAAAAATTGACCACTTAGCTTTGCATGTCCACGCCTTCCTTTTCTGATGAGAAATGAAAGTTGTTGAGAATAGCTTTGCCCGATTTTTCAAAATATGTTTACAAAGTTGACTAAAAATCAATGAATCGGGAACACTCACCTACGTTGACATTTTTGATGTCACGTAAATCATGGCCGGAAGCTCCCGTAAGGATTTTAAGTGCACAATCGCTGGCTCATAATCCCTTACGAGTTTACCAGGCATGTAGATAACCTCTTTATATATCCCTGCAAACCTCTATGTTTATATCTGAATAGTGTGGGGTTTGCTGTCCCCTCATAACCCATTGAAGGCGGGGAAACTCCTAAAGGGGTACATTGGCAAACAGTGCAGGCCCAGATCAGACGCCACAGAATGTGGGGTCTGATCAGGGCTTGCACTGTTTGCTTACACGATTTTCTGTCGAAAATGGAATGAAAATGAAATCATAGACCTGACACCCATTAAATGACAAATGGACTTGTCCAAAATATAGCCATGGAAGAGTCCACCAGGATACAATGGGTTAATGTATGGGTTTGTCATGTGATCATTTTTCTACTTTCAGCTCCCAGAAAGTACCCAGACCACCAGAAGGACTCATGCCCTGACCTGTCAAACTGTAACATAACTTGTAGTACAGGACTGAGACAGACTCCGGATGGATGTTCAAGTTGTCGGTGTAAACCAGGTGTGTATCCAAGTTGTAATAACAACTATTTTTGGGTTGATCGTTTATCAATCAACCCAAAGTTATAAAGTCAGTGCTAAAGTCTATGTGACAATCACTGAATTGTGGATAATCCAGGTAATAGTTATTTATAGAAAATAGCCGCGCTTTTTCTTTTCGCTGTGAGGTCAGTGTTATGTAAGAGTGTTATCTATAGAACCTGGACTGTAATCATTGGTTGGGCTTGGCAGACTATAGATCCAGATCAGACGCTGCAGAATGTGGTGTCAGAACAGGGTTTACTGTTTGCTTACAGTACAGGAATTTAAGAGTTAAACAAAAAAGTCTGAGTTCACTCAAAAACATTCGAGCCACCAGGGCCCAGTTGTTCAAAACTAACGACGTCGATAGTTAACATATCGTTAAAACTTTGATCATTTATTATGGCACATATGCTAATATTTTTGCTGAAAAAATGTGAGCAGCTTTTGCAAATGCAAAAGCGGCTCACATTTTTTTTCAGCAAAAATACCCAAATTTTAGATATTGAACTTGCTAGAACACTTAACAATATGACCACTAATGAGCTCGTTAAGCTAACGATGCTTTGAACAACTGGCCCCAGTACTGTAAGTGCTTTGATTTCCTAATGGCCCATTGGTTGAGATAGCACACATGATGAACTCCTTCTTTCATGCAATAGTCATGACGTCACTCATGCACACTACTTGAACTGAATAATGTTTGGAGATTGTTGTTACGGCAAGTAAAATACAAAAAAAAGATCAAATTCATTGTTTTGGGATTGATTGTTTATCAATCGACTCAAAGTTACTTTGGTGAACAGATTTGTCCATTAACCCTTGGGTGAACTGATTTGTCCATTAATCAATGGCTGAACCGATTTGTCCATTAACCCATGGGTGAACAGATTTGTCCATTAACACTTGGTGATCAGATTTGTTCATTAACCTTTGGGTGAACAGATTTGTCCATTAATACTCTTGTCCATTAACCCCTTGGTGCACAGATTTGTCCATTAACACTCGAGCTTGGATTTTTCTACCTTGGAGGTGAAAGTTTAATTCTATTTATCACATTGTAATATTATCCC
Source organism: Lucinisca nassula (assembly GCA_963580285.1). Classification (NCBI taxonomy): domain Eukaryota; kingdom Metazoa; phylum Mollusca; class Bivalvia; order Lucinida; family Lucinidae; genus Lucinisca; species Lucinisca nassula. Next base: position 113,609,073 of record OY757012.1, on the reverse strand, counting down.
TTATCTTGCTGTTCACGACAACCCCTATCTTTGCAAACAATGTAGATCCAGATCAGAAGGCTTCTGAATAAGCCATCTGATCAGGATCTGCACTGTTTGGCATTTAGTTTATGATTCCATGCTGAACCTGTAACAAAAAATGGAAAAGATTTTTATTAAAAGAAAATAAGGAACAGAACAAAATAAATGTACATGTACATGTGACCATAACAAAGACTAGAAATGTTTTCAGAAGAAAACAGCATCCTCCCATCCCGTCTCCCAACCATAAATATGACTGTTACAACCACTTGGACTTGGAAGGTGCATACCGTAAAAATCCAAAAAAATTCAGACACCTTGAAGACTTGCTGTAATTCTCCTAAAATGTTAGCAAATTTGTTCAGCATGGAAAAACCCACATACAGTTTAATACAGAGGAACCTTGCTTTCACCAGTAGCTAACAGCTGACAGCCTATGTGGTCCTACTACCCACTGAAAGAAAAAGGACTGAATTATTTAATGTCTAGAACTTCTTAAATGTTAATGCTAGATAGCAGCTATGATTTTGAACCACTGGATCATGACTGACATTAATTTGATTCTTTGATTTGAGGTTTAACATCCTGGTCAACACTGTAAAGATCATTTTAATATCAAATATAACTACCCATCACTACAATTATAGCCCTTTTCACCAGACGCAGGTCTGGGACAGTCTGACAAAAAAAATCTAGCCAGAAATGCCACCGGCATGTCCCTTTTCCCGTGACCTCCCCAGCGTCGAGTCCTGATTGGTCGCTGATGTCACATGACCTATCAGACCAATAGGCAGACGATACAGGTCACGTGACCGCGATTTTTCGCGCCGAGAAGGTCATTATTTTTTCAGACTTGCTTGGGATAGGATGGTCAAACTACATTCCATGGAAGAATGAATAAACGGATAAGTGTTTTATTCTTTTTTGATTTTGCACTTACCTTGAGTTTCCACAACGTACTTAGGCTTTTTAAGCTTACTGTTTATTCCGAAATACTTAGAGACTTTATTTCGTGTGTTTCTGCCGACATTACATGTGTAGTGGTTGTCCGCCATTTTGAAATTTCACTTGGAAGTTTTGTTTATCATGTGATCAACCGTTTTTGGTTTTTGATAAGCACCACACTTCTTTTCATGTTATGTGCCAGGGTATACGCTCGTATTATTCCTGGTAATGTTTTAATAGAAGTCGGCGTTGTGGAAACTTAAATTGCCAGAAACGTTTTTTGTACGTGTTCCTTCCACTTCCGGTATCGGAAGACGTTGTATCGCTGAATAAAAATTCTCAGCATTAATTTAGTTTTGAACATGTGCAAGACCCGTCTTTGTTTAGCACTTATAAATCCCACGATGCAGATGGATAATATTCAGGTCCCTTTGTGGCCTTTCTATAGTATCTTCTAAACAGAATCCATCCAATTCGTGTGGGTCACCATTGCCGAATCAAGATGAGCCAGTCTATGTCCCCTCCTCCCATTTGGGCCTGGGTTGACTAGGATAGGTTCGTCGACCGCCCCGTAGAGACCCTGCTCATAATTGCGGGGACTCCGGGGTGCGGGGAACCTATGCCCAAAAATTTTTTCCGAATCCATGTTACATACGAATTTTGGTACGGTTCCGATCCCGGTTTTTATCGGGTAACCTTTCCGGACCTTCGGTACTTAGTTTACCTTGGTCATATGCTTCTTTCCTCTTATTATGATAAATTTTTGTTATCATAATCATTAAATTGGATTGTTTTCCCTTGTAAAACATACAGATTTGGGCATCGTTTATTGGAATACCGTAACTATTGCAAGTGAATCCGGGACGTTTCGGTACTGAGTCGTTTCGGCCTGGGTCGTTTTCGACCCGAATTTGCACCTGGATCGATTCGGCCTATTTCGGTGGGTCGTTTCGGCCTTGGGCCGATTCGGCCTTGATCGTTTTAGGCACGGCTCCTTGAATGCTCAATTTTGATTCGGCAATTTCGCATGTTCAGTGCACTATATACAATAAAGGGCCTAACACTGGGGAAGTTTAATTGAGCCTCAAGTGTTTTGCCCCTAGAGCTGAATCTGGGCCTAGTGATTTATCCTCTGGGGATATATCAATACTCAGAGGTTGGTCCTTTTTCGTCCTTACTATTTAGCGATTATGAGAAGGACATATTTAGAGCCTCATCACCTATTGATTCTAAAACTATAAGCGGACCATGTCTTCCCAACGTTTTCAGAATCAAGCTTCAAGACCGGGGGCACTCGTGCGAAAAGAACTTGGAACATTGGTTCTAACAACAAAAAAAAAACATCAATTTTTTGTTCTTATGAAATTCCTAAATTCTACCCAGATTCAGTCTCTGTATATATGACGTCAGGGAAATTGGCATTACTTCCTGTTTCGACGCTCTAACATTGGAGCTTCTTACCAGGACTATTATTAAGTGGGTTCTCATTATGACTGGTATTCTAGTTCTACCCACTTTGCCTTCAAACAAGAGCATTCCGACCATATAGCTGCTATTCTAATGCTTTTGTTTATTTCCCGGTCATTTTTTACATGCCATGGCTGTCTACCACCATGTTGCATGTTTGGCGCAACTCTGCTCTTGATAACTGGTTCAGTTTTTACTGAGCATAGTAAATGAAAACTTAGAGCCTCAGCGCCTCTTGATTCTAAAACTAAAAGCGGACCATGTCTTCCCAACGTTTTCAGAATCAAGCTTCAAGACCGTGGGCACTCGTCTTTTTTGAAGTCTTCGGAGAGCGTATCAAGTACAGGTACCGCAACCAAGAGACGCTCTTCGACTACTTCCGATGACTTTTAAGTGCTTATCACCCTCGACTAGAAGATCTCAATCAGTCCCCATCTACTAGTAGATCATTCTCAGATCAGGGTACACGGTCCTTTCGTTCCAGAGGTCGGACTGGAACGAAATCTCCCAATTGAGGAAGACACAAGTCTAACAAATGACTTTCTTCCTTCCCCTCCTCTTCATATTCTTCCAGTAGGAGCCGAGCTATTTCAGTTCTATCAAGCCTTGGCTTCTTTTATCAAATATATTTTGAGTTTTATGAGTTTGGAGAAAGGGTTACTGGATTGAGTTCGTTAGGAATCCTTTCTCTTTCTCACATGCAAATACTATTTCTGGTAAATAGTATCAAGAAAAGAAATCTTTTTATTGGAAGAGGAAGGGTTCTTCTCCAAAAGAAAGCCGTGTAAGTAGAAAAACTTCTCCTTTCCCCAGGCTTCTACAAGCGGATCTTTCTGGTCGAGAAGAAAATGGGAAAATCGACTCATCATCGACTTCTCACACTTAACACAGATGATGCAAGTCGATCATTTCAAAATGGAAACTTCGTCCTCGATTAGTCAGGTCAATTCTCCCAAAGTCGGGGACGATTTCCGTAGTTTTAAAGGACGCTTACCTTCACATCTCCATCCATAGGTCATTACGCAAATACCTTCGTTTCACCTTGGATGGAATTTTGTGTATCAGTCCGTTGCCTTTCCTTTGTTGGATTTGTCAACGGATCAATGAAAAGAAAAGAAGAAAATGGGAAAATCGACTCATCATCGACTTCTCACACTTAACAAGATGATGCGAGTCGATCATCTCAAATGGAAACTTCGTCCTCGATTAGTCAGGTCAAATTTCCCAAATTCGGGGACGATTTCCGTAGTTTTAAAGGTCGCTAACCTTCACATCTCCATCCATAGGTCATTACGCAAATACCTTCGTTTCACCTTGGATGGAATTTTTGTGTATCAGTCCGTTGCCTTTCCTTTGTTGGATTTGTCAACGGATCAATGTTTTCCCTGTTCACCAACTTAATAGAAATTAATTAAGCAGCTCTCATCATAGAATTAGGTCCCAATCTTGTGTAGTGTTCCGATGATGGGTTTTGTCATCATTTTTACACATACTGTTTATCATACCTTGTCTTAACGTGTACAGGTTATTGTGAATTTAGATTTCATACACTTTATCGAGAAGTTGAAATTGATTCTACCTCAGAGATACTTCTCCAATTTTTTCATGCCCCGAAAAACTTTCGATTTATGTCAGGGGTTTGTTTCCCCGTTTTTAGAAACTTAGTAATTGGATCCAGTTTCCCTGGACAATCTCATCTTAGACCTTTCCAGTTTTTTTTGCTAACATTATCACTGGAAATACCATACGGTCTATAGGAGCAATAAATTCCATTATCAAGATTGCTCTCTACGATTTATGAATCCCTCAGTATCAAATGGGGTCTCCTCTTTTAGAGACTATTCCCTATTTGTTTTTTTTTCGCATGCCAGCCTTTCAGGTTGGTTTCCCACTTCGAACCTCAGGGATTAGTTGTTCAGGGAACGTGGGGCCTATATTAGGCGGGGCTATATATATATATATATATATGTGTGTGTATGCGTATATGTATGTATATATGTATATGTGTATAAACATTCTGAAACTTCAGACAAATTTCCTTGGTTTATCAGTTCTTCATAGCTCCAAACTGAGGAACAGCTTCATTATTGTTACTCCAGACAAATGAATAGTGTAGTTTTTTCTACTTATCAGGGAGTGACTCATTACTCTTCCCTGTTGGCTTTTACATGGAAGATTATAACTTGGTGTCTTCAGGAAGGTATGTCTATCCTTGTCGGACACCTCCAGGGCAGATTACGTCATTGGGATCGCCCCTATAGACCAGTTCACCATCCGTTCTCTACAGGGCGTTTTCTCAAATGGAGAGAACCTTTATTGGGCCTTTTTTAATCAAATGTCCAAACAACTCGGTTCTCCAATCAACTTTCATTATGTTTCAAGTTTCAGATCACCTGGAACGTGCAGTTGATTTAAAATCTCTAGATTGGGGGAATCTTTTACATATGCGTTTACACCATTCAACTGAATTCCTCTAGTTCTAGGAAAAAATTCAAGCGTCCAAAAGCCGAGCCATTCTGATTACGCCTCCTATGGCCTCAGAGATCTTGGTTTTTTAGTCATTCTGAGCCTAGTCTCAAGACTTGCAACCCGTCTTCTAGTAGTTCCAGATCAAATATCTTAAAGGTGTGGGTCAAGCATTCCATTTCAATCCAGAAATGCTTTACTTACACATCCAGATGTTGTCAGGAATCAAACCAGAGGTAGACACTTTTCTGGTTTCTCTGCCGAGTGTATCTTCAAATATAGAAAGATCTCCACTCTCAAGTTTTACTCTGGAAGATGGAAGATATTTTCTAGTTGGTGTAGAAAAAGGGAAATAAATCCAGACAATTCCTCTAGGGAGGTTTTTTTACTGGATTTCTTTTTCTGTCTGTTCTCTACCCTTCAATTTCTATTTCATCTAAGAGAAGGGTACAGATCAGTAATCTCGAACATGTTAAAATTTTAGTCGGCTTCACACTTTTTCATTAAACCCTACCATCACCAGCTTATTAAAGGGGTTTTTCACTATGCCGACAGGTTTCCAGGACTTTGAATCCAAATGGAATCTTGCATGAGTGTTGTGGTCTTTTCTAAACCACCTTACGATCCGGTGAATTCAGCTTCTTTTGTTCATTTGATAATCAAGCTGTATTTCATTTGACATTTGCTTCAGTTAGTAGAAGTTATAGTCATGCTTTGCCAATTGCAGAGGGTTGTTTTCAGGTATGAGAAGAACAATGACTTCTTTTTCTCTTCTCATTCAACCTATTTTTGTTTCAGGCTATAAATCACCTTGTCTGAAACTATTATTTATCCTGTCATTTCCAGGATTCGTGGATCGTAGACTAATGTGAATTTTTTGTATACATTAGAACGTTTAAAACGTTTCGAGATTATCATGAGAATTTTTTCTTTCCAATCAAGGGGTTTTGGATATTTTTCTAACCATCCTTGATTGCAAAGTGGATTTGTAAAGTGATAAAGCTTCTACCAGTATATGCTAATTTCACTTCTGCCCTATTATCATTCAGAATACAGTATGAGGTTAGAACCTTCTACATTTTGGGCATATTGGAACTCCATTTTTTCTTCAGAATGTTTTTTCTTACTGCGTAATGGATGTTCCGACGCTACTTTTCATCCCTTCACCTAAGGAGCTTGGTTCCCATTCGTAGTGGTACTCATTCCTTGGGTAGTTTAGTAGCTTCTCAATCTATTATGAGCAGCACTTATTTTGGGATTTTATTTTCCTTGGTTGTTTGTTAGCCTGTTTGAATAGGTATGAACCTTCTATTTTGACTCCGGTTCCTGTCCATTTATCTTCTCCACTGGTGAATTTTGGATTTGGATCCCTTGCAGTCATGGTGGATACTCCCTTACGTTACCATCATTGGATGGTTTTAAAAGGGGTATAAACAACCAAGGTTGGAGGAGTTAGGTATGTGTAACTTTATTTTTCATCCAACCCTCCACTTGCTTTGAATTCAGGCTATAATTGTAGTGATGGGTAGTTATATTTGATATTAAAATGATATTTTTAATGTAAAATTAATTTTAATTAGTAATATACCTACCCATCACTACAATGGTATGTCCCGCCTCCCAGCCCCGCCTGAAATATTTGTTTTCCTGAAAGAAATAATGACCTTCTCGGCGCGAAAATCGCGGTCACGTGACCTGTATCGTCTGCCTATTGGTCTGATAGGTCATGTGACATCAGCGACCAATCAGGACTCGACGCTGGGGAGGTCACGGGAAAAGGGACATGCCGGTGGCATTTCTGGCTAGATTTTTTTTGTGTCAGACTGTCCCAGACCTGCGTCTGGTGAAAAGGGCTATAATTGTAGTGATGGGTAGGTATATTACTAATTAAAATTAATTTTACATTAAAAATATCATTTTGAAGACATTGCTTCCAATTTTGGGGGACTTTTACCCGACATTAAGATGAAATGACATCTCAAGCCCTGTCGCCCAATGAAATCAATGGGGTTTATAAGCATGGGCGGTCCGACTCGCACTGCTTTGCCTGGATAAGCTTAGATCCTCTAAGCGGTTTACCAGTACTCGTGTGCAGGTCGGTTTCAGCTCTGCATGGAAACATCATGCAGCCCATCTATTTCTTCAAGCCCCGATGGGCGGGGGCCGTTGACTGACAATAAAGAATGGAAGAATAATCAATAGCTTTTGAATAGTTTAGGTGTTAACATTAATATATTTTAACAGCCAGAAAAGTGACATAGAAGATGGTGATGACACAGACTTGTTTGGACATTCGCAATTCAGATACTTTGATAGAAGTGCAAATGCAACATACTAAAATAGCTTTTATATAAATAGAGGATCTTACCTTCATGGTCATTTCACATGAAGTTTATGAAACGAGCCTATGGCGAGATTCATAAATTTCGTATGAAACCGCCTCATTTTGTATGAAATGACCACAATGTAAGATTTTGTTTTTCTTGTAACAATTTTTCAAATCCATCTCCAAACCATATTATATCCATGATATTGTTTGTTTGAGGTTTAAACATCCCCATCAACACTAATTAGGTCATTTTGGAGACATTGCTTCATGATAACAAACAGTGATATAAATTTTTGAATATGTAGCAATAAATTACATCAAGTAATTTGATTGGTTGAGAGACAGAAATGGGTGTGGCTTAAATGAATATTCAGCAAGATAAGGGTTAAACTCATTTGGTCACAAGTTTCAAAATACAGCTTTTTACCCTTACCATCAAAATAATCTGTATGTTCATACATGCTTACCTGCATAATATTACAGGGTCACCCTGGTTATAACGACAAATTTTGTTACCTAACAGTTTGCCGTTATAAAGAATTAGCCACATAAAACAACACCCCAATAGGGAGTAACAGGCCTTTTCCCTTAATTACTCAAATAAACATATGTTTTATATATTTGTTAGAATTACCTCGACGAGGAAATTCTAACAAATATCCATAACACTTGTTTCTTTGACTATGAAATACAATATTCTGCATATATCCACCAGTCTGGCTTATCTTGAGCAAGGATCTGCCATTGAAATTGTCATTATAATGCATTTTGTCATTACACCACAACCTCTTTATAACACTATTAATGGGGTCCAAAGCAAAAACCATGTAAATTAAACATCCCTGATATATCCAAACAAAAATGTATAGATTATATAGAAAAAAATGACCATTTATGGTCATTTTTCTATATAATCTATACATGTTTGGGATCCATCTTGAAACCATGTTATAACAAACAGTGTTATAATGAGGTTGTGGTGTATATAGAATGGTGGTATAAAGAAGGGGGACTGTATAACTGCATAACTCTGAACAAAATCAGGTTAAGGTTTTCATAAGACTAAAGAGGTAGATTTTTAAGGCACAAGGGAAAGGGCAGCATCAGTGTATTTTGACCAGGTTATGGATTGTGAATCCAGTGATCACATTTCTTTTGTATAATGCCTCACAATTCAAACCTGTAATATTTCAGATGATTGCTATACAGACTGCCCTTATGGCTACAAATTTGATGTTTATGGAGTAGAAACCTGCCGATGTCATACCCTACCCCCTCAGTGCCCCTCGCTGAACCACTGCAGCAGACAATGTGCCCATGGTTACAAACAGAGCAAAGTAGGCTGCCCTAAATGTCGCTGTTACAAATGCCCAGACATCTCAGACTGTACCAAGTCCTGTAGCTATGGTTACCTGACAAACAAACATGGCTGCCATGTTTGTAAATGTCTCGGTGAGTAAACATTCAGTGAAATTCCGCTATTAAGACCACCTAAAATTGAGACTAATTTTGCTTTAAAAAGCTTATTTAGAAGGGTGCAGTTATTCTTTCTTTGCGTTTTCTGCACAGAATGTCCTGTGGTCATGGAACCCCTTTGGGACTGTTCAAAAGTGGTCTTAAAGACCACTTTTGAACAGTCCCAAAGGTGGTCTTAATAAAAAAAAATTCTGGAGCCTGTGACTATTCTGAACTGAATGTCTGTAATATAGGAAATAACTACATATGCACTCAGAGAATAATTCACATTGATAATGAATTTCATTTCATATTGATATCTCCTTTTTGTCGCCCATGCTTCAAGCATGGCCTGCTTCAAGCATGGCACGATGCTTGTGCCGATAGTAACTGAGGCTCTGCCTTGAGCTAAAGATTCATTTCATTAATTTGTCATTAACCGAGTTTTGTCTTTCTAACGAATGTTGATATAAAGATAGTTGAATGTAATAGTGCCTAGGCTTTAGAATATTCCTTTAACATGTATATTTGGTGGTTCCTGTTTTGAACTCCTATCACTTACAGCAGAGTGCTTCAATGTGTGGGGCTCATTTACCTTAGAATACTCATTCTTTGTTACCAAGAGATGCTTCCATATCTAAGATCACAACTTTTAGGGATGATTAAAGGATTTTTTTTTCTTATTTTATCTTAGAAAGGTATGTTGTGTGTTCTCATTAGAATTGCCTCAATTTGAAATTCTGCTGAGTACACTCAACATCCTTTTATTCTATAGATCAAAATTATCCCGTAGTCATCCCATTTGGGCCACCTGACCTTTGCCCAGTTAGTCCTGAGGGGCTCAAACTAACCCTGTCTCAAACAAATTTTTTGTGGTCCAAAAACTGATTGAACCATTGAAATTTGAATGTTTAATGTATATTTTATGTCTTATTACAGACCGTTTTCCGAGTGACAACTGTACAGTGGATGGTGACGTATACCTGCCAGGCCAGATGTGGTCCCTCGGCAACTGCACTGACTGTGTGTGTAAACAAGATGGAATAGCAGTCTGTTTACCAGTTACGTGTCCTGTGTTACCATGCCAACTAATGGTCAAGAAGGAGGGGTTGTGTTGCCCAGTTTGTCTCAGTATGTACATTTCTGTCAGAAGTGTAAAATACATGTTCATTGATGAATGGAATTTTCTGTACAACCAGTTGCCTTTCATAACTTCAGCTACCATAAAAATCTGCAAAATTCAGACACCTTGCGGTCTTGCTGTAGTTATCCTAAAATTTAACGTATTTGTTTCATGGTCCAGCAAGGAGTCCAAAAGGTGCAGACAGAATGGCAGGCTCCTGATGGAGCAGTCTGATTTGGATCTGCACTGTTTGCTTAGGCCTATCTGTCCCAATCCTTACCATTATTATGGTATTAAACCAAATTTTAAATCTAAAATTTTGAGCTGCCTGGCAAATATATTTTGTTCTAAGTCTTACTACTGTTTCCAGCCTTGCTATGGTCAGAATCGGGGCACCGAATGCTGCAACAGATGACCATGTGAATTTATTGGGTAATTCATTTTCGACCATTTCTGATTAATGATCAACTTACATAAATGGAATAATCTTTAAAGGGCTAAAAACACCCCAAAACAAAAAAGTCAAATGTCATTGTTTCAGCTTTCCCTGCTCAAAGAATAGCTTTTGATGAAGGCAGAAATGTTGTTACCACCCTACTAGCAGTCCTACAGTCATGCTCTCCCTTCCACTGATTCAAGAAGGGAAGTTGTCACTTTCTGGTGAAAGAATGTGCACTGTACTGGTTATCTGGCCGCCTTTGATCTGCTATAGACAGTATACCGCAGGGGGCAATAAAACAATTATGAACACATGGTGTGTTTTACTGTTACAAGAATAAATGCCTGCCAGGAAAAGTGTGGTTAGGTAAACTGACCAGCTTGGTGTGACCTAAATGGTGTCTCCAAACAACAAACATCAGTATGGAAAGAATCAAGCAAGTCTTATATTGAACATATGATTCAAGCATGACATGAATAATCTTTTTTTTTCTTCAGATTTTTCAATTTCTCATTTATATAACAATGGAGAAGAGGACAAGCCAAGTACAGTAAAAGGTAATTCCCATGGAATACATAATACATCACAGCCTCTTTATAACACTCTTTGTTATAACACTGTTATATCATGGAGCAATGTCTCCAAAATGACCTAATTAGTGTTGACGGGGACGTTAAACCTCAAACAAACTATATCATGGTTTTGGATATAATATGGTTTGGAGATGGATTTGAAAAATGTATAGATTTTATAGAAAAATGACCATAAATGGTCATTTTTCTATAAAATCTATACATTTTTGTTGGGTTATAACATGGTTGTTTTACCAACACGATTTCTGATTTTGACCAATCCAGAGGTTGTGGTGTAGAACCAAATGAAATGGGCAACATACTAAAATAGCTTTTATATAAATAGAGGATCTTAACTTCATGGTCATTTCACATGAAGTTTATGAAATGAGCCTATGGGGAGTTTCATAAATTTCGTATGAAACTGCCTCATTTCGTATGAAATGACCACAATGTAAGATTTTGTTTTTCTTGTAACAATTTTAATAAAATTGCCAAAGAAGTTAAGAAGATTTTCAGTAGAAAATAAAAGGTTGTCACAGACAGCATCATGAAGTATTCATTGACTGGGAAATAGTTAAGGATAATTTCTTTAATCAGCAGCAACATGGCCAAAGCTACAAGAAGACCTGGAAGCTTGGTCCGATGCTCGTCTGATGACCACAGGTTCTATACCTGCTAGGTGCCAGCAACATTCTTTAGTGGAGATTTCTATGGTCCTTCTCTCCCTTCCACTGATTCGAGAAGGGCAGTTGTCAGTTGCTGCCGAAAGTATGTGCACTGTACTGTTTAACTGGTTCCCAGGAAAAGTGTGTGGTTAAGTAAACTGACCCATTCAATATGACCTAAATGAGCCCCGCCAAGCGAATTTGTGTCTTCAAGCATTCCGTCATGACAAATTTTAACTGCGCATGCCCAGCCATTCAGAGGGGCCAGGGATATGGCTTTCTGTCTGAAGGTTCCTCTTGATTCACTGCTTGTATGAGCGAGCAGCGAAGGTTCTGGCGAGACATTCTGTCTGTCAGCCCGTACATTCATCCCTTCAGTTCTCAACCCATTATTTTTTGTCAACAATTTCTCAAGAAGTGTAGAAGTTAGAACCTCAAACTGGGTATACTATGCAATCATGATGAGTCGTGTCATGTAAGCCCCGCCAAGCGAATTTGTGTCTTCGAGCATTCCGTCATGACAAATTTTTAAGGGTGCATGCCCAGCCATTCAGAGGGGCCAGGGATACGGCTTTCTGTCTGAAGGTTCCTCTTGCTTCCCTGCTTGTATGAGCGAGCAGCGAAGGTTCTGGATCCGCGCAGTCTCGCCTGAACCTTCGCTGCTCGCATAGGCGATAAGTACCAAAATCACTTGGCGGGGCTCAAATAGTGTTAGCTTGGGCATTTACTCCAATATCCTTACAGGAAGGTCTGTGTGACCAGCATAGCTACAAATCAGCCTCTGTATTCACACAGTCTGAACACCATTTTCACATATCTCTTGAGGCTGTACATGTAAGATACCAAGTTATACAATGGAAGGCCAGGTGTTTTTTTCTCTTGAGAACACCAGATTGAGGATTGGCTTGATATGTAGTGAAATTATCAGGATAGTAAAAACCAAACTGGTTTTACCACAAGCATTTTAAGTTCATTGTTTTGGAAGCTGATCAAGCAGGCAAGCTATGCTGTCCTATGACAGCTCTGGATTCAGAAATTTCTATATTAACTGCACAAAACATTGAGAGCCCTGATCAGAATCTGGGTTCTGTAGTGTCTTATCAGAGTGGCCGAGTATAACTCTGTTTGAATTGTGTGTTCAGGAATTTCTGTAATAAAAATACATTTATAATCAAGAACCCCCTTAAATTGAAAATGGACCTGTTTGAAGTCTTAGGCAGAAGAATCCACTAGGCCCATGTTTAAACACTGTAAAAATCCTAAAAATTCGGATACCTTGAGAACTTGCTTAAATTCTCCAAACATTTTAACAAGCATTACAAAAACATGCCTGTACAAATGCATTGTATCATTTACCGCCGAAAAAACGTAAATTTTAAGATGAAAATTGTGATATTTTTCTTATTTCTGCTCCAAATATAGATCATGGGTACTTGTTAGAACCGCCTCATTGAGGTGTTCTAACGAGTACCCACAATCTATATTTTAGAGCAGAAATAAGAAAAATAAGGTTTACCCCTGTAAACTCCAGTTTTTTTTATGCCCCCGCATTGGCATGATGCCGGGGGCATATAGTTTTTCGGTTTGGTCTGTACGTGTGTGTGTACGTACGTGATCCTGTAACCTCAGGTTAAGGTTTTTGTAACAGGTAGAGCCTGAACTTTTAGAACTCATATTTTCCTAACCATTTGATGGAACTGGTTCATCTTTGGTATGATGATAGGTATAGGTCCAAATTTTTATTAAGCAATACCCCACCCATGCCTGTGATCTCAAGGTCAAAGACTTACAAATTTTCAATGTTAAAGACTCAGGTTAAGGTTTTTGTAACAGGTAGACCTGAACATTTTAGAACTCATATTTTCCAAACCATTTGATGGAATTGATTCATATTTGGTATGATTATAGATATAGGTCTAAAGTTTTATTCAGCGATACCCCCACCCATGCCCATGACCTCAAGATCAAGGTCATGGACTTAGAAATTTTCCATGTTAAAGACTCCAGTTAAGGTATTTGTACCTGGTAGAACCTGAACTTTTATGACCTCAAGGTCAAGGTCACAGACTTAGACAATTAAAAATTAAAATGTTAAAAATTTTAAAGAGCTCAAATTTTCCAACCATATGGATTTGGCTTATATTTGCTATGATGATAGATACAGGTCCAAATGTTTATTTGGCAATACCCCCACTCATGCCTATGGCTTCAAGGTCAAGGTCACAGACTTAGAAATTTTTAATTAGATATTTTAAGAGTTTATATTTTCCAAATCTTACGATGAATTAAGTTTATATTTGGTATGATGATTGATACTGGTCCAATACCCCAACCCATGCACATGCCCTAAAGGTCAATGTCACAGACAAAGAAAATTTTTTATTTAAAGTTTATTAAGAGCTCATACTCACCAAACCATTAGATTTGCTTCATATTTGGTATGATGATAGTTACAGGTCCAAATTTGTATATACCCCCACCCCTGACCTGAAGGTCAAGGTCACATACTTAGTCTTATTAAGCTTTTACATTTTTAGGGCTCATATTTATAGATTGGCTTCATATTTGGAATGATGATAGATACAGGTCCCAAGTCTCATTCAGCCTTACCACCGACCCTGCACATGACCTCAAGGTCAAGGTCACACACTTAGAAAATTTTGTTGCAACATGGATTTTCAGGGTGAGGCGGGGCCCTGGGTGGGGGCATCTGTGTCGTCTGGACACATTTCTAGTTCTATATAAAAATGGGGTTCAAGAGGGTCAAAATTATGTAGGCATGTTTACGTGATGTTTGTTTCACAATCCAGCAAGGCGTCCAAAAGGTGCAGACGGAATGGCAAACAGTGTGGACTCTGATCAGACTGCTCCTTCAGGAGCAGTCTGATCTAGATATGCACTGTTTACTTAGGCCTGTCTGTCCCAATTCCTAGGATCATTACAGTAGATATAATCGGTATTTATATGCTACTTTTAACCCTTTTTGAAAGGGAGCAAACCTCTTTGACATCTGTTTATTTTCTTGTAAACTTCTTCTTGCCAGAAAAGGGGTCTTCTCTAAAAGAAAAGAATTTGCTGAGGAGCAAATTCTTTTCTTTTAGAGAAGACCCCTCTTGACAAGGGAGACAAAAATATTTTTGACAGAGTTACTGTCCCTAAATTGTATTTTTAAGGACAATATTTTCTGCTTTCAGATGAAAATGAAGAGCTTCAGCAGATAGAAGAACGATATATTATCTCACTTTGTATAGTTGGTGCTTTCGTCGTTATGCTTCTTATTCTTGTGTTCGTGTTACTGTATTTAAAACTGAAACAAAAACACAGCGCCACCTGGAGCATTGCCGGGCATGACTCGTATTGCAAATGCCCGTTATTTATGGGGCACTCACCCCAAATAAGACATAAATATGACCTAAACGGTGAAGTGCCAAATAAAATACAATATGACACTGTTGTAGTGCAAAAATATCAACAGCCATGTGTTGCCGTTTCGGTAAAATCAGACTCTCCGTTGGAAGAGAAAAAATTCATATTTCCAGACAATAATGGAAATAGTGGAGAAATAGATCAAAATTGTGTTAATATGAAAACAGACTATTCCTACAGAGACTGGTCCGAATCCTTGTAAAAATGCCTGTCATTATTGAACATCCCTCCATTATAGTAAGCAAGTTCAGGATTTGGTTAGTATGTTACCATGGGGATTGAAATTTGATGACGTGGATGATTTTCAAATTATCTGAACAGAGGATTAACTCTTATCCTGCTGTTCACAACAACAAACAGTGTAGATCCTGATCAGATGGCTTTCTATTTATGAATTTGTAGGAAAATATGACATCAAGTAATCTGATTGGTTCAAAGTCAGAAATGGGTGTGGCTAAATCGAATATTCAGCAGGATAAAGGTTAAGTATATTGGAAAGTTTGCCCTGAGGTTATAGAACTTTTTTCATACTCAGCTCATTTGAGCATGAATTTTTACTGGTTATCATTATTAAAAGTCTAGCACTTAGGATTTTTATACCTAATCCATAGAGGTTTGAATTTGTCCTGCTGATAAGAATTAAAATGCCAACAACATGTTGGCATTTTAATATTTATCAATAGGACAGATTTCTAGCTTCTTGGCCATTGAGTTGAGTCTTAGGAAAAAAGATTCATAATCTCGACTTTGGCAGAAACTGTCAAGATTCTTGGCATTTTCTACATGTTTTCAATACATAACATTGACTTGTTATCTCGAACACTGATACATGTATTTCAAGGTACTGCTTAACTTAGTCAAACTAAATTGTGGGCAGGGTTGTTTTGTTTTACCTTATGTTCCATACGAGTATATTTGAGCTCCTTTTATCTCAAACTACTGTTATCCCAAATTACGAAATTCCAGTCCTTTTGAGTTCAAGATATAGAGAGTTGACTGTACTCCATTAATGAAAATTTGAAAATTGTCCAAATTTTGCAAAATCTTCAAGATTTTATTCCCTTTGTAACATACTTACTTAATAGTGAAACAGTGGAACATTGTAGACTTGCTTTATCCTGCGCCTGAGGTTATGAAATTTCTTATGGTGAAATTTTTCCTGCTCAGAAATATCAAAATGCCAAATTTCCTGCTTGTAAATACTAAAATACCAAAAAATGTTGGTGTGTTAATATTTATGAATAGGACAAATATTAATATTATTTCTACTCATTTGTGCAAGAAATAGGTCTTGATTGCTGGTATTAATATATTTGTGAACAGTAAAAATTTCATGGTTCACTGAAGCTTAGCATGAAAAAAAGGTTTATAACCTTGGTTCCAGGAAAACTGTCTGACGGTTACTGAGGGCCAAGACAAGAGTCTCAAAGAATTGAGTTGAGAGTGTTTATGATTTGCCTTAGTTGCTATAGTTATGTGGTTCATCTGACAGAAATGGCTTTTCATCTGGCAGAAGTGACTTTCATCTGGCAGAAGTAGCTTTCCATCGCGAGAAGTGTCTTCATTTGTCAGAATTGGCTTTTCATCTGGCAGAAGTGGCCTTTCATCTGGCAGAAGTGGTTTTCATTTGTCAGACTTAGCATTTCATCTGGCAGAAGTGGCTTGTTGATTGTCAGAGGTGGCTTTTCATCTGGCAGAATTGGTTTTTCATTTGTCAGAATTGGCTTTTCATCTGACATAAGTGGCTTGTTGATTGCCAGATGTGGCTTTTCATCTGGCAGAAGTGGCTTTCCATCTGAGAGAAGTGACTTTTTGGCAGAAGTATAGAAGTGGCTTCTGAACTGGTAGACATGACTTTTTTTTCTGGTAGAAGTGGCTTACGGTAAATGGCTATACCTCCCTGACTTTGCTGCCAGATCCAAGTCATAGAAGCAAGAAAAAGACATGGTCATCTTGTCACTGAGGGTTGAGAAGTTGGAATGTAACATAGTCGTGCATTGGTTTATGTGAAAGTTTCAATACATTTGTCAAGAAGGACGGTTAAAGACTTTGTGATGTGCATCCTAGAAGATGTTGCGTGCATCTGGGCCCAGCTGTTCTGAGCTAATGAAGTTGTTGGTTAACATTATGTTTATCCCTTATCCTGCCTTATCCCGACAGCCCCTATCTTTGCAAACAGTGTAGATCCAGATCAGATGGCTTCTGAAGAAGCCTTATCTTGCTGTTCACGATAACCCCTATCTTTGCAAACAGTGTAGATCCAGATCAGATGGCTTCTGAAGAAGCCTTATCTTGCTGTTCACGATAACCCCTATCTTTGCAAACAGTGTAGATCCAGATCAGATGGCTTCTGAAGAAGCCTTATCTTGCTGTTCACGATAACCCCTATCTTTGCAAACAGTGTAGATCCAGATCAGATGGCTTCTGAAGAAGCCTTATCTTGCTGTTCACGATAACCCCTATCTTTGCAAACAGTGTAGATCCAGATCAGATGGCTTCTGAAGAAGCCTTATCTTGCTGTTCACGATAACCCCTATCTTTGCAAACAGTGTAGATCCAGATCAGATGGCTTCTGAAGAAGCCTTATCTTGCTGTTCACGATAACCCCTATCTTTGCAAACAGTGTAGATCCAGATCAGATGGCTTCTGAAGAAGCCTTATCTTGCTGTTCACGATAACCCCTATCTTTGCAAACAGTGTAGATCCAGATCAGATGGCTTCTGAAGAAGCCTTATCTTGCTGTTCACGATAACCCCTATCTTTGCAAACAGTGTAGATCCAGGTCAGATGGCTTCTGAAGAAGCCTTATCTTGCTGTTCACGATAACCCCTATCTTTGCAAACAGTGTAGATCCAGATCAGATGGCTTCTGAAGAAGCCTTATCTTGCTGTTCACGATAACCCCTATCTTTGCAAACAGTGTAGATCCAGATCAGATGGCTTCTGAAGAAGCCTTATCTTGCTGTTCACGATAACCCCTATCTTTGCAAACAGTGTAGATCCAGATCAGATGGCTTCTGAAGAAGCCTTATCTTGCTGTTCACGATAACCCCTATCTTTGCAAACAGTGTAGATCCAGATCAGATGGCTTCTGAAGAAGCCTTATCTTGCTGTTCACGATAACCCCTACCTTTGCAAACAGTGTAGATCCAGATCAGATGGCTTCTGAAGAAGCCTTATCTTGCTGTTCACGATAACCCCTATCTTTGCAAACAGTGTAGATCCAGGTCAGATGGCTTCTGAAGAAGCCTTATCTTGCTGTTCACGATAACCCCTACCTTTGCAAACAGTGTAGATCCAGATCAGATGGCTTCTGAAGAAGCCTTATCTTGCTGTTCACGATAACCCCTATCTTTGCAAACAGTGTAGATCCAGATCAGATGGCTTCTGAAGAAGCCTTATCTTGCTGTTCACGATAACCCCTACCTTTGCAAACAGTGTAGATCCAGATCAGATGGCTTCTGAAGAAGCCTTATCTTGCTGTTCACGATAACCCCTATCTTTGCAAACAGTGTAGATCCAGATCAGATGGCTTCTGAAGAAGCCTTATCTTGCTGTTCACGATAACCCCTATCTTTGCAAACAGTGTAGATCCAGATCAGATGGCTTCTGAAGAAGCCTTATCTTGCTGTTCACGATAACCCCTATCTTTGCAAACAGTGTAGATCCAGATCAGATGGCTTCTGAAGAAGCCATCTGATCAGGATCTACACTGTTTGTCATGTAGTTTTTGCATTGCAAGAATACATTATATTCGGTATTTGGATTAGTGGATAGTCAGAACTGGGAGTGGCAAAATAAATTTATTCTGCAGGTTAAGGGTTAAAGCTGAAACATTCAGTATGGCCAAAAAAAAAATCAAAGCACTGAAAGCACTGTTGGGCCTACTGTCTGTGAGTGTAGGCTTGAACAATGATCCTGAACAAGACTTTGACTGTTTATTTGACCCTTAAATTCCTTGACTATAAGCAAACAGTGCAGACCCTGATCAGATGCTGCTTTCTGCAGCATCTGATCTGGGTCTACACTGTTTGCCAATGTTTTGCACAGCACTGTGATGTCAAAATATCAAGAATAATGCTGTGAATATTCTTTACCTAGGATTGTGTACAAATCAGTGATAGTCACATGGACATGAACACAGTAAAGCTACTGTGCTTAGTAACGTTGGGCCGATTGACAAACAAGTGACCCAGAAATGATATTTTTTTCTGAAAAGAAATTTGAGTAGATTGTTTTAGCAAAAATATCACAATTAGATATGGTACTTGCTAGAACAGCGAATGAGACAGTTCACAAGTTCGTTAAGCTAACAGAACATTGAATCACTGGCCCTTGTTTTTGTTCATCATTGTGTATTAACCCTTCTCTTGCTGAATATTCATTTAGGCCACACCCATTTCAGACTTTGAACCAATCAGATTACTTGATGTAATTTATTCCTACAAATTCATAAACTGAATGTCAAACAGTGTAGATCCTGATCAGATGGCTTCTTCAGAAGCCATCTGATCTGGATCTACACTGTTTGCAAAGATAGGGGTTGTCGTGAACAGCAAGATAAGGGTTAAGTGCTTTTCTTCATTATTTCATTGCCATGATCTGATAGTCATTTTTATCCATGACAGTGTTGTGAATTGAATCTCGCTATGTGTGAATGATAATTGACGATTTTTTGCATGATAAAGTGCTTTCATCACATGCATGTATTTTGTAAAAAATGTTGTTTCATTCTGTGAATGTGAACACTATAAGATGTCTTTCAGATTTTCTTTTGTAAGATCAAAATAGTTGTTGTTGTTGTCACAAAATGGCATTTTTTCCAGTCAGTGGAAGAAGAAAAGAAATATTTGAGGGTTGTTAAAAAGATCAGAAGTTTTGCAGAATTTCTAGCTGTTATAGAACTCTTTTTCAACACTTGGATTTCATTGCAAAATAATTGCACAAGTAATGCATTTTCTGGATTTATGTTTCATAAACACTGTACAGTAGAACTTCGATGGCTCGAACACCGATGGCTCGTTTACCATGGATGTGTCGAACCCATTCTTGAGCCCCTAGCGAAATCCTCTACAAAAGAAATAGTGGGGGATAATTAAGGAGATTTTAGTCTTTTATCTTGCAAATCTATGCTGTGTATACTCATTAGAATCGCCTCGATGAGGCGATTCTATTGAGTACACACAGCATACATTTTCATTATAAAACCCCGAAAAGATGTCTAAAAGTATCCGTTATGCCTCCTGGCAGTAATCCTCAGTGGCTCGAACTACCCATGTCTCGAAACAGATTTTCGTGGTCCCAAAGGTGTTTTAGCCATTGAAGTTTGACTGTACTTTATAAAAGCATAATAATTGCACAAGTAAAGCATTTTCTGGATTTGTTTCATAAAGACTGTATTTATAAAAAGCAAAAGGGAAGCTTTTGCAATAACACATCCTTAAAATACATGTCCATATCAGTGGACCCCTCTCTCCTTCAGGATGAGGTCCAGATCCTCGATGCCAAGCCGCGCCAGTAGCTCACTGGACATGATAGGGACAGTATCTTGTGGCTTGTTATTGCAGATCTGTCTGATCATTGCCCTGTCATTCCGCTGCAGACATTGGAGGTTTGGCTTTGTCAATGGCCAGGTCTCGCTGGCATGGAGCATTGCACTCCGCACACAAGAGCTGTACACACGGCCACGTGTCTTGAACGAGTGGTATCGGGAAGAGAGAACTGGTAGCAACTCCTTGAATTTCATCTAGGCTGTTTTCACATGTGATGTGGTTGAAAGATCACAGCCACTGGCTGCAGATAGGATGTCTAGGCAGCAAAAGGAGGCTACCACCTCAAGCTGTCAGGTCAGACTTGGACTTCACTTTTTGGTCTGCAGTCTAAGGGATGTGCAGTTCCCTGGCACTGTGTACACCTGTAATCTGGATTCTCTTTTAAGCACTTCAGCCTACTGCATTTCTTGTACACCCAGAGCTTGCAACCATTGCAAAAGATACTGTTGCTGACATACAGCGCCTCAGAATTCGCTCGTCTTGATCATAATGTGATGCCTTCCAACCCTATATACAATACAGAAACCTACATTACGGAAACACGCCTATAGAAATACAGAGTACATTTTATCGCCGAAAAAGTTAAGTTTATAAGATGAACAATTGTGATATTTTTCTTATTTCTACTCAAAATATAGATTGTTGGTACACGTTAGAACCGCCTCATCGAGGCGGTTCTAACGAGTACCAACAATCTATATTTTAGAGCAGAAATAAGAAAAATAAGGTTTACCCCTATAAACCCAAGTTTTACTATATAAAAGTGGGGTTCAAGGGGGTCAAAATCATATAGGTGTGTTTTTGTGATGTATGCAAACACTGTAGAGCCCGATAAGACAGCTCAAAGAGCCATCTCATCATGATCAACACTGTTTGTCATCTTGTTAATGATTTTGATGAAATGACCTAATTTCAAGGATGGATGTGTTCAAATTCAAATTGCATGGTAAAACATTTTTTTTTTTTTTTTTTTTTTTTACTTTTTTAAATGTATTTGTAGATAGCTAAGTACATGCATTCATGAAACTGAGATTGAACTTTTAATTTGACACAAGAACTTTTTACACAACCCTCAAATTATTGTAATCAAGTAAGTGTTTTCTTTGAATAAAATGGCATTGATCTAGAATTAGATAGTTTCATTTGTATTAAATTTCCAGTTTTGCTGCATTTATATAAAGATGAAAAATGTGTTGTTGTTTTTTTTTTTTTTTTTTTTTTCCTTACTTGGGCTCCAAATATAGATTTTGGGTGCTCATAAAATCAGATTTTTCCCATGAAAAATTATACCATAAAAGTTCAGACACCTTCAGGACTTGCTGTAAACCTTAATATTTGACAAATTTGTTTCCTGATTCAGCATAGGGTGCAAAAGGTACAGACAGAATGGCAAACGGTGTAGATCCCTGATCAGACTGCTCCTTCAGGAGCAGTCTGATCTGGATCTGCACTGTTTGCTTAGGCCTATCTGTCCCAAAACTCAGGATCATTACAGTATTTCCCTTATTTCTGCTTAAATGTAGATTGTGGTTGTTAATTAGAATTGCCCCATTGAAGTACTCATTCACCAGGACACTAGACAATTTTGGAAACTTAAAAAAACGGGCTGGAGATATGCCCATAACTTGTATAATCATTAATTCCTGGATATTTATTAATTAAAAGCTAAAATTAAAGTATGGTGAAAGAATTTCTGGTTTATTCTGCAGAATAAATTAGCAATTCTTACACCATAATTTTCATTGGCAGCAAAATAGTAATGAACTGATCAAAACAGGTGTTGACATTTTCATTGAGTTACGGGGTATAGGTACACACCTTTTAGACAACTTTTATCTTCCCTTCTTAAATGGGGCGTTTTTTAGAACGTGAGAAGTGACTACATTCCTTTAAGATGAGCCTTCATTTCCAAAGGGTATCTAAAAGAAGGAAAGTCGTTACCCTTGCAAGGATGTTGGAAAACTATATCGGGCGTACCAATACCCCTTAAGACCTAGACTGCTTTGATGCGAAATGCATTTTAAGTGCTTCGTAAATCAGACACGCATACAACTGTATTTTGCATTTGGCTTTTATTCAAGGTTTTTCTTGTGTACTAATTATTCAGAAAGTTTAAAAATGACACAAGAACAGGTGAAATCTGATTGACGGGGGAGTTGCATGCTTTAATTGACTGAGTATGTCCACAGATATTGCCAACTATTAAGACAGGTTATGGATTTTACCCAATGTTTTAAGGGAAATTGATACACCTTCAGGGGAAGCAACTATTTCAAAAATAATTTTTGTTTCTCCCATCAATAGGGGTGTAGTAAGGGAAGAATCGGGTCCAGAGGTGCAAGTTCTTTAAAAAAGGGTTGTAAATGGTTTCTGTAACCCTTAAGGTGCAAATCGCAACAGTTGTCATCTACTTTGTTGTCTGCTGGTACATGTACCTTCAAAAGTCATTCCTGCAAACAGTGTGAACCCAGATCAGACTGCTCCTAGAGGAGCAGTCTGATCAGGGTTCACCCTGTTTGCCTGTATGCAAAAATATGTTTGAAAAGTTTGCATTGTTTGATTTGTGGTTTAACATCCCCGTCAACACTGTAAAGGTCATTTTGGAGATGTTGCTTCCAATTTTGTGTGGCTTTTACCCGATGTTGTGATGAAATGACATCTCAAGCTCTGTCGCCCAATGAAATCAATAGGGTTTATAAGCATGGACTCGGATCGCTTTGCCTGGGCAGGCTTAGATCCTCTAAGCGGTTTACCAGTACTCATGTGCAGGTCGGATTTAGCTCTGCGTGGAAGCATCGTGCAGCCCATATATTTCTTCAAGCCACAATGGGTGGGGGCCGTTGAAAAGTTTGCAAGATGATGCAGAAGACAACATAAATAGACAACATTCGTAGATGCAGTGTTTCTTGGAACCGGAAACCCCAAAACCGGGTACCCGGGCAAACAGTGCAGGCCCAGATCAGATGCCACAGAACCCGGCATCTGATCAGGACCTACACTGTTTGTAAAATGTTCAGCCAATTTCCAAATAAATTTTGAAGAAAACACAACCTGACACACCTAAATTTTGAAATGGACTCCTGCTATATGTAAGGAGGAAAATTCCTTTTGGTGCAAAAAGGGTTAAGGATTAACCCTTGTCCTGCTGAACACGGATATGCATTTTCTTTGAAACAATGTAGATCCAGATCAGATGGCTTCTGAAGAAGCCATCGTATCAGGATCTACATTTGTTATTCAGGTTGTGAATTTGTTGTAATAATTTGCATCAAGTAATATGATTGGTTGATAATCGGTAGTGGGTGTGGCATATATGAATATTCAGCAGGACAAGGGTTAAGAGCTTGATCCAGTACATACCCATTTTTTGATGGTTTGCAGACGTACAGGAAGTCCTGAAAACTGTCTCCTTTGTAGAAAAAAAAAAAATAGTAAAAAACACAAGAAATGTGGAAATTGCACAAAAACCAGGTTTCCCAACAGTTGCATGAACCCAGGAAAACATTTCAGATCTAAATTTTGCAAACAGCTGCCGAGTTAAGCTCCCTCAATGAGGGGATTCTAGTGAGCACCCAAAACATTCATTAATTTTTTTATAGAAGATGAAAAATATATTCCTACGCCTCATGGCCTGGTGCTGTGATGTACTTTCACTAGTTCGAAATACCCCTAAGTGAAAAAAATTTTCATGGTTCCAAAGGTGTTTGAGTTGAAAAAGTTCGACAGTAATTATCTTCTGACAGTAAGAAAATGGCTCTTATTCTGTTTGGTTGTGAATAATAGTTCTACATGTGATATTTATTCTGTCCTTTGTTTTAACTCTTGAGATGCCAATCACCGCATTTGTCATCTGCTTTGGTTATTTTAATCCTTGTCCTGCTGAATATTTAAATATGTCACACCCACTTCTGATTATCAGCCAATCATATTATTTGGTGCAAATTATTGCAACAAATTCATAAACTGGATGGCAAACAATGAAGATCCTGATCGATGGCTTCTTCAGAAGCCATCTGATCTGGATCTACATTGTTTCAAAGATCAGCAGGACAAGGGTTTAAAGTCATTGTTGTGTTTGTTGTCTGCTGGTTGCTTTAAAAGTCATTGTTGCAAACAGTGTGGACCCAGATCAGACTGCTCCTCAAGGAGCAGTCTGATCAGGGTCCACACTGTTTGTGTATGCCAACAGTGTATGCGCAAACAGTGTAGACTCAGATCAGACAGCTCCTAGATCAGACAGTTCCTCTTGGAGCAGTCTGATCAGGCTCCCCTGTCTGTGTGTATGCAAAAATGTGTTTGAAAACTGAAAATATGGCAGGCAACATAAACAGACAACATTTTAAGATGCAGTTTCTCTTGGTGTCTTAAGAGTTAAGAAATTTGTTGGTGATGTAAAACTTTAATGAGAATAAAATTTTAAATGATTCTGTGTTGTATATTTTGAATTGTACATTTAGTATTTGTATATAGAGCTTTAGATCATACAATTTCGATTTTCCAAATATTTCAAAATGGAAACAATAAGTGACCACACATGGGCACCAGCATGTGTAAATGTATGTAAAAATGTGCAACGTAGGGGACATGATGAAGACCCTAGAACATGGCTAACAGGCTCTGAGATGTATCCACTCTAATTTCCATGGGCCAGGTGTTTAAAACTAACGTCCTTAGTTAACATATTGTTAAAACTTTGATCATTTAAGATGGCAAATATGCTAATATTTTTGCTGAAAAAATGTGAGTAGCTTTTGCAAATGCTTTTGCAGCAAAAACACCAGAGAATTAGATATTGTACTTGCTAGAGCAGTAGACCTTTTGACAACCAATGAGCTCATTAACTCTTATCCTGCTGTTCACAGCAACCCATATCTTTGGAAACAGTGTAGATCCAGATCAGATGGCTTCTGAAGAAGCCATCTGATCAGGATCTACACTGTTTGGCATTCAGTTTATGAATTTGTAGCAATAAATTACATAAAGTAATTTGATTGGTTGATAGTCAGATATGGGTGTGGCTTAAATGAATATTCAGCAAGAGAAGGGTTAAGCTAACAATGCTTTGAACAACAGGCCCCTGATGTTGCCAGCAATATTTCATCTCATCAGAATTTCTCAGACTTTTACAGCATATTAACCCTTCTCTTGCTGAATATTCAATTTAACCACACCCATTTCTGACTTTGAACCAATCAGATTACTTGATGTAATTTATTCTTACAAAGCCATAAACTTAATGTCAAACAGTGTAAATCCTGATCAGATGGCTTCTTCAGAAGCCATCTGATCTGGATCTACACTGTTTCAAAAGATAGGGGTTGTTGTGAACAGCATGATAAGAGTTAAAAGAAGTAGAAAACAGAATTTTTCGGGAAATTCAGGCTTAACCTTTCATGTGAATCAATAAAGCACATGAACGTAATTTTCTCTAAAAACAAAATGTTTAAAAGAAATCTCATGTGCTTGGAGCTTCATTGTTTAAATTAGCAAAGCATTCGAAGGACATTTTGTACATGAAGAAATATGGACATCAACAGGAAGACAAACCCATGTAGTGTATGTACTGCTTAACCCGTATCCTGCTGAATAAATTAATTCAGCCACATCCATTGCTGACTATCAACCAATCAAATTAATTGATATACTGTATTCATTCAATTCACAAACTGCATGACAAAAAGTGTAGATCCTGATCAGATGGAAGCCATCTGATCTGAATCTGCATTCTTTGCAAAGGTAGGGGTTGTCATGAACAGCAGGATCAGGGTTAATACTTTCCTATTAAGGGGAATGGGAACACCTGGCAGATTTTTCTGCCATTTTTCAAAGGGAGACAACTTTTGGGACTCCCTGTTTGCTTTTCTATAAGCCCTATCTCACGGAAAAAGGGGTCTACTCTTAAAGGAAAGAATTTGCTCATCAGGAGCAAATTCTTTCCTTTAAGAGTTGGTCCCTATTTATATGGGCGACAGAAATATTTTTGCAGGAGTTGCCTCCCCTGAAGGTGTTCCCATTCCCCTTAAGTCTTGAAAAAATGACATTTTTTTAAAGAAAAATTGTCACATTTTGTTTTATTTCTGGGTCAATAGAAATTAGCTATAAATGGTTGGTCAGTGTTAGTATTATTTCACCTCCAAACCGCCCGCACACCACACACACTATAGAAGTACAAAACATACGCAATTCACAAAATTACTTAAATGCTATCAGGATCTCTGATGTAGGGTTTAGTACTACAAATTGTACTGGAATTCTGCATTTTTTTCTTCTCTGCAGCTGCTCAGATGCATTCTTGTGTTCACTGAGACAATTGGTGCATTCATTATTCATTTTGTAAATATTTTGCATTATTGGCATCTATGTGTTGCGTAACTCATTAGAAATATTGCCAGCATTCAGAAGTTTGCTTTACCACCATAGTCACAAAAATTTGGACAGAGTATAGGACAGATAGTATGGAAGAATTTTGATTTTACATTTGAGATTTTTCTTATCAGAAAATGTCACTGTTATTTGGTGGTTAAAATCATGTCATAAAAATCATGACCACATGTCAAATATTACATGGCTAACCCATTGCATGTGGGAAAACTCTAAAGGGTCTGATCAGGGCCTGCACTATTTCATAACAGAATTTTCTGTGAAAAATAGAATAAAAACGAAAAAATAGTTCTGACACCCCTTATATGACAAATGGACTTGTCCAACATATAGTAGTAGTTCGGCCCCCGCCCATAGGGGCTTGAAGAAATATATGGGCTGCATGCTGCTTCCACGCAGAGCTGAATCTGGCCCCCACACTAGCTTTTAGGATAAGCAGTTGTCTGTCATTGTCGTTTCTTATTTTTCAGAGAAAATAAGGCTTGCTATTACTGGTACATGTGAATTGTATGCTGGGCAGACAGTTCACATGAAATGTCAAGCCTTGTTTTCTCAGAAAAATAAGAAATCAGATTGGCGTCTGCACAATAATTTATTCTTGGAGTGCCTTTATTGTACACTAGTGGACTCTTCAATTTGTCATATAAGGGGTGCCAGGCCTATTTTTTTTTCTATTTTTGACAAAAACTTCTGTTAGCAAACAGTGCAGGCCCAGATCAGATGCCACATTCTGCGGTGTCTGATCTGGGCCTGCACTGTTTGCCAAGGTATCCATTTAGGGGTTTCCCAGCATGCAATGGGTTGACTTAAACAGCCAATCTGATTAGCAGACAGCATAATCAAAATAGTTTTTTCATAGAAAATAAAGCTTGACATGACTGGTTTAGCCCCCGCCCATAGGGGCTTGAAGAAATATATGGGCTGCATGATGCTTCCACGCAGAGCTGAATCCGGCCCGCACACTTGTACTGGTAAACCGCTTAGAGGGTCTAAGCCTGTCCAGGAACCGCGGTGCGAGGCGGACCGTCCATGCTAATAAACCCTATTGGTTTCATTGGGTGACAGGGCTTGAGATGTCATTTCATCTCAATGTCGGGTAAAAGTCCCACAAAATTGGAAGCAACGTCTCCAAAATGACCTTTACAGTGTTGACGGGGACGTTAAACCTCAAATCAAACAAACAAATTGACATGACTTGTACATGTGAATTGTCTGCTGGGCAGACAATTCATATGAAATGTCAAGCCTTGTTTACTCAGAAAAATAGGAAATCAGATTGTCGTCTGCCCAATAAAGTTTTCTCTGAGTGCTTTAACCCATTTGTTACTGGAAACCTCAAAATGGGTAAGTGGCAAACAGTGCAGACCCATCTCAGATGCCGCATAATGCGACATCTGATCAGGGTCTACACTGTTTGCAAAAAAAAAAGTCAAGCCATTTTTCAAATAAATTTTAAAGAAAACCTGTGACACCCCTAAATTTTGAAATGGACTCCTGCTATATGTAAGAGGGAAGATATCATTTGGTACAAAAAGGGTGAAGAGTTAGTGCAGAAAAACTGAGAATATTTGGTTAGTTTCGGTAGTTACCTATAAATACTTTTATGTAAGAGTGTTATGTTAGTAAACAACATACCAGGTAGTTAACATTGTTACTAACAAGTGAATGAATTTTCTGTCTCAGATACTGTAAGAGTATGGGCCATATGCTGGAAAATGTACCTTATGTCATGTACCTTATGTCATTTGACATTACGTTAACACGCCTATACAAATACAGTGTAAATTTTACCGTTGAAAAAAACCCAAAGATTTTAAGATGAAAAATTGCGATATATTTCGTATTTCTGCTTAAAACATAGATTGTGGGTACTCGTTAGAACCGCCTCAATGAGGCGGTTCTAACGAGTACCCTCAATCTATGTTTTGGAGCAGAAATAAGAAAAATAAGGTTTACCCCGTAATCCCCAGTTTTACTATATAAAAGTGGGGTTCAAGGGGGTCAAAATTATATAGGTATGTTTTCGTGATGAGCCACAACATAAAAAAACTGTTTTTGTCATTTTTGAACAACAAAGGTGCAGATCAGCCTACGCATCTGCACAGTCCAATCAGCACCTTTATTTTTCACTGCTTGGACAGTACAGTAAAATTCCTATATGAAGCCCACCTTTGGGACTGGTCAAAAGTGGTCTTTAAGACCACTTTTGAACAGTCCCAAAGGTGGTCTCTTTTTAGGAGACTTTGTGTGTAGAAAACACAAAGAAAGAATAACTGAACCCTTCTCAAGAAGCTTTTAAAAGCAGATTTAGTCTTAATTTTAGGTGGTCTCAATAGCGGAATTTTACTGTAGAATACCTCTAGTTTCTATTTCTAAAATTTCAAGACCTTTGCGCGGCCCCGCCCATAGGGGCTTGAAGAAATATATGGGCTGCATGATGCTTCCACGCAGAGCTGAATCCGGTCCGCACACTAGTACTGGTAAACTGCTTAGAGGAGCTAAGCCTGTCCAGGAACCGCTGTGCGAGGCGGACCGTCCATGCTAATAAACCCTCTTGGTTTCATTGGGCGACAGGGCTTGAGATGTCATTTCCTCTCAATGTCGGGTAAAAGTCCCACAAAATTGGAAGCAATGTCTCCAAAACGACCTTTAGAGTGTTGATGGGGATGTTAAACCTCAAATCAAACAAAACAAAATCAAGACCTTTGCTAGTGTGTGCTCTAAGCAAACTTTAGATATTATACTTTTTGCTATTTACTACTTTGATCGCTTTTGAGTTAAACCAACAGGGCTTTAGTTTA
Organism: Lucinisca nassula; assembly: GCA_963580285.1. Taxonomy (NCBI): domain Eukaryota; kingdom Metazoa; phylum Mollusca; class Bivalvia; order Lucinida; family Lucinidae; genus Lucinisca; species Lucinisca nassula. The sequence goes on along the minus strand of OY757012.1, from coordinate 113,579,429 downwards.
GTTTTTGCGGCTATTGCATTGTTAACCCTTGTTCTGCTGAGCCCGGACATGCCTTTTCTTTGAAACAATGTAGATCCAGATCAGAAGCCATCTGATCAGGATCTACATTGTTTGTCATTCAGATTGTGAATGTGTTGTAATAATTTGCTACAGGTAATCTGATTGGTTGATAATCGGTAGTGGGTGTGGCATATATGAATATTCAGCAGGACAAGGGTTAACACATTGTATGTGGGGAAACCCCTAAAGGGGTACCTTGGCAAACAGTGCAGGCCCAGATCAGATGCCGCAGAATGCGGCGTCTGATCAGGGCCTAAACTATTTGCTAACAGAATTTTCTGTAAAAATAGAATGCAAACGAAAAAATACGCCTTACAAGTTACACCCCTTATATGACAAATGGACTTGTCCAACATATAGCAATGGAAGAGTCCACTAGCATACAATGGGCTAACTGACAATGTTCCAGTGTGCTATCAATATTGTCTGTACAAGCCAGTCAATACAAGAATGTTCTTCAAGCTGTACAAGGCAGAAGACTTGCTTTTCTCTGACATTTTTATGACTGTTTTTAATGTGAAGATAATAGGTGCTTAGTATTGCAAATTCTGATTTTATTGGATACCTCTCTTGTGGTTCTGTCCTTGAAAACATCAACAACAAGACAGCGAGTACTTTTAGAAAAGCAAGGATTCCACAGTGCATAAAATGTCAGGCCACCCAGAGAAGTACTTCCGGGGTAGTAGGGTGCTGAAATAGTTCTTTAAAAAATATTGCTGCCTTTGTTCAACAAAGGCAGCAATATTTTTTAAAGAACTATTTTAAGATTGTTGACAGTGTCTACTTCACTGTCTCACATTATTTTCATCTGATCTTTATATGAAGTGTTTTGCAATGAATGAGCAAAGATCCAGCCTTATTTCCAGGACTATATCTTCTTGGTGGATGCTAATCTGTTTCATGTTCGGAATTACAACAGTCAGTGTGATCGGCATAAATTTGTGAAAAATCTAAACAGTCAGGACAGGGAAAATATTTGATATTTCAGGAGACCAGAGAATGATCTTGTCAGTTTGAGAAGTGTTATAAGTGAACGAATGTTTTGGAACATAAGACAGTTTCTTGAACTTGCAGGATTTACATGCATTTATAAGGGAGCATATTTGAGTGGTCCGACACCATAAGATGTTTGAGCACGTTGATGCAGTTGCATCGATGTTGAAATGATAATGCCTACGCATGTGTGCCTACTGAGATTTGTCAAGGGTTCAGGCTGAGTAATGTACATACTATTGGTTACTAAAACAACTGTTTGGACGTTTGAGACGGGCAATATAGCCGGGCTCCCTGGTAATTGAGTTTTTAATTTCTCATCAAAGATAAAGTACTAGCTCCTCCTTCACAAATTTTCTATACAAATGTTCTACACATATTTTCTCCCTTACATCGAAACCTTGATATTGAAAGATTTTTACAGAAAAATCAAAGCATTTTACTAGTATTGGTTTGACAGGAGCCAGTCTACTGGCGGTACAGTGTGGACACATTTCAGACTGATGTTCCCTCTTTGTCATTCTGCTATTTTTAATGCTTGTTTGTTTTGGATAAGTTTGGGTTTGTTTTTACAACATTGTTATACAATAAAATCAGGGCTTTGTACAAAGCTAAAAATGTTGCAAGTTTATGTTACTTTACAACTTCTACCATTCAATATGGAGAAAAACTCATATTATTGCTGAAAAACTTGAGTAGTTTTTGCAATGCAAGACTACTTCTGTTTTAGATATTACTTTTTCTAAAATAGTTTACATTTTGACCGCTAACAAGTTTTTAACCTTCACGACAACCCCTATCTTTGCAGACAGTGTAGATTCAGATCAGATGGATTCAGTTCGTGAATTTGAACCAAAACTTTATATGTTGAAATCTGATTGGCTAAAAGTCACTAGTGGGTGTGGCTAATTAAAATATTTAGCAGGATAAGGGTCAGGCTAACGAGACTTTGAACAACTGGATCTGTGTTAAATCAACATGCTCGTTAGTGGTCAAAATGTTAACTGTTCTAGTAATAGAGGATCTTATATGAGTGTTCATGTATTATTGAACTTATTAAACTAGTTGAGGAAAAGGGATAAAATGCGAGGCTTTGCCGAGCATTTTATCCCTTTTTCTCAACGAGTTTAATAAATTCAATAATACATGAGCACGAATGCAAGATTCTATTTATCATATGACATTTAAAACGCATTTAATTCACGATTGTTTACAAAAATGTCAATATTCCATTGTAAGTAAACGAGACGTCGTTATGGACATCGTACATGTAACATTACGGGATGTATCTAGCTAATTTGCATATTTAATCCACTAGTGGATTATCGAAAATATTACATGGCATTATTACACTCTCAGACACGACGTCATATGATAAAGTACAATATCTAATACAGTGGTATTTGTGAAAATTACGTGTTTTCAGCAAAAATATGAGTAATTTGTCGTATTAATAAATCAAAACTTTATCTAACAACATCATTAGTTTTGAACAACTGGCCCCAGGTTCTTAAAACTTCAGAAACCATACAAACAAACGATTTGTCATACCAGATTATTAGTTTTAAGAATATGTTACCGTAAATATCCTAAAATTTGCACACCTTCAGGACTTGCAGTAATTCTTCTAAAATTTTAACAAATTTGTTTCACAACCCAGCAAGGAGTCCAAAAAGTGCACTTGGAATAGCAAACAGTGTAGACCCTGATCAGACTGCTCCTTCAGGAGCAGTCTGATATGGGTCTACACTGTTTGCTGAGGCATGTCTGTCCCAATACTTAGGATCATTATGGTAACTCACAACATCACTAAGCCCTCGATATTTAAACGTCAGAAAATATACATGCAAACCCATTAGGGAGCACAGGAGTTGGACCTGAGCCTTTCAGTCACAGTTTTCTGTCATATATATTTACATGCTAGATCATATGACGTCGCGTCTGAGAGTGTAATAACACCATGTTATAAATTTGATAATCCACTAGTGGATTAAATATGCAAATTAGTTAGATAAGCCCCTTAACGTTACATGTATGACATCATTAACGACGTCGGGTTTACTGATGGCGGAATATTGACATGTTTGTACAAAAATTGTGAATAAAATTCGTTTTAATTGTCATATGATAAATAGAATCTTGCATTCGTGATCAAGTATTATTGAATTTATTAAACTCGTTGAGGAAAAGGCATAAAATGCTCGGCAAAGCCTCACATTTTATCCCTTTTCCTCAACTCGTTTAATAAATTCAATAATACATGAACACCCATTTAAGATCCTCTATTTACAAACTTGACGAACATTACACATCTGTTGTTATTTAACAGTTTCGTTAGCTCGTTTTAGAGAAAATTCAGTGTCATTTGGTTGACTAGCAAGAAAAGATTCTTTAAAAATCACATACACTAACACTGTTATTGGGGTCAAAACCGAAGCCTTGTTACCGTAGTTAAACAACTGTGTTGTATCCAAACATCCAACGTCAGTATCTCAGCAGGATGTGCCTATGACTGGTGATCAGCAGGTTTCGAGTTCAATTCCTGCCTTTCATGGAGATTGATCATAAAATATTTTCTGCAGTCATTCTCTCCCTTCTGCTGATTCAAGAAGGGCAGTTGTCTATTTCTCGCGAAAGAATGTGCACTGTTCTGGTTAACCGCTTATGTATAAGCCTGCCCAGGAAATGTTGGGTTTGGTAAACTGACCAGCCCAATATGACCTAGTGTGTACTGGGCCATTAAACTCTTAAAAGACAAACAAATATGTCCAACCAAAAATTTCTACTTTCTCTTAATTCAATATTTCAGCCAGAGGTCTTTATCAAGAAAAAACAAAAATGTATACCGGTACATGTAGATTATGTAGAAAAATGACCATTCATGGTTCATTTTTCTACATGATCTATACATTTTTGGGATCCATCGATATAAAAGAGCCTGTGTGATGTGTTTTTTACAGAATCTGTTCCTAGATACCGGTAGTCACAATATTGGTAGTTTGTGGCATAATGTAATTTTTCTGTTTCATGTTATTCATTGTGAGAGACCACACACTTCTTTGTCAATTACAGAACTTGGGTAATTAAGTGTGCGGATGATTTATTATGTTCTAGAGAAGCCAAATAGTAGATTCTAAGTTGTAGTTTTGTACAATATTGTTGACAAAAAGACAATAAAAATGTACAGAATACTGACTTTTACTTTGTTCCAGTTCCATGTCACCTTCTTAACCCATTTTGTACCGGAAACCCCCAAAACAGTTACCCTGACAAACAGTGCAGGCCCAGATCAGATGCCACAGAATGTGGCATCTGATCAGGGCCCACACTGTTTGCAAAAATGTCAGCCATTTTCCAAATAACTTTTGATGAAAACATGACACCCCTATATGTTTTGAATGGACTCCTGTATAAGGTGGAAGATTCCATTTGGTTTGTTTGATTTGAAGTTTAATGTCCCCGTCAACACTGTAAAGGTCATTTTGGAGACATTGCTTCCAATTTTGTGGGACTTTTACCCGACATTGAGATGAAATGACATCTCAAGCCCTGCCGCCCAATGAAACCAATAGCATTTATAAGCATGGACAGGCCGACTCGCACCGCATTTCCATTTGGTACAAAGAAAGTTAAGTATGTTGGGGTGGTTTTCTTTGAGTAATTTGGTTTCCTCCATCATGATTTATTTCCGTGCCAATACGAGCACAAGTTCTATAGACCAAAATAACCCCTACCTTTGCAAATAGTGTAGATCAGGGTTCTAGAAAACAGAAAAATCACTGGCCTGGACCGATTTTTAACAAAAAAATGCGGCCCAAAATCCGGTATGAGAAAAATATTCGTTATAGCCAGTCTCCAAAAATCCAAACTACGAATCTATGCCTTTATGTGTGCAGAGAAAACACACAAATAGCTGGTCAAGTGTCATGTTTATTACCTTAATTATAATCCCATAATCTCTCATTTCAGCCGTAATAAACATATTTACAAGGCCTTGTCCTGTCTTGTGGCCTCTCACAAGTGTAAGGCAATTGAATCACAGCAGAATTGTGGTAGTCTGGTACACAGATTTTATCCAAAATGGCATCTTGAACGAGACAACCTATTTTTTTATAAATTCACTTTACACTGAATATCTGCAGAACACGAGGAACTCCTAAATTTTCTGCTTGCAAATGTTTTAAAACTTAAAAAGTTTTTTATTTCACTGACCACATGAGCGAAAAAAAATGTAACCCAGAATATGTTTTTCACACCTATTTTGGAGCTAAATCGCTTATATGGTGTGTGTTTAGACAACCAGTTTATCCAATTAAGTCAATCAATCGGCATGAAAACGTGCAAATAAAGATTAGCAAACAGTAAATCATTACCATTTATGCAGTCCCTGGGACCCTCATTTTAAAACCTTGAGGGGAACCCCTGTAAGAGTCAGCACTCTTATCTACTAGGCAACACCTTGTCTAAAGATTAAAATTGGTAAGACAGAATTTAACTCTTATCCTGCTGTTCACGACAACCCCTATCTTTGCAAACACTGTAGATCCAGATCAGATGGCTTCTGAAGAAGCCATCTGATCAGGATCTACACTGTTCGACATTCAGTTTATGAATTTATAGGAATAAATTACATCAAGTAATCTGATTGGTTCAAAGTCAGAAATGGGTGTGGCTAAACTGAATATTCAGCAGGATAAGGGTTAAGTATGGAAGAATGGATAGATGTATGCATGTAAGCCCTCCCCACCACTCACCACTTTTCCAAATGTGGGGGTATAAAATGATGCCAATCATTATATGCAAGCATTACATCAATTATGGGTACATGTATAAACTATTAACTCTTATCTTGCTGTTCACGACAACCCCTACCTTTGCAAACAGTGTAGATCCCGATCAGATGGCTTCTAAAGAAGCCATCTGATCAGGATCTACACTGTTTGACATTCAGTTTATGAATTTGTAGGAATAAATTACATCAAGTAATCTGACTGGTTCAAAGTCAGAGGTGGGTGTGGTTAAGATGAATATTCAGCGGGATAAGGGACGGGTGACATATGTTTTGTAAGGCTAATGAAACAATTCTCAATTTCTACAAATATGTTCTAAAATGTCAGGCAAAAATTACCCCTGCCCTAATTTTATTTCGAGTCAGTAAAGTAAAATTCTGTTTTAAATTCCCATTTGATGTAACATTATTATAACTTTTGCCAAGGAAAAGATACTTGTCTGGTAAAACATTTTACAGAATTCTGAGAGAGTGCCAAAATAGCCCTTTATCATATCTAATCCTTTCGGGATAATTTTGGGTACTGGTGGTAATCAACTTGCCAATTATTAGGTCCTGAGGTTACAATTGTTTTCATGGTCAACTCAGCTTAGTCCTAAATCATTATGTCTCCCCCCGAAATTTTTTTTTTTCGGAGAGACATATTGTTTTTCCCCCGGGCGTCTCTCTGTCCGTCTGTCACACATTCGTGTCCGCTCTATAACTTGAAAACCGTTAGAGCTATCTTCACGAAACTTCGTATAAATATCAGCATTAGGCGACGTGCAGTGCGCAAGAACTATAACTCTCGCATTTATACTTTTTGAATTATCTCCCTTGGAAGTTTGTCAGTATGTATATATATATATATGGGCAAATCGTGTCCGGTCAACAACTTTCTTATTTTCTGATGGATTTTAAAATTACTTGGCAGATATATTAACAACCATAAGACGATGTGTGGTGCGCATGAGGCAGGTAGGTACCTCAAAGGTCAAGGTCATACTTAGAGGTCAAAGGTCAAAAAAGGGGCATTTTTTCGTATTTGGTCAATAACTTTCTTATTTTGAGATAGATTTTAAAATTACTTGGCATAATTATTAACAACCATAAGACGATGTGTGATGCGCATGAGGCAGGTCGGTACCTCAAAGGTCAAGGTCATACTTAGAGGTCAAAGGTCAAAAAAGGGGCCTTTTTTCGTATTTGGTCAATAACTTTCTTATTTTGAGATGGATTTTGAAATCACTTGGCAGAAATGTTAACCAATATAAGTTGATGTGTTGCATGCATGACTGAGGTTGGTACCTCAAAGGTCAAGGTCATACTTAGAGGTCAAAGGTAAAAAAAGGGGCCTTTTTTTTCGGGTTTTGTCAATAACTTGCTTATTTTTTGATAGAATTTGAAGTTACTTGGCAAACATGTTAACTATCATGAGACGATGTGTTGCATGCATGATTCAGTTTGGTACCTCCAATGTCAAGGTCATACATAGAGGTCAAAGGTAAAAAAGGGGCCTTTTTTTCGTGTTTGGTCAATAACTTTCTTATTTTTAGCTGGATTTTGAAATCGCTAGGCAGAAATGTTAACCACCATGAGATGATGTGTTGCAGGCATGACCCAGTTTGGTACCTGAAAGGTCAAGGTCATACATAGAGGTTAAAGGTAAAAAAAGGGGCCTTTTTTGTGTTCTGTCAATAACTTTCTTATTTTTAGATGGATTTTGAAATTACTTGGGAGAAATGTTAACCACCATGAGACGATGTGTTGTGTGCATGACCCAAGTTGGTACCTCAAATGTCAAGGACAAAAGGTCAAAGGACAAGAGGTCAAAGGACAAAAAGGTTTTTTTTTTTAGTGTTCAGTCAATAACTTTCTTCTTCCTGGATAGATTGTGAAATTACTTGGCAGAAATGTTAACCATCATGAGACGATGTGGTGCACGCTAGACCCAGGTCGGTACCTCCAAGATCAAGGTCATACTAAGAGGTCAGAGGTAAAAAAAATTTTGTTTTTTTTGTGTCCAGTCATTAACTTTTTTATTTCTGGATGGACTTTATAAAGTAACCATGTAGAAATGTTCACCGTCATTAGACCAAGAGTCATGTGCAAGACCAAGGTCCATACCTCCAATGTCCAGGTCATACCTAGAGGTCAAAGGTAAAAAAAGGGACAGTCAATAACTTCCTTATTCTTTGATGGATTATGAAATTACTCGGCAGAAATGTTAACCATCATGAGACGATGTGTTGTACCTCAAAGGTCAAGGCCATACTTAGAGGTCAAAGGTAAAAAAGTGCTTTTTTTGTTTACGGCCAATAACTTTTTTATTTTTAGATGAACATTTTTAAAGTTACTATGCAGAAATGTTCATCTTCATTAGATGATGTGTTGCACACAAGACCCAGCTCAATACCTCCAATGTCAAGGTTATACTTAGCAGTCAAAAACGGGGGAGACATCTGTGTTTTTGTAGAAAAACAAATTCTAGTTATAAATTTATTGATTATTATTAATTGACTATCCTGTATTGTCCGGAGATCATCTGTATTAACACTGAAGTCAAAAACCAATAATCATGTTTTTAATGGTTTCAATTAATAAAATTGTCATTAATCAAGTAATTTCGTATTGGCCAAGTTACAGGTCATCGGTCAGCTGTATTGGCCTCGGCCTTCGGCCTCGAGCCAATACAGCAGACCTCGGACCTGTAATAGGCCAATACGAAATTACTTGATTAATAACATTATATTATCGATACATACACTTCATACTGGTAGGTCAATCGCAGCTAATCGGGGCTAGGAGAAATAGATTAGGCTGCATGGTACTTCCACGAAGAGCTGAAACCAACTGCACAGGAGTTTGAATATCTAAACCAGTGCGAGTGGGACAATCCCTGCATATAAATCTGATTGGTTTGTTTGGGCTGTAGGGCTTGAGATGTCATTACTTTGTTTTTGTTCGTTTGATTTGAGTCCCTGTCAACACTATTTAGGTCTTTTTGGAGATGTTGCTTCCAATTTTGTGGGACTTTAACAAGACACGAGATGTCATTTCATCTCAATGTCTGGTTTGTTTGAACTGATTCATTGGGGTTGAATGACATGTCCACCATTATGGGTCATTTTGTGCCATCTCCAACAGAATAGTAGAGGCAGGAGAGGACACAGATACTTGGGGTCAGTAGAGCTCTCTTGCGGTTAGTAGAGCAGATGGTCCAAAACTGATCTCTTGGATTTTTTTCTCTTTATTTTTGTATTTTAGCATACTTGAACAACACCTTAATCCGTACAAATGGTTGTGTCATGTGTACATACGTAATTTTATCCTATCCATAAAATTTCATTATTGTCAAACCCTTTTCTGGACGTGACACAACCATTTGTATGGATTAAGGTGTTGTTCAAGTACGCTAAAATGCAAAAATAAAGAAAAAAAAATCCAAGAGATCAGTTTTGGACCATCCGCTCTACTAACTGCAAGAAAGCTCTACTGACCCCAAGTATCTGTGGGAGAGGAGATGAAAGTGAAGGACAGGGGGGAAATAGGAATGTGTATAGAATTGTAGAAACTGAAGAAATAACTAGAGCTGTCAGTGAAACTGACTAGGGCCCCGGCAGCACTATCAGAAATTTGTGGACGGACAGACGGACGTTCTTACAGATGGACATTTGTTGGGCACTACAGTGTTAATTTTTCACCTATAAGTACCCAACAATCAGCTAAAATTTGCACAAGTACCCAACATGTCCCATCAAATTTGTTGGCTACTTTTTCAGACACTAACGGAATAAACGGCAAGTACCCAACTTATGTCTACCCAACATGTGCCCGTGGATGCGCTCAGACAGACAGACAGACAGACAGATGGACAGAGTGATTACTATAGGGCACCCACACTTTCAGTGCGGGGCCCTAATAATAATATTCCGCCTCTACCCTACCTGCAAGGACAGCAGTAAGCCAATATTGGTTGAACACCCCAGCGACGCAAGATACACATCACTTTCTCCTCACCCAACCATTGTTTAAATTGACGTTTAATGTCCCCTTCAACACTATACCCCTTCAACACTATATACCGTATTCGCCCTAATTACCGCACCGTGCGCTTAGTTTTTTCAAAATCATGTCAAAAAATCATGGTGAAAAATCTACCTAATTAGCGCACACTTGATACGAAAACAATAGCTTCCGAGATGATGCATACTGATATATAATGGGACAGAAAAGGATACTTAAGCATTACGTTCACTGTTGAAGAAATAACAGCAAGTTTTTATAGATTTACTGTGAGAACTTCGAGAGGAGGCTACTGTAAAGTGTGCGCTTATGCATTTCCTTTTCAAAGATAGCTTTGGTTTGCGCTTATAGGAGCATGTGCGGTAATTAGGGCGAATACGGTAGGTCTTTTTGGAAATGTTGGTTCCATTTTTGTGGGACTTTTACCCGATATTGAGATGAAATGACATGTCAAACCCTGCTGCCCAATGAAACCAACAGGGTTTATATGCATGGATGTTCCGACTCGCACCACTCAGCCTGGGCAGGCTTAGACCTTCTAAGTGGTTTATCCGTACTCATGTGCAGTCGGTTTCAGCCCTGCATGGAAGCACCAGGCTGCCTCCTAGCCCCGCTAGGCTTTGTGCTGGATAATACATATCTATGTGCTAAGTAACACCCAATGGCATCTTTAATAGGTCCAGAACTATCATTTTTTTTAGTTCTCTTATTTTTGCTCCCCCTCATCAATGCAGTTCTAACAAGTACCAATAAGCTGTTTTTGTGCAAAAATATGAAAAATAAGATACACCATTTTATCATATGATGTCGCGTCTGAGAGTGTAATAACGCCATGTAATATTTTTGATAATCCACCAGTGATTTATCTACCTCTGCGTCATGCGTAGATTACGCAAATTTTCCCGGCGTGACGCAAAAAAAATCCCGACATGCGTGTGCCTGACGCAACGTTTTTTTCGCGCCGGTGCTTTCTTAAGTACCGTAAAAATTCGGCTATAAGACGAGGATTTTTCCCTCCAAAATGAGCCCAAAAAAATGACCCCGTCTTATAGCCGAGGTCATGGACTGCAGGCTTTTTTCCGCCAATGTCCGACGAAGACCAGACATACGGAAAAAGCCGATCGGTGATTTTTGAATTGATATAAATCGCCGCCCACAAACCACCGCTACGATTTTTCTGCACGCGATCGGTAAATGACGTAATCCGAAGCCATTACCCCACACGTGTTTAATGTCATTGCGAGTATCCCTTTCATAAAAAAAATGTTTCGAACCGGTAAAAAATATTTTCCCGATAACTAAGCGGTTGTGAATAGAGGTGGATAGAAAATCAATGTTTTGCACAGCTCCCGAATTATCCCCAGAAGCTCCGTGTCAATAACCAACAACAGCGTTCGACTTTTCCCGCCAACGTCTGCTATTTGGCGCCAAAACATAACCATTCATGAGACCGTAGAATAGTCCGATTTTATAATGCAAACATTTACAGCTAGATGTAGCTAATATTCTGAGGAGCAATTAAATCATTTTCACATTGATTGCGGATTAAATTTTATGACCGGAGGATAAACGCAAATTTGAGACATAACTTGACCATATTTTCACACCTTATCGACACGCACCGCAGGGTGGCAATTTTACGACAGGGATTAACAATAGTGTAATACTTGAACCGTAATAAATACACAGATGGTTTGTCTCTGAATGGACAGCGATTTACTTAATGGTCTAGTTTTACCGTATTTAAGGCCCCAAAAAACGGGCAGTTGTAGACGATTTTTTTTTTTTTTTTTTTTTTTGCACTTGTCCCGACCGAGCATCATAAGGTCAAAGTGCACCTGCCCGTCGTGATTTCGGTCTTGTCCCGGACGGCCGGGAAATGGATTTGTCAGCCCCTGTCGTCTATTAAATAGGAGTCTGTATAGCCTAAGCCAGCAAAGCATGTACCGGGCCGACAGCGATACGACGTATCGGCCCGACGTTTGCCGCTATTTTGGGCGGCCAAACAAGCCATGTTATCTGTATAGTTGGCTTAGAACTGAAATGGATGATGGTGAAAAGTACATGTTTTGCCAGGTATGCACCGATGGCTCAAAATTCAATGCACTGCACAAGATCAAGAAAAATCAAGATCAGGATCTACACTGTTTAACATTCAGTTTATGCATCAAGTAATCTGATTGATTCACTGATTGATTCAAAGTCACAAATGGATGTGGCTTAATTGAATATTCAGCAGGTTAAAGGTTAAGAGTAATCAGTAACCACGTGAATTTAGTTTTAGATGTATGAATTTATAAAAACCTATGTAGATCTCATCATACTGTTTCTTTTGTAGCAGATTTTTGTCATCAGATAAAACCTCTTGCAAAAGAAAAAGTGATATTTTATACATTTGTTCTACATCTAAAACCCCCATTGCTTACTTTATTATGGTAGGCACCTATTTTCATACTTGTCTCTGTCCCGATAAATTTGACTCACTATTTTGAAATTTGACTCAGTGTTTTGGAGTGAGTAAGTCAGCCAGGCCACAAGGTAGATAAATCACTGATCCACTAGTGGATTAAATATGCAAATTAGCTAGATACGTCCCGTAAAGTTAAATGTACGACGTCCGTAACGACCTCGCGTTTACTAATGTTGGAAAATTGACATTTTTGTAAACAATCGTGAATAAAATATGTTCCAAATGTCATATGATAAATAGAATCTTGCATACGTGCTCATGTATTCTTGAATTTATTAAACTCGTTGAGGAAAAGGGATAAAATGCTCGGCAAAGCCTCGCATTTTATCCCTTTTCCTCAACTCGTTTAATAAATTCAATAATTCATGAGCACTCATGTAAGATCCTCTATAAACTCCACTTTTCCTTTATAAACTGGGGATGACAAAGTTATTCTTTGTTTGTTTGAAGTTTAACAGCAAAGGTAACACTATTTAGGTCATTCAAGCTGGTCAATTTACCTTACCACAATTTTCCTGGGTAGGCTTATATATTAGCAGTTAACAAGTACAGTGCACATTCTTTCACCAGAAACTGACAACTACCCTTCCTGAATCATCGCAAGAAAGAGAATGACCTTAGAAAAGATTTCATTACAAATTTTCAGGAAAGAATGTTTTTCCTTATACAGACCTGTGTGTGTGTGTATGCGTGTGTGCATGTGTGTATGCATGTGTGTATGCATGCATGTGTGTGTGTATGCCTGCATGTGTGCATGCATGCATGCATGCATGTGTGTGTTTGAGTTTTATGTCCCACCTACAGCTGAGGTCATATGAAGATGGGACCTCGGTTTAAAGACTTATCCTAAAGTATGGAGAAGCTTGGGATCGAACAAAGGAACCCTGCTACATGAGGCGAGTAGCATAACCATAGCACCAAGGAGGCTTCTAGACGAACCCATTAATGTGAGGAATGTGTCCTTGATGATGCAGCTGATCAACACACAAATATAATCTGGTTTGAAAAGGAATCCAACAAAGTTGTTCGCAAATATTTATTATAATAAAGTAAAATGTATAATTTATCACAGCTCTAAAGTTCATCTTCAGTTACAGATCTAACAGTATATGTATTAACCTATTAAGGGGAATGGGAACACCTTCAGGGGAGGCAACTCCTGCAAAAATATTTTTGTCTCCCATGTCAATAGGGGTCAACTCTTAAAGGAAAGAATTTGCTCCTGAGGAGCAAATTCTTTTCTTTAAGAGTAGACCCCTTCTTCAGTGGGTCAGGGTTTGTAGAAAAGCGAACAGGAAGTCCCAAAAGTTATCTCCCTTTGAAACAAAAGCACCGCATGGGGGTGCCAACGCTCGTCTGCAGTTTCTTTTAGAAAACCAAAGTTCTAAGTCAAACAAGAGCAATCAAATTGCAAGATGGAGTTATAAAACCTGTAGGGAATGTAGCTCTTGTGATGGTGAGTATGTGTATGAAGTTTCATGAAGGTAGGCCAAATACTTTTGGAAATATGGTCAAGGTTAAGGTTTTCGGTTAAATTTTCGAAAAATAGGTCAAAGTTCAAAGGTCAAGGTCACAGATCAAAAAGTGTGGTATCACTGAAAAGGTCTTGTCCCAAGGAACATTCAGTTTGAAGGCTCTGTTGTGAATAGTATTAAAATGAGAGCAAAAAATGTGTTTCAGAAAAAAATTGGAAAAGGGGAGATAATTCAGCCAAAATCAACAATGTTGTTATGGTCCTTGGTCAAAATGTAGCTCTTGTGATGATGAGTGTGTGTATGAAGTTTCATGAGGCTAGGTCTAATAGTTTTTAAGTTATAGCCAAGGTTAAGTTTTTTTGGAACGACGACGCCAGACGACAACAAAGACGCCGGAGTGATGACAATAGCTCGAAAGTTTTTTTTCAAAAAAACAGACGAGCTAAAAATGGCAGAAAAATCTGCCAGGTGTTCCCATTCCCCTTAAAGCATCACTAACATAAAAATGAAAATGGACGGCAGTCAAATTCCTATCTACAAAGAGCAAGAAACAGAATGAATAAATCTGGAGGATTCAATGTTTTGACTCCATTCAAAATCAAGACCTGTCATTGGACAAGATAGCTCGCCTGTTTGCACTGACTTCAAGCTCATGCGTGGGGTGAGACTATTGCTAAATAAACCTTTAGACAGCTATCGGTCATCAGGCCAAGAATCACTCAATTCACCTTAAAGGTGCATTATTGAGCTACCGGTTCTCAAATTTTTTTTTCTGGTTTTTATCTTCAATCTTTATCTTTGTCAGGTGTACACTTTTGGAGCCAAATACAGCTTCAGAACTTTGTGAAAATGGTCGTTTTCATTCGTGTTTACCCTTCGCTCTGAACATGTGTTTGGAATTTCTGTTCTAAAAATAAATCTGTCACTTTACACATACATGGCGACAGTATCGTCTCTGAGTGTCGTTACTTATGGCATGGTATTCAGTGTCATATTTTTCGGATTCAGGCATGGCCTAAGCAAACAAGGCCAAAAATGAACGTCGCATAACGTCATATATGGGGATTCTATTTTTGTCACGAACTAAAAATAGATCTAACTAGTGTTCGAAACCTAGTTAGGGAACCCCTCTCAAACTCGTTTACCTGTCATCATAATTGTTCGCATTTTTGCATAAAATGCATTCATTTGTATTGTTTTAAAGAAAAATACCGGCTATATGAATTTTATTTTTGGAAGCATTTTTTACCGATAGCTCAATAATGCACCTTTAAGGTCTGAAAAATATAAGCTCTTAAAAACTTTTAAATTTTTGGAAATGTCACCACCACAGCATGTGCAACAGTTCTTCAACAGTTCTGTATGAGCAAGCAAATGAGTGCTGCTCTTAAATAAAAGACTTTGGTCCCTTAAGTTGGTCCCTTAAGGACCAAAGTCATTCGTTTAAAAAGAGCCTTCAATAGGAATTAGAGATTTTCATTGGCTGGCATTTAGTTTCACATAGCTGACTGCTCTTGAATAAAAAAGTTATAAGTGCATTAGAATGATGATAACTGTATTGAATATTGTCATTTGGGGAGGTAAATAGTCAGTTTTAACAGTTGAAAATTTCCATTTAACGGCGATGCGGCAAATTTCCAACTGTAACATCACCAATTTTCTCCCCAAATGACAATTTTGAAAACAGTTTTCCCCTAAATATATATTTAGACACTGCAAACTTGGAGGTATTGATAAACCCATTTTGTACCGAATGACATCTCCAGCCTTATATATAGCAGGAGTCCATTTTGAAAATTCAGGGGCATCAGGTTGAAGTAGTTTTAGAAATTCATTTAGAAAAAGCATAAACTTCTTGCAAACAATGGAAGCTCTGATCAGATGCACTCAGTTCGGCAGCATCTGATCTGGGCCTGTTATAATTGCAACTGTCCCATTTTGGGAAAACCTGTCTTTGAGAAGAAAACCTGCCTTTAGGTCTGCAACCAGGTAAGACATAAACCAGCCTACTCACTAGAGTTTGAAATTTTAGACACAGAAAATAGAGGTATTGTACTAACCAAACAGTGAACACTAAAGTGTTCATCAGGGGCCAGTTGTTCAAAACTAACGACATCGTTAGTTAACGTATCGTTAAAACTTTGATCATTAAATATGGCAAATATGCTGCAATTTTTGCCGAAAAAATGTGAGTAGCTTTTGCGGACGCAAAAGCTGCTCACATTTTTTCAGCAAAAATACCAAAATTTACCACATTGTACTTGCTAGAAGAGTTAACAATATGACCACTAAAGAGCTTGTTAAGCTAACAATGCTTTGAACAACTGGCCCCAGACCGCATGGAAGTGCAGTCTGATCTGCACCTTTGATGGTTACAAATGACAAAAACAGGTTTTCACATAAGATGGAGACATCAGTTTTAAGAATTATCGGAAAGTCTGAAGATTGATTGTTTCTCGTTTAATGTCACATCAACCCTTGTGAGTCATTTTATGTCATCTCCAAGAGAAAGGGAGAAAAGAGACAGAAGATATAGTAGATGAGATGACAGTGAAGGACAGTGGAGGAGAAAAATAAATGGATGTGTACAAACAGAATATCAATATTCCCCCTCTACCCTTAACTGCTTCAAGGAAAGCAGGCCTTGCCCAACTGTAAGCCAATATCTGTTGGATGCCCCAGTGATGGAAGATACACTTCACCTTTGCCTCACCAAACCACGCCCTGGGAAGTCTGAAGCCCGGATTCTAACCCATGAATACTGGTTTATGAGGTCTATAGCTTAACCTCTACAGGCTTCTTCAAGAATGATAAAACCCACAAAACTAAATTACTAGACATATACAGTATTAGGTAATAATTTATTCCCTTTAAAGTTTCATGCTGAATTTAATAATAAGCAGATGACCAGTATCATCAATCCACATTGCTTGATTTTCAACTGTTTACCTAAATTCATGGACTACCATTTAGCCACTGTCTCAGCTAATTTATTCCCTCAAAAGTTTAATGCTGAATATACAGTAAAATTTCATTAATAAGACCACTTTTGGGATTGTTCAAAAGTGGTCTAAGACCACTTTTGAACAATCCAAAAGTGGTCTTTAAGACCACTTTTGAACAGTCCCAAAAGTGATCTACCACTAGAGCACAATGGATGTAGAAAACAAAAATTAAATATACCTGAAACCTTCTAAATATGCTTTTAAAAGCATAATTTATCTTAATTTTAGGTGGTTTTAATAGCATAATTTCACTGTTATAATCAGCAGATGACCTGTATCATCAATCCACATCTGTATCATTAACCCATTTAGTACCAGAAACCCCAAAACGGGTACCAGGGCAAACAGTGAAGGCCCAGATCAGACGCCGCAGAACACGGCGTCTGATCAGGGCCTACACTGTTTGCGAAAAGCCAAGCCATTTTCAAAATAAATTTGAAGAAAAAACAACCCGACACCCCTAAATTTTGAAATGGACTCCTGGTATGTATGAGGAAGATCCCATTTGGTACACATTACTTTATTTTCAACTGTTTACCTAAATTCATGGGCTACTACCATATAGAGACTATCTCAGCTACAGGCATATTCAATACTACTTTCATGAATAGTCATAGACTATGAAATCAAATCTTGTATTCCTATATTCTCTTTTGGTTTTATAACATAATCCTTCTTCTCGCTTTCTTCCACTCTTATATTGTCTAAAACTTCATCTACGAGCATTTTATTGGAAGACACAAACTTGTTGAGATCATCTTGATTATTCTTGGCGATGTGTCGGCGTAAGTATTCCAGTTCCCTGGCTAAGAGTTGTCTGTCCCTGAGAAGGCCTGTCTGTCTTGTGAGTAACTCCAACAGCTGAAAGCACAATATCATAGCACATGCTAATTACCGCAAAAATCCAAAAAATTTGGACACCTAATTGTCCTAAAATTTTAACAAGTTTGTTTCAAGATCCTGCAAGGAGTCCAAAAGGTGCAGACGTAATGGCAAACAGTGTAGACCCTGATCAGACTGCTCCTTCAGGAGCAGTCTGATCTGGGTCTGCACTGTTGGCTTAGGCCTATCTGTTCCAATACTTAGGCTTATTGTGGTACTCTTAAAAATTGTTCACATGCTTAAATGACCATGGAAAATATTTCACAAACGATCTCCACAAAAAGAATGTTGCCAAATCAATGAATCAGGGCTAAATTAATCGAAGCATATATAGCTTAGCATGCTCAATAGTGGCTGAAATGTCAACTGTTCTAGCAAGTACACTATCTAATATATGTACAGTCGAACTTCGATGGCTCGAACACCGATGGTTCGTTTACCATGGCTGAGTCGAACCCGTTTTTGAGTTCCTAGGGAATTCCTCTGCATAAGAAAAAGTGTGGGATAACTAAGGAGATTTTTGACTTTTATCTTGCAAATGTATGCTGTGTGTACTCATTAGAATCGCCTCAATGAGGCAATTCTAATGAGTACACACAGCATACATTTATGTTACAGAACACCGAAAAGAAGTCCAAAAATACCCCCGTTATGTTTTCTGGAAGTATGCAACAGTGGCTCGAACTACCGTTGTTTCGAACAAATTTTTATGGTCCCGAAGGGGTTTGAGCCATTTAAGTTTGACTGTACTATTATTTTTGCTGAAAAAATGTGAGTAGCTTTTGCATATGCAAAAGCTACTCACATTTTTTCAGCAAAATTTATTAGGTTATTTCCAACATTAAATGATCAGAGTTTTAATTATACGTCAATTAATGACATTGTTAATTTTTTAACAACTGAACCCACAACTCCTGATATATTTGAATGTGAATCCTTTTCTTGCTTCTTAAAGCCAAAGACTTAATACTGAAAGCCAAAGGTTATTTGGGAGAAACAGACTCTTCACAAAGCAAGTTTCTCCCTCTAATGAGTTGAAGTAAAATATACTTCTTTAAAGCGTAAAAACTTTTTCTGGCACACTTTGGCCTGATCCCTAAAATACAAGCAAGTTACTGTAATGATTTAATTGAAACATTAATTTGTGTACCCCCCCCCCCCCCCACCCCCCCCCCACCCCCCGGCCAGTGCATAACAAAACCAACAATAAAGCCAGTCAAATGCGCATCTGACCAGTGATCAGAAAGTCCCAGTTTCGATACCTGCTGTGTCAGTAACATTCTTTTGTGTAGACTGATCATAAAATTTCCTATGGTCCTTCTCTCCCTTCCACAGATTCTAGAAGTTCAGTTGTCAGTTTCGGATGAAAGAATGTGCACTGTACAAGTTTAGGTTAACCAATTATGTATAGGCCTGCCCAGGAAAAGTGTAGTTGTGGTAAAGTGACTGGCTTATTATGACCTAAATACTGTTGACTGGGCATTTAACTCCAAACAAACTAGAGAAAGTGCCAGGGGGCACGTATACCCCCGGCCAGTGCATCCCCTTTTAGTGGAAATGACAATTTGTCTGTAGCATTGAACCTTTCCATATAACCATTTAGTCCACTGAGAATAACTATTGCATTTCAACAACAAGGAGTATAATGAAAGCAGTTAACACAAAATTTGGACGTAATCAAAATGCCTAAGTCTTAATTATTGACCCCTAGCCCCACCCAGGGGATTGACCCAGGAGCTTAGATAGTCAATATGACAGTTAATACTACAGCTATATCCTGTACCAAATATGAAGAGAATCTAACAGGAGGTTACAGAGTTATGAGCAAACAGAAAGGTTTAACACAAAACTTTGACGTAAAAGTTGACAAACGGACGGACAGCCCACCTAGGGGCTTGACCCAGGGGCTTAGATAAGCCAAATGAAAGGTAATGCTATAGAGATATCCTTTACCAATCATGAAGTGAATCTAACATGTGGTTACAGAGATATCAGCAATGAAAAAGGTTTAACACAAAACTTTGACGTAAAAGTAGATGAACAAACAGACACAGACAGACAGACAGACAGCCCACCCAGGGGCTTGAGCCAGGGGCTTAGATATTCCATATGAAAGGTAATGGTATAGAGATATCGTTTTCCAAACATGAAGAGAATCTAACATGTGGTTACAGAGATATCAGCAATGAAAAAGGGTGAATACAAAACTTTGACGTAAAAGTAGATGAACACACAGATGGACAGACAGCCCACCCAGGGGCTTGAGCCAGGGGGCTTAGATATTCCATATGAAAGGTAATGGTATAGAGATATCGTTTACCAAACATGAAGAGAATCTAACATGTGGTTACAGAGATATCAGCAATGAGAAAAAGGTTGAACACAAAACTTTGACGTAAAAGTAGATGAACAGACAGACAGACAGCCCACCCAGGGGCTTGACCCAGGGGCTTAGATATTCCATATGAAAGGTAATGGTATAGAGATATCGTTTACCAAACATGAAGAGAATCTAACATGTGGTTACAGAGATATCAGCAATGAAACAGGTTTAACACAAAACTTTGACGTAAAAGTAGATGAACAGACAGACGGACAGACAGACAGCCCACCCAGGGGCTTGACCCAGGGGCTTAGATAAGCCAAATGAAAGGTAATGCTATAGAGATATCCTTTACCAATCATGAAGTGAATCTAACATGTGGTTACAGAGATATCAGCAATGAAAAAGGTTTAACACAAAACTTTGACATAAAAGTAGATGAACAAACAGACACAGACAGACAGACAGACAACCCACCCAGGGGCTTGACCCAGGGGCTTAGATATTCCATATGAAAGGTAATGGTATAGAGATATCGTTTCCCAAACATGAAGATAATCTAACATGTGGTTACAGAGATATCAGCAATGAAAAAGGTTGAACACAAAACTTTGACGTAAAAGTAGATGAACACACAGATGGACAGACAGCCCATCCAGGGGCTTGACCCAGGGGGCTTAGATATTCCATATGAAAGGTAATGGTATAGAGATATCGTTTACCAAACATCAAGAGAATCTAACATGTGGTTACAGAGATATCAGCAATGAAAAAGGTTGAACACAAAACTTTGACGTAAAAGTAGATGAACAGACAGACGGACAGACAGCCCACCCAGGGGCTTGACCCTGGGGCTTAGATATTCCATATGAAAGGTAATGGTATAGAGATATCGTTTACCAAACATGAAGATAATCTAACATGTGGTTACAGAGATATCAGCAATGAAACAGGTTTAACACAAAACACAAGACGTAAAAGTAGATGAACAGACAGACGGACAGACAGACAGCCCACCCAGGGGCTTGACCCAGGGGCTTAGATATTCCATATGAAAGGTAATGCTATAGAGATATCCTTTACCAAACATGAAGAGAATCTAACATGTGGTTACAGAGATATGAGCTGTCAAAAAGGTTTAACGCAAAACTTTGACGTAAAGGTTGACGAAAGGTGGGACAGACGGAAGTACGAACGAATGAACGAATGAACACACGAACGAACGGACGAACAGACGGAAAGACGAAAACTATATACCCTCTGACATACTTCATATGCCGGGGGTATAATAAAACCTACTAGAAGACCTGTGCAATCAGTGAAGACTCAGATTAACCTGTGCATTCCTGCAGTCTGGCCAGTCTTCACTTCTAGCTCTTTACAACTATGCAACTAGCTATTTAGCAAAACTGCATCTCTCGTTTGAAATATGTCAAAACACAATGACAGGCTGAACAAGAATTTGTGTCACAAGTGAAGTGTGTCAAAAGTAGAAAGAAACCATATTCCATATTTAGCATATTGAATGACGGTATTCCGTTTCTCACAGAATGTAGGGGCGGAGCTAAACGATTGTCAAAAAATCTATACCACTGCGATCCCCCCTTCTTTAGATTTATGCTGTATATTCATAAAAATGTTGATTAAAGTTATGTCAGCTGTCTGGGAGTTTCGGCCAATCAACAGCAAAGGACCAGCTACACAATATTTCCGCCAACTTTGTGAGTCATCTCAAATATCTGTTCAGAAGCACACATAAGAAACTTCAATTCGGTGCAACAAATTTTTCGGTGCGACTTTGATTTTCATTGCAAATATGTGGGACGGGGAGAAGTCCTCTTGCTAAACTGCTGGTTTCATGGTTGTAAATTGCCAAGTGGCAAGAGAAGGCTCATAGGAACTGAAAAGACTGATCAGGCTGTGTGAATGTATAGGCTGATCTGATTCTTTGCTGGTCTCAAAGGTTTTCCACAGAAAAGCTTACAGTCATGGTCATTTCATAATAAATTCATGAACCAAGCTTCTGGCAAGTTTCATAAACTTCATATGAAATGACCTCAACTGTAAGATTCTGTTTATCATGTAACAAATTCAAATTTACTGTCAAAGAAGTTTAAAAAAAAATATCAGTAGAAAACATAATGTTCTACTGGATGGCATCATGAAGTTATGCACTAGTACTCAAGTGTTAATACAATTGTGGTCATATAATTTTTTTGACATGACATAATCCACTAATTCACATCAACATCATATGAGCCCCGCCAAGGGAATTTGGGTCTTCGAGCATTCCGTCATGACAAATTTTAACTGCGCATGCCCAGCCATTCAGAGGGGCCAGGGATATGGCTTTCTGTCTGAAGGTTCCTCTTGATTCACTGCTTGTATGAGCGAGCAGCAAAGGTTCTGGCGAGTCTGCGCGGATGCGCAGGCTCGCCTGAAGCTTCGCTGCTCACATAGGCGATAAGTACCAAAATCGCTTGGCAGGGCTCATATGATAATGTAGGTTATGTCATGCATCGTATCATATCATACCTGTTGTCCTTGACTCTGTGCATGGTCATCCATCATTTTCAGCCTCTCTTTCATCTTCTCCTGTACCCGCGAGTGTTGCTCAGTCTGATCCTCTAGATCTTTCAGTCTCGTCATAGTTCTTGTATATCGTTGTTGAAGTTCTTCATTGTGTCTCTTAAGTTTACCATTCTCTGATCTACACAAGAGAATCTTATATGTCACAGTCAATCTTCAATGCACTGATGGCTGATGGTCATTTTTCTATATACAGTCGAACTTCAATAGCTCGAACACCTTTGCAACATGAAAATCTGTTCGAGACAGGGGTAGTTCGAACCACTGTGGGTTACGGGCAGGAGGCATAACAGTGTTAATTTTGGGACATTTTTTTTAGATGTTCTACAATAAAAATGTATGCTGTGTGTACTCATTAGAATCGCCTCATCAAGTACACACATCATACATTGTCAAGACAATATTCCAAAATCTCTTTTATTATCCCGCCCTATTTCTTATGAAGAAGACTTCCCTAGGGACTCAAGAACGGGTTCGACTCAACCATGGTATACGAGCCATCAGTGTTTGAGCAATCGAAGTTCTACTGTAATCTGTACATTTTTGTTTGGATATAACTTCATTGTTTAACTAACACAGTTTCTGCTTTGGACCCCATTAATAGTGTTATAAAGAGGTTATAGTGTACCAGTGACCCATCATAAAAAAAACTTGTTTGTTTTTAGAAGTTGGAAAGCTGAAAGACATTTTAGACTAGGTATCATCAGCTCAGTCCTGAATTTACTATATTTTTGTACAAATTTTAATGCCTTATGGCCGTTGGTTGGATTGAAGTTTGACAGCCCAGTCAGCACTATTAAGTACCTAATCCCAATTTTCCTGGGCAGGTTTATACCAAGGCAGCTGACCAGTACAGGTCCTATTCTTTTGTCAGGAACTGCCTGACTTGAATCAGTGGAAGGGAGAAAATGATGTAGAAAATATTTCATGGTCAATCTCAAGAATTTTGCTGAACCTATGATGTCCTGATCACCAGTCAGACATGCAAATGACTGAGCAACCGGACTGGCCTACCTGCCTTATATTGTAATCATGCACAGTCTTACTTGACATTGAAGCGTAATACAATCACCAGGTAGGATCGTTTTTTCTTAACTCTACATTTATAAAGCTGATTAGTCACTGTGTTACATCAGAACAGATTCTAAGATTTCAACCCATTGTACTTGTATACTAGGGGACTCTTCCATTGCTATATGTTGGGCAAGTCCATTTGTCATATAAGGGGTGGAATGCCTATTTTTTATATTTTTATTCTATTTTTGATGGAACATTCTGAAAGCAAATAGTGCAGACCCTGATCAGATGCCGCATTCTGTGGCGTCTGATCTGGGCCTGCACAGTTTGCCAAGGTACCCATTTAGGGGTTTCCAGCATGCAATGGGTCAATGTAATGCCTGCCCCTACATACCCAACAATACTTCATTGTAGCTCACCCAGACACCTCACTTACCTGTGTTTTTTGAGAATATTTTCTATCTGTGCAGCCTGTCGCTTGCACTCAGCCTTCAGTTTACTGATTAATTTGTTCTGTTTCGACAACATAGTATCCATCTCTGATGTGGTATGACCTGAGAAAAATATCATTAAATCTCAATTATTCAAACTCTCAGACCAATGCCCAGTTATTCAATACCTAATACAGTAGAATTTTTGCTGAAAAAAATGTGAGTAGCTTTTGCATTTGCAAATTCAGCAAAAAAATTGTTTTGCCATAGACAATCATCAAAGTTTTAACGCCATGTTGGCTAATGATGTCTCTAGTTTTGTACAACTGCCCCAGTTGTTCAAAACTAATAATATTATCAATTAACGTTTAATTAAAATTGTGACCATTTAATATGGCAAATATTGTAATACTTTTGCTAAAAAAATATGAGAAGCACTGCAAAAGCTCTCACATTTTTTTCAACAAAAAAATGCTATTATATTATATATAATACTTCACAAAACATTCAACATTTTGACCACTAACGAGTTTGTTAAGCTACGAGGACTGTTCAAATATAAATGCAAGTAGAACGTTTTCTCATGCACTAATGCGAAAATCACCTGGAAATAAATATCACAGCGTAGAAAAAAATTTCAACTATACATTGATACCAAACCTGTTAAAATCCGTGCACTTTAGCCATGTATATTGTTCGATAAACACTGTCTACTCTTGTATACTAATATAAAGCATGGTTGGAAGAAGAAGGTCAGAGTACGCCGTTGAAATATGGTCCTATATTAAGAATCGTTGTATTCTTGGTATACGGTGCAAAGACATTTTTGATGAAATATGTTTGGTTTATGGGCATAATGAAATGTCTTTTCCGACAGTTTTTCGTTGGTGTAAGAAATTCAGCTGTGAGCTAGGCTCAACAGAAGCTGCACCACATGATCGTCAGCTGAAAAGAGCAACATCTGCCAAGATGGTTGCTAGAGTGAAAGAAATAGTTGCTACCGATGCATGATACACCACTAGGCAAATAGCTAGTATGCTTGGCATCTCATTAGGAGCAGCTCATACAATTCTGAAACGGGATTTGAAAATGAGAAAGATCTGTGCTAGATGAATTCCCCATCTGTTGACAAATGAGCAGAAAAAGACACGCGTTCAGTGCGCCAAGAACTTGCTTAAAAAGTTTCCAAATTACAACGCACGGTCTTTCGCTAATGTCGTCACAGGTGATGAGACATGGGTTCAAATTTTTGAGCCAAAACGAAAGATTCAGAACAAAATATGGGCAACAAAGTATTGCAAAAGACCATGCATTGCAAAGCGGACCATGAGCGTCAAGAAGGTAATGTTTGCCATATTCTTTTCAAATCAGGGCCCTGCTATTCAGGTTGCTGTGCCTAAAGGCAAATCTGTAAATGCGAAGTTTTACAATTAAAAATCAAAAATGAGTTCCTTTAAGAGCAATGAAAACATTCATAAGAAAGAAGATGGGCCATACTACGTAGTTTCGGCTAATAAAGCCTCATCAGTGACCCTGTAATGATCCGGCAAAGAAAGCCAAAGGAAACATACTGCAATTTTGCGTATTTCCAATAGGCAGTCGATTCAAAGACTGATATAAATCAAAATGGGGTCCAAATAATTAAAAACCTGTCTAGAATGAGTCTAAATCAATAATTTATTTCTGATTTCTCCGAATATTCACGATGATCTCAAAGGACCAAAAGTAAAATATAAAATGCACTATGGTTGATGTACGGGGAGACATTTTACGGCCGCCACACGGCACAACACCAGCTGCAGTGAAGGCAAATAAAAATAAAAAATGAGTTCCTTTAAGAGCAATGAAAACACTAATTAGAAAGAAGATGGGCCATAATACGTAGTTTCGGCTAATAAAGCCTCATCAGTGACCCTGTAATGATCCGGCAAAGAAAGCCAGAGGAAACATACTGCAATTTTGCGTATTTCGAACAGGCAGTCGATTCAAAGACTGATATAAATCAAAATGGGGTCCAAATAATTAAAAACCTGTCTAGAATGAGTCTAAATCAATAATTTATTTCTGATTTCTCCGAATATTCACAATGATCTCAAAGGACCAAAAGTAAAATATAAACTGCACTATGGTTGACGTACGGGGAGACGTTTTACGGCCGCCACACGGCACAACACCAGCTGCAGTGAAGGCAAATAAAAATCAAAAATGAGTTCCTTTAAGAGCAATGAAAACATCCATATAAAGTTCTTCGAAAATTGAAGAAATATTTCAAAGAACGAAGACCCGCAACTGGTTTGGCCAATGTCAGATTGCTACATGACAATGCGTCATCGCACAAGGCGTTCATTGTGCAAGACTATCTGAAGCAGGAAAAGGTTGTTGTACTCCCTCACCCCGCATATTCCCCTGACCTTGCTCTGTGCGACTTTTTTTGTTCCCGCAGCTGAAAATATATCTTTCTGGTCGAAAATTTGTACAGCGCAAACACCTTGGTTCTGCAATATTCCAGTGCCTTCATAGTATACCTCAAAAAGACTACCAAAATGCATTCAATGATTGGATCAGAAGACTGAAAGTTTGTATATCTGTTAAAGGGGAATACTTTGAGGGGACAAAATAAACTTTTCATCGAAATCTATCACGGAATCATTTTTATGTACTTAGTTGCATTCATATTTGAACAGTCCTTGTAACAAAAAAATATCCAGTGATTTGTAAGTCCCAATCAAATTCAATTCACACATTTTCAAATTTAAAAAAAAAAGGCTTGATAATCTCTAGTCTTGATAATTCAAAGAAAATTAGCCGATCCCTTGGGCTCTGAAATATCAAGAATTTACTATAATGAAGTCAAATACAGTAAAATTCTGCTATTAAGACCACCAAAAGTTTAGACTAATTCTGCTTTAAAAAGCTTATTTAGAAGGGTGCAGTTATTCTGCTTTCGTGATTTCTACACACAATGTCCTCTGGTCGGAGAACACCTTTTGGACTGTTCAAAAGTGGTCTTAAAGACCACTTTTGAACAGTCCCAAAGGTGGTCTTAATATAGGAATTTTACTTGTATTTACAACACATGCCAAGTATGACCTTCTTTACTCTTTACAATGATGAAGCTAAATGCATACATATCCTTGCTCTTTCTTCTCTTCATCCTTTTCCTAACTGTCACACAATGGAAATGCCAAGAACCTACAGCCCACCCCTCTTTCACTATTTGTGCTCAACTTACTATGTTGATCTTCCATGTCTGTGATGAAACTGTTCAACTCTTCCTCCCTAGCCTGTGATCTTTTACCGAGAGCTTTCAAGTCCTCACTCCTACCTCTTTCCACACTGTCTCTGGCTAATTTTGCAAGGTGCAGCTACAATTTCAAAGCAGTATTATCTTTAAGAACATTCTAAACTGTAAACCAATCTAATTTAAAGTGTGAGAAAGTTTCACAATTTTAACAAGACAAAAATATCATGAATATAAGTTGCCAGTCAGACTAAAGTATAGAGGACCCTCATTATATCAACAGTGTTTGATCCCTAACTTTTTGGACATTATAAAAAATTTGCCGTTATAAAGAATCCAAATAAGGAGTAGTATATGAGGTACTAAAGTGTCTTTTACTCTGAGGCAAAAATGCTGTGGACATTTGTTAGGATAGCCTCACCGAGGCGATTCTAACAAATATTCTAACACAGCGCGCCTATATAGGCAATGGAAAATAACTGTGTTTTATTCTGCAACAAATCACAGCTCGGAAGAGCGTGACGAGTGACGTCATTAAAACTCCCAATTTATGACGTCACTAGTCGATTTCCTTGACGTTAGACGGTGTAACGTCATTTTCTCGCATCGAAAACGTAAGAAAAGGATATAAATGCATGTGTTTCAGTCGATAATTTTAGCGGGATTTCTTCTAACAATGGCGAAAGGTTGTTTGATTTTGAAGGAAACAACAACATTATTGTCGATTTTCAGCGTGTTAGAATCGAAATAGATCAGCTCTTGTCTGTGATTTGTTAGATAATAAATCACAGTTTGTCGGTCAGTTGTAAGTAGACAAATCACGCGCGCTACACGCTCGTGATTTGATCTACTTTACAACTGACCTCCAAACTGTGATTTATTACTCAACAAATCACAGCTAGAGCTGATCTATTTCTTAATCCACATTTGTTTATTGGAGTATTAAATACTATATTCTTAAATACCCCCATTAATCTGTCACATCTGGGGTTAAGGATCTGTTTGCAGAAGTTTTATGGGAGGCACCATGATCTTGTGAATCCGTACAATGTGGCCATTTCCAGAATTATTTCTGATATGTTTGCCAATGGAAAGCCATAGGAAGACTTCCAAAATCTCGGACATACCCTTCCCGGCATTTACACCTTTTCTTCGTTCGGTCGGCGAAGCTTGCTTACAAAGTAATGCTTAATATCCGCGGACGCCTGATTACACTCTTCTGGAGTCCATGTCTGTTGATCCGAACATTGATATTTGCCATTTTGTCTATGGATTAACGATTTTGGATTAACGCTTTGGTACTACGACCTAAACTACTTTGCATTGAAATTGTCATTATAACGAGTTTTGTCTTTACACTGAATGTCGGTTTAAAGTGGTCTGACTGTTACAGTGTATCAATAACTATATGGACATGATGATTAACAAAAATCATCATATCAAATTCATCCAGTATGAGCAAAGCACAGAAATTTCTCAATGCAAAAAAAAATGATTTGATTAAGAGTATATGAAGAAGACAATGCGCATACCTGTACTAAACAAGCACCTGTCTCAAGCAAGCACATTCTGATTATCCCTTAGGAATCAAGGGAAAATCAAGGGATAATCAAAATGTGCTTGCTTAAAACAGGTGCTTGCTTAGTATAGGTGTGTTTTAATGCACTTGCCTATTTGAGGGAACTGAATTCAGGTTTGCTTAAAAAAGGTTGCATGCTGAATAGAGGTTTTATGGCAACTATTTATTTCTCCATTTACATGAATCTAGTTTGAACTCATTACACTTGCCCTACAGACTACCAGTTATATTTTCCCAAACACAATTCTTCTCCAAATGCTCTGTTTCAGATGCTTATCCGAATGTTTTTTTTTTCTCGGAAATCTTTTTGGAATGTCATTGAAAATTCTAAATTCAAATTTAACTTTTTCTTTTCAGCTCTGACAGCAGACAGCAATAAGATTCATAAATATTTGTGCTTAAGCTTCTTTCTTCATCACTGTGCTTTAACCCTTATCTTGCTGAATATTCATTTAAGCCACACCCACTTTTGTCTATCAACCAATCAAATTACTTGATGTAATTTATTGCTACAAATTCATAAACTGAATGCCAAACAGCGTAGATCCTGATCAGATGGCTTCTTCAGAAGCCATCTGATCTGGATCTACAATGTTTGCAAAGATAGGGATTGTCGTGAACAGCAAGATAAGGGTTAACAACCAGCAACATTCACCATGAGACAGAAGTTACATCTCTTTCAAAAGCTTGTAAGTAGTGAGATGGCCCAGCCAGCACAAAATGGCAGACCAATGTCTGACAGCATCATTATGGCATATTGTATCGATATTGGCCAAACATTGCTGAATACAGTAGAACTTCGATGGCTCGAACACCGATGGCTCGTTTACCATGGCTGAGTCGAACCCGTTTTTGAGTCCCTAGGGAATTTTTTACATAAGAAATAGGGAGGGTAAAAATAGGATATTTTCGTCTTTTATTTTGCAAATGTATGCTGTGTGTACTCATTAGAATCGC
Source organism: Lucinisca nassula (assembly GCA_963580285.1). NCBI lineage: Eukaryota > Metazoa > Mollusca > Bivalvia > Lucinida > Lucinidae > Lucinisca > Lucinisca nassula. Next base: position 113,549,613 of record OY757012.1, on the reverse strand, counting down.
CTTGATGAGGCGATTCTAATGAGTACACACAGCATACATTTTTAGCTCGTCTGTTTTTTGAAAAAAAAACTTTCGAGCTATTGTCATCACTCCAGCGTCTGCGTTGTCGTTGTCATCGTCTGGCATCGTCGTTCCAAAAAAACTTAACCTTGGCTATAACTTAAAAAGTATTAGACCTAGCCTCATGAAACTTCATACACACACTCATCATCACAAGAGCTACATTTTGACCAAGGACCATAACAACATTGTTGATTTTGGCTGAATTATCTCCCCTTTTCCAATTTTTTTCTGAAACACATTTTTTGCTCTCATTTTAATACTATTCACAACAGAGCCTTCAAACTTCACATGAATGTTCCTTGGGACAAGACCTTTTCAGTGATACCACACTTTTTGATCTGTGACCTTGACCTTTGAACTTTGACCTATTTTTCGAAAATTTAACCAAAAACCTTAACCTTGACCATATTTCCAAAAGTATTTGGCCTACCTTCATGAAACTTCATCCACATACTCACCATCACCAGAGCTACATCTACAAGTTTTATAACTCCATCTTGCAATTTGATTGAATTATCTCCCCTTTTCTCTCCGTTTTTTTTTAAATTGATTTTGTCTCTTATTTCAATACTATTCACAACAGAGCCTTCCAACTTCACATGAATGTTCCTTGGGACAAGACCTTTTCAGTCATACCACGCTTTTTGACCTGTGACCTTGACCTTTGAACTTTGACCTATTTTTCGAAAAATTAACCAAAAAACTTAACCTTGACCATATTTCCAGAAGTATTTGGCCTGCCTTCATGAAACTTCATACTCACACTCACCCATCATCACAAGAGCTACATTTTGACCAAGGGTCATAAATATATTATTGATTTTAGCTGCATTTAGCTCGTCTGTTTTTTGAAAAAAAACTTTCGAGCTATTGTCATCACTCCGGCGTCTGCGTTGTCGTTGTCATGGAAAAACAGACGAGCAGGGCGCCGCTTGCGGTGCTCTTGTTCATTATAGAACCCAGAAAAAGATGTCCTAAGGTATGTCGTTATGCCCCCTGGCAGTAGCCCTCAGTGGCTCGAACTACCCCTGTCTCGAACAGATTTTCATGGTCCCAAAGGTGTTCGAGCCATTGAAGTTTGACGTATAATGCTATTTTTTTACCACTAGATTTAGAATTTTTCTTATAGATCATCTTATATGAGTGTTCATTTCATATAAATTTATGAAACAAACTTCTGGCGAGTTTGATACATTTCATATGAAATGACCATGATTTTAAGATTATGTTGATCATATAATGATTTTTAACCCTTCTCTTGCTGAATATTCATTTAAGCCACACCCATTTCTGTCTATCAACCAATCAAATTACTTGATGTAATTTATTGCTACAAATTCATAAACTAAATGCCAAACAGTGAAGATCCTGATCAGATGGCTTCTTCAGAAGCCATCTGATCTGGATCTACACTGTTTGCAAAGATAGGGGTTGTCATGAACAGCAAGATAAGGGTTAAAAATCAGAAACCAGTTGTTCAAAACTAACGGCGTCATTAGTTAACATATTCTTAAGACTTTGATCATTTAATATTGCCAATATGCCAATATTTTTGCTGAAAAAAATGTGAGCAGCTTAGATTTAGTATTAGATACTATACTTGATAGAACAGTTAATAATTTGACCACTAACAAGCTCATTAAGCTATTAAACAGGCTTTGAACAACTGGAACCAGATTTAATTGCTGAACAAGTTCAAAAGAAATTCAATAGAATACAGTGTTGTCAGAGACAGAAGCAGAGTTACCTCTCTTTCCAAAGCTTGTGAGTTGGTGGTGAGATGTATACACTCTTCTTTACTGTTCACCAAATCTCGTTCAGCTTTGTTGAGTCTCCGCCTATAATCATCAAGCTCTGTCTGCAGTCGACTCCTCTCCTAGTAAGAAAACAAAAGTATTTATATAGGAAAGGGCATTAACATTTATGTACTTACCACCAGTATCCAGCTGTTCAAAACTAATGATGTCATAAGTTAACAAATCGTTAAAACTTTATCTATTTAATATGGCAATTATACTAATATTTTGCAGAGAAAATGTGAGCAGCTTCTGCAAAATGCAAAAGCTGCTGTCATTTTTTTTTAGCAAATACCAATGTATTAGGTATTTTTCTTGCTAGAACAGTTAACATTTTTACCACTAACAAGCGACTTCACATCAATATGTGCATCGACAGCATGTATGAAATAATTATTTTGCTTGCTAGAACAGTTAACATTTTTACCACTAATGAGCGACTTCACATCAATATGTGCATCGACAGCATGTATGAAATAATTATTTTTCTTGCTAGAACAGTTAACATTTTTACCACTAATGAGCGACTTCACATCAATATGTGCATCGACAGCATGTATGAAATAATTATTTTGCTTGCTAGAACAGTTAACATTTTTACCACTAATGAGCGACTTCACATCAATATGTGCATCGACAGCATGTATGAAATAATTATTTTGCTTGCTAGAACAGTTAACATTTTTACCACTAATGAGCGACTTCACATCAATATGTGCATCGACAGCATGTATGAAATAATTATTTTGCTTGCTAGAACAGTTAACATTTTTACCACTAATGAGCGACTTCACATCAATATGTGCATCGACATCATGTATGAAATAATTATTTTGCTTGCTAGAACAGTTAACATTTTTACCACTAATGAGCGACTTCACATCAATATGTGCATCGACAGCATGTATGAAATAATTATTTTGCTTGCTAGAACAGTTAACATTTTTACCACTAATGAGCGACTTCACATCAATATGTGCATCGACAGCATGTATGAAATAATTATTTTGCTTGCTAGAACAGTTAACATTTTTACCACTAATGAGCGACTTCACATCAATATGTGCATCGACAGCATGTATGAAATAATTATTTTGCTTACTAGAACAGTTAACATTTTTACCACGAATGAGCGACTTCACATCAATATGTGCATCGACAGCATGTATGAAATAATTATTTTGCTTGCTAGAACAGTTAACATTTTTACCACTAATGAGCGACTTCACACCAATATGTGCATCAGCATTTATGAAATAATCATTCTTTAACTCTTTGTATACTGGGTAGTTTTGAGTGCTTTTCTGTCTTCTGTGGATTTGTTTTTAAATAACTTTTTCAAAACAATCCTTCAGGAATACTATCAAAGTGTCAAAAAGTTTGAATCCAGATCAGACATTTTGTCGGTACCAGATCTGGAACGAAACTATTTGCAAAGGTTATAAGCAGGTGACAAAAGTGGCCACTAGCAGTGTAAGAGTTATCAGTTACAAATATTGGCAGAAAAAGAAAATATTACATTGTCTTTATCCCTGCGTAACGAGTCCAACTCTGACCTAAGCCTGGCAGCTTCATTCACAGCGTGGCTTTTCTGAATCTTTGCGTTGGTGCTCTCAGCATTGAAATTCTCTGTAGCCTAGCAAAAGAAATGCAAGACAAAATTAGGATGAAGTATCATACATATCCAATATAATGGTATTTTTCACCACTGGATGTAGACTTTTTAGATACAGAGGATATTACATGAAGTGTCATCTGAAATCAAATTTTTGAAACAAGCCCACGGCGAGTTTCATAAATTTCATATGAAATGATCTTAAAAGTAAAATCTGTTGAATTACAATACACCACAACCTCATTATAATGCTGTTCATTATAACACGGTTTTGGATATAACAAGGTTTCAGGATAGATCCCAAAACTGTATATATTATAAAGAAAAATGATCATAAATGGTCATTTTTTCTATATAATCTACACATTTTTGTTTGGATATAACACAGTTATTTAACAGACACGGTTTCTGCTTTGGACTCCAACAATAGTGTTAAAAAGAGGTTGGGGTGTATCATACAATGAATTTGAAGCAAATTTTATTGCTGAATAAGTTCAAAAAGAATTTCAGCAGAAAACATAGGATTGTCATGGTTGTCATGATGACATTGTGTGCCAGTAACCTCATGTTTTTATACAATTTTATTAATTGACTATACTGTATAACACCAGGTCAATAGATATAACCGGAGGTCAAAAATCATAAATCATGTTTTTCAATTGTGTCAATTAATAAAATTGTCATTAATCAAGTAAATTCGTATTGGCCAAGTTACAGGCCCTCGGTCAGCTGTATTGGCCTCGGCCTTCGGCCTCGGGCCAATACAGCAGACCTCGGAACTGTAAATGGGCCAATATAAAATTACAGTCGACGCTCGTTATCTCGAACCTCACGGGACAGGATAAAGAAGTTCAAGTTATCCGTAGTACGAGATAACCAAAGTGTGACGTCACATGCATAATTTGCCGTGATATTCTTGGTATTCATGGTTATTCTAGAGTAATAGCACTAACATGCACAGCCTATTTAAAATTTGTATATGGGGGTAATGGATCTTGTCGAAGTATAGCAATTATAAAAGATTTCTCACGTTTTTTGTTGTCTTTTAAATTCCTGCAAATTCGGGTATCGAAATAAGCCAAAAATAGATGTTCTTAAATGGACTGGTTCCCCACTTGTGAATGCAATGCTGAGCAGTCGTAGGGTAGTCCCAGTTTAGGTCCTGTCGAGAAAGCTGGTCATGAGCCATCTTTTTAGGATCTACACTGTATGTACATCGGGACAAGGGACAATACTCAATTTTGACACTAATGATGAGTACGCAAAACAACCGGTCATACCTAATTGTATATTAATAAAAATAAGAGCCCCCTTTTATCTCAGAAATATTGGAAATCATTGAATGGAGAAGGTGGTAAGATCAAAGGTTGAGCTTCGCGTGTCAGTCTGTATTACACGCACGTGATTTTCGTAAAAACATGTTCCGGTAAAGGTATTGTTTGTGCTAATTTTAACGCACCTGGACAAATTGGCATATTAAAACATTGTTATTATTGATGAACTGTTTTGTAAAGGTCTATTATTATTTTCTTTAACTGAAAGACTGGCGGCATGGTTGTTTTTTTGTTTTGTTTTTTGCTTTTTTCCCCCTTCTTTACCTTATGAATATCTGTTCGAGATACGCAGTAGTAAAAACAGTAAAAATATATATTCAGGGACTGAAAATGATGGACGAGATAGCCGAAATGTCGACTTAAAAGTAGTTCGACACATGCGAAGTTGAAATACAATAAATATATAGTACAAATAATCGGGACTTAGAAATCGGTTCGACATAAGTGATAGGGTCAAGATATGCATGGTCGAGATAACGAGAGTCAACTGTACTTGATAAATAACATTATAGTATGACATGACATTATCCACAAAATAACAGTGACTTTATATGTCTCCATGAAAGTTTCCCTTATTTTGTCTTTAATATTCATGTGCCAAACATAGAGTTTTGATGCTTATATGATTCTCCATATCATGGATGTTCTATAGACTTATCTTTGTGCCATAAACATCTTGATGAAATTTCAAAGGTGCACTGCAAATAATGATACAACTTAACCCTTGACCTGCTGAATATTCATATATGCCACACCCACTATTGATTATCAACCAATCAGATTACTTGATGCAAATCATTGCAACAAATTCACAAACTGAATAGCAAACAATGAAGATCCTGATCAGATGGCTTCTTCAGAAGCCATCTGATCTGGATCTGCATTATTCGAAAGATCAGACATATCCGGGCTCAGCAGGACAAGGGTTAAGAACATTGCTAGCCATTGCTTTCACAGCCTGAGTTCACCTCTATGTAAAATTGATCTTATACGAATCATCATTCCATATGAACTTTATGAATCTTGTTTTAAAAACAAGCCTTTGAAAATTTTCATATGAACTTTATGAATCTTGTCAAAGGCTTGTTTCATAAACAAGCCTTTGAAAATTTTAATAAATTTCGTATAAAATAGCCAGGAATGTAAAATTCTGTTTATCCTATGATGGTTTTATTGCTTGAAAGTTAACTTTAACCTCCTTAACAATTTTGTCCTTTGTAACTGACAGTGCAACCATGTCATGTGTCAAAAACCGGGCACTTAGTGACATGTGGTCATATGACATGACGCTAGGCCACTAATCAACAGTGATGGCATATGACAAAGGCAGTTATTTACCTATGCATGCAGGGTCATTAATGGGACTGTAGGGTAGGGGTTTAGTGTGTGTGTGGTGGCAGGGAAAGTTTGGGGGAGGGGGGAGCACCTTTATTTTTAGCTAAACCCTCATCTAGGGCCATACAACAGTGGCAGTTAAGTTATGACTGCACATGTTCGCCTGAACCCCCGCCCCCACCCCTCACTGTTTGCTAAAGTGATTAATACCATTTTCAGTGTAATAAATCCATTTTCAATGTATTAAATACCATCTCTGTGCAACAAATACTATTTGTATGAGATAAATACTATTATATGATAAATAATATTTTTATGTGATAAATACAATTTTATACTGTCTAGTTATTATAACTACAAATAATGATGATTTGGTGTTTGACGACACTTTAGCACTCTATGCGGGCCATGTTATGCGGGTCGTACGTGTCCAAACAGTTATGGATCAAATAGCAGTATAAGTCATTAACCCTTATCTTACTGAATATTCATTTAAGCCACACCCATTTCTGTTTATCAACCAATCAAATTACTTTATGTAATTTATTGCTACAAATTCATAAACTGAATGCCAAACAGTGTAGATCCTGATCAGATGGCTTCCGCCATCTGACCTGGATCTACACTGTTTGCAAAGATAGGGGTTGTCGTGAACAGCAAGATATGGGTTAAGATGCTGACGATAAACATGTAAGAATGGTAATGATTAAAAATATCATAAAAATAACGAAGATATAATACCGGTACATACCAGTGAAACTTCTTGATCATATCGCTTGATTTGTAGTTTGGCATTTTCCAGATCATTTAGGGCTGCAACTTTGTCTCTCAATGCTCTCTCCATCTGACTTTGGGCACTTGCTAACTGCTCTGTTAATTCTTTAATCTGTTGGTAAAACGATTAGATAACAACATGCATAAATAGCTCAGACATAATACGAAACAATTAAATAAAGAAACCAATGGGTCTTTGAAGAAAAGTTAGAATTGTGTCCACAAGACACGGATGCCGCCACTATATGACATGTGAAGCAGAAGTGAGTGTTATGTGACAGACATAATGTGACTACAACATTTTTTATCCTTGACCTCTAAGCATGACCTTCACCTTGGTGTTGCAGACCTGCACATGTGTGATACATCATCTCATGAATGGTAATTTCAAAAGCCATCTAGGAATGAAAAAGATATAGACCAGACATGAAAAATAGATCCTATTTTTCATCTTTGACCTCTAAGTGTGACCTTGACTTTGGAGCTATTGACCTGGGTCTTGTGTGCAACACATTATCTCATGATTGCTAACTTTCAGCCATGTAATTTCAAAATCCATCAAAGAATGACAATGTTATGGACTGGTTAAAAATAAACCCTATTTTTTAACTTTGACCTCTAAGTTTGACCTTTACCCTGGAACTACAGACCTGGGTCTTGTGCAGGACACATAGCTCATGATGGTAAACATTCTGCCAAGTAATTTCAAAATCTATCAAGGAATCACAAAATAACAGACAGGACAAGAAAAAAAGACCCTATTTTGGCCTTTGATCTCAAAGTGTGACCTTGACCTTCAAGCTTATAGACCTGGGTCTTGCATGTGACAAATCGTCTTATGAAAATATTTCTGCCCAGAATTTCAAAATCCATCAAGGAATGGCCATTTCCTAACCCTACCTAGTTTTTTGGTGAACCCTTGAAATTTGTTCATGTTTTCTGAAAAAAAACTACAACAAACAGTTTGAACTATGTTTTTTTGTGGTACACTGAAGCACCCATGTGCTAAATTTGTATACAAAGCTAAAAATAAGGAAAATAACTGAGGATAATTTGGGTATAATTTTCCTTTTTTCTTGTCAGAAACATAATATGTTGCGAGTACTTGTTATAATCATGTCATCAAGGAAATTCTGTAAGTTCTGACAAGAAATAAGAAAAACCATCCTTGTTTATTTCTGATATCTGAAGGTATGCTTCTAGTAAAACAGTCATCAAAAAACTCCCTACCTGCCATAAATCATTTTTTTCTGACATGAAACCCTTTACATACTTAATTTCTTCTTATTTGTTTTTACAGTTTACACATATTTCACCTACCTTTGTATTCAGCTCATCAATGATAACTTTACTTTCTTTCCTCACAATTTCTCTTTCCTCATTCATTTTCTGTTGAGTATTATGAACATGTCCATCAAACCTCTGTTTCATGTTATTTAACTCCTCTGCTAACTGCTCTTTTTGTACCATTGCCTAGAAAAAGACAAAACAGCTATTTTCTAACATTCTCTATAGGTGGTGGTGTTCTGTTTGTAATAGATATAGAACAGTGTCAACAAAATATTTGAGAAAAAATTTAAGCCAGGAAGCTCCAAGAAGTGTGAGTGCTTTGTATCATGGTCATCCAATCATATTACAATGGTTTTAACTTATTGTATACTGGTGGACTCTTCCATTGCTATATGATGGACAAGTCCACCTGTCATATAAGGGGTGACAGGCCTATTTTTTGTTTATATTCTATTTTTGAAGAAAATTCTGTTAACTAGACAAAAGTGCCCAGTGGGGCACGTATACCCCCGGCCAGTGTCATCAAGAACTACATAGGGAAATAACTCTAAAAGGCCTGACCCCTTGGCCCTTATTTTCTTTCCCACAATACAAGTAGTCATACTGATCATGTATGCAAAATTTCAAGTTTCTATGTGAAGCAGTTCCTGAGATATCTTTGACACAAAATAATTGTTTACGGACACACAGACGGAAAAGACAAAAACTATATACCCCCATTGCATACTTCGTATGCCGGGGGTATAACAAATAGTGCGGGCCCTGATCAGACGCCCCGTTTTGTGGCGTCTGATCTGGGCCTGCACTGTTTGCCAAGGTACCCCTTTAGGGGTCTCCCACAAACATTGATTTAACTGAGCATGCAATGGTCACACAATTGTTTTGCTCTGTTTGAATTCAAACAAGCAATTACCCAGTTGCTATTATGAAGAGTGTCATCCATATGACAATGGTAAATCCAAAGAAAAATCATATACACCACAACCTCTTTATAACACTATTAATGGGGTCCAAAGCAGAAACCGTGTTAGTTAAACAACTGTGTTATATCCAAACAAAAATGTATAGATTATATAGAAAAATGACCATTTATGGTCATTTTTCTATATAATCTATACATTTTTGGGAGTCATCTTGAAACCATGTTATATCCCAAACCGTGTTATAATGAGGTTGTGGTGTACTTGACACATCTAAAAATTTGAATGCTTTGTGTTTATAAACAAGCCGCCTCCTCTTAAAACATGTATTTCATTTCATTCTATCATATTTACCACATTGAGGTTTAACGTCCCTGTTAACACAATTTATGTCATTTTGGAGATGTTGCTTCCAATTTTGTGGGACTTTTACCCGACTATGAGATGAAATGACCTCTCAAGCCCTGCCACCCAATGAACCCAAAAGGGTTTCTGTCCATGGATGGTCTGACTCAAATCACTTTGCCTGGGCAAGCTTAGACCTTCTAGGCAGTTTGCCAGTACTCCTGTGCAGTAGGTTTCAGCTCTGCATAGAAGCATCATGCAGCCCAATCTATTTCTCCTAGCCCCGATGGGCGGGGGCCTTAAAGCAGTTTAAGGTGCATCTATTGTTGCAATACCTGTGTGTGTTTTAACTGTGCCTGTTCTGGCTGATTGGATACTGTGACTGATTTGATTCCACACTAAGTATTACTTCAGACGGGGTACAGCATTTCCTACAATTCAAATGTGCATCCAGCTAAGAATCAGATCAGATTGCAAATCCATATAGTTTGAACAGAGACTTCTCTTGCTGCATGAATGAGCATTGGGTCCCCAGCTATCCTTAGAGTGCACAATGAAGACTCTGATCAGCCTTCACAGAAGCCAAAGCCTGAGGCTTCCCTGGGTGCACATGTAAATTGTAGGAAATGCTGTTCCCCAGCTCACTTTAACAAATAAAAATCAAAAATGAGTTCCTTTAAGAGCAATGAAAACATTCATAAGAAAGAAGATGGGTCATACTACGTAGTTTCGGCTAATAAAGCCTCATCAGTGACCCGGTAATGATCCGGCAAAGAAAGCCAGAGGAAACATACTGGAATTTTGTGAATTTCGAATAGGCAGTCGATTCAAAGACTGATATAAATCAAAATGGAGTCTAAATAATTAAAAACCTGTCTAGAATATGAGTCTAAACCAATAATTTATTTCTGATTTCTCAGAATATTCACGCTGATCTCAAAGGACCAAAAGTAAAATATAAACTGCACTATGGTTGATGTACGGGGAGAGGTTTTACGTCCGCCACACGGCACAACACCAGCTGCAGTGAAGGCAAATAAAAATCAAAAATGAGTTCCTTTAAGAGCAATGAAAACATTCATAAGAAAGAAGATGGGTCATACTACGTAGTTTCGGCTAATAAAGCCTCATCAGTGACCCTGTAATGATACCGACAAAGAAAGCCAGAGGAAACATACTGGAATTTCGCGAATTTCGAATAGGCAGCCCATTCAAAGACTGATATAAATCAAAATGGAGTCCAAATAATTAAAAACCTGTCTAGAATATGAGTCTAAACCAATAATTTATTTCTGATTTCTCAGAATATTCACGCTGATCTCAAAGGACCAAAAGTAAAATATAAACTGCACTATGGTTGATGTACGGGGAGACGTTTTACGGCCGCCACACGGCACAACACCAGCTGCAGTGAAGGCAAATAAAAATCAAAAATGAGTTCCTTTAAGAGCAATGAAAACATTCATAAGAAAGAAGATGGGTCATACTACGTAGTTTCGGCTAATAAAGCCTCATCAGTGACCCTGTAATGATCTGGCAAAGAAAGCCAGAGGAAACATACTGGAATTTTGCGAATTTCGAATAGGCAGTCGATTCAAAGACTGATATAAATCAAAATGGAGTCCAAATAATTAAAAACCTGTCTAGAATATGAGTCTAAACCAATAATTTATTTCTGATTTCTCAGAATATTCACGCTGATCTCAAAGGACCAAAAGTAAAATATAAACTGCACTATGGTTGATAGTCTGTGTATTGAATACCTTTATAAAACCCACTTTACAATAAAGTTTGATGGCTTGAACACTGATGGCTCATTAACCACGACTGTTTCAAACATGTTCTAGAGTTCCTAGGAATATTTTCCCATCACTACAGATATTCATACATTTGGGATAACTGGGCTGTAAGGTGCTTCCGCGCAGAGCAGAAACCGACCAAACATTTGAGTACTGGTATACCACTTAGAAAGTCTATGCCTTCCCAGCCAAAGTGGTTTTAGTCTGACTGTCCCTGTATATAAACCATAAGAGTTTCTTCGGGCGGTAGAGCTTGAGATGTCATTTCATCCCAATGTTGGGTAAAAGTCCACAAAATCAGAAGCAAAGTCTCCAAAACTACCTAAATAGTGTGGATGTGGATGTGGCAAAAACCTCAACACAAAGAAAACATTTGGGATAATTCACTTATCTTGAAAATGTATGTTGTGTGTACTCACTAGAATCGCTTCTATGAAGCGATTCTAGTGGGTACACACAACATACCTTTATTTTAAAGAAAATCAAAAAGATATCCCTAGGATGCCTCCAGACATGGTACTATGATGAACCCTCAGTGGCTCAAACTACCCATGTCTTGTACAGATTTTCTTGGTTCGAAAGGTGATGGAACCATTGAAGTTCAATTGTATTTTGGGAAAAGTATACATTATTTCCGTTATTTTTGCATGAAAGCATTGTGGGTACTCATATGAACCACTTATATGAGGCAGTTCTAATGAGAACCCACAATCTTTGTTATATAATACAATACCTGTGTTTGTTCTAGCTGTGCCTGTTCTACCAGTTCTATTCCTTTCTTCATTTGCTGATAAGCCTCATCCTCTCTGTGAGCCATCTCCTGTAGCTTTGTCTTCAGAGTGGCAACCTGCTCCATTAGACCATCTCTCTCTCTAGAATGTTTTAAAGATTTGTTGTTGTTTCTATTGGGTTTTGTATATTCATTTAACCCTTGTCCTAGGCCAGTTGTTCAAAGCATTGTTAGCTTAATGAGCTCATTAGTGGTCATATTGTTAACAGTTCTAGCAAGTACAATATCTAACAAGAGGGCCATGATGGCCCTGGATCGCTCACCTGACCCATATGATAGAGTAACAAGTGGGCCTCGGGGAGGGCCATTATTGACCCCAGGACTACAATGTGCATAATGTTGAGGGAGGTCTTAAAAGGTGAAGCTTCATACCAAATATCAACAAAGCCTATAATTTGAACAATCTTGGCAAAGGTCCACTAGATGAAGCTACACACCAAATATCAAAGACCTGGACCTTCGGGTTTCAGAGAAGATTTTTTAAATATATTCCCTACATTAGCCTATGTAAAACCAAATGGCCCCGGGGCGGGGGCATTTTTGGCCTCAGGGCTATAATTTAAACAATCTTGATAGAGGTCCACTAGATGAAGCTTCACACCAAATATCAAAGACCTAGGCCTTGCTGTTTCAGAGATGAAGATTTTCAAAGATAATCTCTATATATAAGTCTATGTAAAACCAAATGACCCCAGGGAAGGGGCTATAATTTGAAAATCTTGGTAGAGGTCCACTAGATGAAGCTCCATACCAAATATCAGAGACATGGGCCTTGTGGTTTCAGCGAAGAAGATTTTTAAAGATTTCCCTATATAAGTCTATGCAATACCAAAGGGTCTTGGGGCAGGGGCATTTTTGGCCCCACGGCTATAATTTGAACAATTTTGGTAGAGGTCCACTAGATGAAGCCTCATACCAAATATCAAAGACCGAGGCCTTTTGAATTCAGAGAAAAAGATTTTTCAAGCTTTTCCCTATATAAGTCAATGTAAACCAAAGGGCCATGGAGCTGGAGTATTTTTGGCCCCAGGGCTATAATTTGAACAATCTTGATAGGGGTCTTCTAGGTGAAGCTTCATACCAAATATCAAAGACCTGGGACTTGTGGTTTCAGAGAAGAAGATTTTTAAAGATTTTCCCTATATAAGCCATGTAAAACCAAAGGGCCTCAGAGCGAGGGCATTTCAGGCCCCAGCACTATAATTTGAACAATCTTGGTAGGGGTCCACTAGGTGAAGCTTCATACCAAATATCAAAGACCTGGGCCTAGCGGTTTCAGAGAAGAAGATTTTTAAAGATTTTCCCTATATATGCCAATGTTAAACCAAAAGGCCCCGGGGCGGGGGCATTTTTGGCCCCAGCACAATAATTTGAACAATCTTGGTAGGGGTCCACTAGATAAAGCTTCATACCAAATATCAAAAACATGGCCCTTACGGTTTCAGAGAAGAAAATTTTTAAAGATTTTCCTTATATAAGCCTATGAAAAACCAGAGGGCCCAAGGGCAGGGGGCATTTTTGGCCCCAGCACTATTATTTGAACAATCTTGGTAGGGGTCCACAAGATGAAGCCTCATACCAAATATCAAAGACCTGGCCTTGCTGTTTCAGAGAAGAAGATTTTTAAAGATTTTTCCATATATAAGCCCATGTTAAACCAAAGGGCCCCGGAGCAGGGGCATTTTTGGCCCCAGGGCTATAATTTGAACAATCTTGGTAGGGGTCCACTAGGTGAAGCTTCATACCAAATATCAAAGACCTAGGCCTTGCGGTTTCAGAGAAGAAGATTTTTAAAGATTTTCCCTATATAAGCCCATATAAAACCAAAGGGGGGGGGACCTTGGCCTTGTGGGCTGAAGCTTCATACCAAATATCAAAGACATGGGCCTTACGGTTTCAGAGAAGAAAATTTTTAAAGATTTCCCCTATATAAGCCCATGTAAAACCAAAGGGCCCCAGAGCGGGGGCATATTTGACCCCAGCATTATAATTTGAACAATCTTGGTAGGGGTCCACTAGATGAAGCTTCATACCATTTATCAAGGACCTAGGCCTTGGGATTTCTGAGAAGAAGATTTTTAAAGATTTTCCCTATATAAGTCCATGTAAAACCAAAGGGCTCCGGGGCGGGGGCATTTTTGGCCCCAGGACTATAATTTGAACAATCTTGGTAGGGGTCCCCTAGATGAAGCTTCGTACCAAATATCAAAGACCTGGGCCTTACGGTTTCAGAGAAGAAGATTTTTAAAGCTCTTCCCTATATAAGCCCATGTAAAACCAAAGGGCCCTGGAGCGGGGGCATTTTTGGCCCCAGTACTATAATTTGAACAATCTTGGTAGGGGTCCACTAGATGAAGCCTCATACCAAATATCAAAGACCTGGGCCTTGTGGTTTCAGAGAAGAAGATTTTTAAAGATTTTCCCTATATAAGCCTATGTAAAACCAAAGGGCCCCAGAGCGGAGGCATTTTTGGCCCCAGCACTATAATTTGAACAATCTTGGTAGGGGTCCACCAGATGAAAATTCATACCAAATATCAAAGACCTGGGCCTTGTGGTTTCAGAGAAGAAGATTTTTTAAGTTTTTGGTGAAAAAAATCTATTTTTGGCTCCTATGACCTAGATGTGCAACAGACCGAAACCATTTGAACAACTTTGAAAGGGGACCACCTAAGGATCATTCCTGTGAAGTTTGGTCAAAATCCGATCAGTGGTTTAGGAGGAGATGTCGTTTAAAGAATTGTTTACGGACGGGCGGACGCACGCACGCACGGACGCACGGAAGCACGCACGGACGACGGATGAAAAGTGATCCCAAAAGCTCACCTCGTCACTACGTGACGGTGAGCTAAAAATTATGTATTTTTGCTGGAAAAATGTGAACAGCTTTTGCAAATGCAAAAGCTCATATGGAATACAATATTCTCTCATATGGTCATATGAGCTTTTGCAAATATGCTAGAATTCTTGCTGAAAAAAAATGTGAGCAGCTTTTGCAAATGCAAAAGCTGCTCACATTTTTCAGCAAATATACTAGCATATTTGCAAAAATAGCCATCAGAAGAGATGGCAAATCCCCCGACCAAAAGCCAATATGGCCTTCAGAAGATTGTTCACCAATATAGAGTGCACCAGAATCAAACCAGCAATATATCACAAAAGTAATGCAGTTATGGTCATCACAAGATTATACTGTCAGGAGAGATAACTAAAAAACCAGGGCACTCAGAAATGTGGTCCTTGCGCATGACATGCCTGCTTAAGCTCATGTATTTCTGTACAAAGTACCATCAATATGTCTGAAAAGGTATTGGAGATATGGTGATCACAAGCTGGTCATACTGTTATATTGGAAGGGTAGATAACTCAAATACCACAGCACCAACAGTTGTGGTTCTTGCACATGACATCCCTTCTGTACCTTGTATACAATTGTGCCAAAGTCCTTCAATATATCTCAAAGGGTGTTGGAGTTATGGCCATCACAAGGTTATATTGCCAGGTGAGATAACTATAAAACCAGAGCACCTAGAGTTGTAATTCTTGAGCATGACACACTGGCTTAACCTCATGTACATCGTCATAAAGTACCACCAATATGTCTCAAAGGGTATTGGAGGTACGATGATCACAAGGTTGTCATACTGTTATATTGGAAGGGGAGAAAACTCAAATACCATAGCACCCTGAGTTGTGATTCTTAGGCATGAAGCACCGTCTCAATGTTGTATACAATTGTGCCAAGTACCATCAATATATCTCAAAGGGTATTGGAGTTATGGCCATCACAAGGTTATATTGTCAGGGGAGATAATTAAAAAAAACCAGGGCACCCAGGGTTGTGGTTCTTGCACGTGACACACCTGCTTAACCTCATGTACAACTGTACCAAGTATCATCAATATATCTCAAAGAGTGTTGGAGATGTGGCCATCACAAGGTAGTGATTCTATATTATTGGAAGGGGAGATAACTAAAAAACCATGGCACCCAGAGTTGTGGTTCTTGTGCATGACACACCGTCTCGGCCTTGTGAACAACTGTGCCAGGTATCATCAATATATCTTAAAGGGTATTGGAATGATGGTCATCACAAAGTTGTCACTCTATTTTATTGGAAGGGGAGATAACTCCAAAACCATGGCAACCAGAGTTGTGGTTCTTGTGCATGACACACCGTCTCAGCCTTGTGAATAACTGTGCCAGGTACCATCAATATATCTCAAAGGGTATTGGAGTTATGGCCATCACAAAGTAGTCATTCTATTTTATTAAAAGGGGAGATAACTAAAAAAGTATGGCATCCAGATTTCTGGTTCTTGCGCATGACACGCTGTCTCAGCCTAGTGAACAACTGTGCCAGGTATCATCAATATATCTTAAAGGGTATTGGAATTATGGCCATCACAAGGTTGTCACTCTATTTTATTGGAAGGGGAGATAACTCCAAAACCATGGCAACCAGAGTTGTGGTTCTTGTGCATGACACGCCATCTCAGCCTTGTGAATAACTGTGCCAGGTACCATCAATATATCTCAAAGGGTATTGAAGTTATGGCCATCACAAAGTAGTCATTCTATTTTATTAAAAGGGGAGATAACTAAAAAAGGATTGCATCCAGAGTTCTGGTTCTTGCGCATGACACGCCGTCACAGCCTTGTGAACAATTGTGCCAAGAACCATCAATGAATCTCAAAAGGTATAGGAGTTATGGCCATCACAAAGTTGTCACTCTATTTTATTGGAAGGGGAGATAACTCCAAAACCATGGCAACCAGAGTTGTGGTTCTTGTGCATGACACGCCGTCTCAGCCTTGTGAACAACTGTGCCAGGTACCATCAATATATCTCAAAGGGTATTGGAGTTATGGCCATCACAAAGTAGCCATTCTATTTTATTAAAAGGGGAGATAACTAAAAAGGTATGGCATCCAGAGTTCTGGTTCTTGCGCATGACACGCCGTCTCGGCCTTGTGAACAATTGTGCCAAGAACCATCAATGAATCTCAAAGGGTATAGGAGTTATGGCCATCACAAGCTTGCGTCTACGGACGGACGGACGGACGGACGGACGGACGTTCTCACGAACGGATACTTAAGTGGCTAGGCGTCGGCATATTGACTACTTAAGCGGCAAATTCTCTTAAGCGGCAAGCCACCTAAGAGCGAATTTTTGCCACTTAAGTACCCAAATAACGGAATAAACCGCATTTGGACTCACGAATATATACTTAAGTGTCAAACTGTCCAAATTTTTTGCCCCCTAAATGTCGTTTCGTTGGTGCGGACAGACGGACGGACGGACGGACGCCAGGCTGATCGCTATATCCCCCGAACCTATTCGGTCGGGGGATAAAAATTAAATGATCAAAGTTTTAACGACATGTTAACTAACAATGTAACAACTGGACCCTGATGAATAAATTAATTTTGTCACACCCATCTCTGACTACCAACCAATCAGAATACTGAATGACTGAAAGTACTACATTAAATCATGAATGATGGAAGTTTTGATTTGTCCATATTTGGAAACCATTTCTCAGTTGTTCAGTACAACATACTCCAGTGGAGTTTTCTTACTTCGATGTAATCACACTCACCGAAACATGGTTAAGTCCCAATGTAAGTGATGATGACATAATGTTGCAGAATTTTCAGAAGCCTTTTTGGAAAGATAGAAATAGAGGCTCTTGCATGAGTGTTCATGTATGACTGAATTTATTAAACGAGTTGAGGAAAAGGGATAAAATGCAAGGCTTTGCCGAGCATTTTATCCCTTTTCTTCAAAGAGTATAATAAATTCAATAATACATGACCACGAATGCAAGATTCTATTTATCATATGACATTTAAAATGCATTTTATTCACGATTGTTTAACGAAACAACAATATTCTGCCATTAGTAAACGTGACGTCGTTAAGGACGTTGTACATGTAACGTTACGGGGAGTATCTAACTAATTTGCATATTTAATACATTAGTGGATTATCAAATTTATTACATGGCGTTCTTACACTCTCAGACGCGACGTCATATGATAAAGCACAACAACCATGGCGGTGTAATTGTGTATGTTAAAGAAAATATTGCATGTAAGTGGCATCATGATCTTGAAATTCATGGCATTGAATGTACATGGATAGAAAGCACTCAAATACGAAACCAATTCTGTTTGGCCGGTTTTATAGACTACCAAATTCTCCAGCCTGTGTAACATATTATACTGGCCTAGATGAGACCATTGTAAAAATGTCCACAATATCTGTTTCTTTGAGTAAAAAGAACAATATTTTCAAATATCTCCATTAATTCCTCCCATCTATTCAATTGAAATTGTCATTATAATGAGTTTGGTTGTGCAGTAATGATAGGTTTAAGATACACTTGTAATGCCATGCAGTACAAGCAACAAGCAAACTATTATAAACCGTAGTAGAGTGTTGGACTGTGACTCCGGTAGACCAGGTTTGATCCCCAGCCGGGTAAAGTTGATGGCATTTTTATCCTCACGCTTTTAAAAAAGCTTTCGGGGATATTGTAAACAGACCCGTCCGTCTGTCTGCCGGTCTGTCCATCACGCTATCTCCTCCTCAACCACTGGTCGATATGTAACCAAATTTAGTACACAGCTTCCTTACATGATGAGGGCGTGCAATGTCACTTTTTTTTTTTTTGCCCCGCCCCCAGGGGCCTTGGGAGGGGTCAAAAGGTCAAATATCAATTAAATTCAATTTCAAAGTCAATTTTATAGATTTTGAAACCAACCTTTGCATAAGTAATGATTAATGATATATGTATCACATATTGAACGGGATTTTGGCTGCTACCCCTTGGTCATGCCCAAGAGGTCGGACTTGGTGAGGGGTCAGGGGGTCAAAATTCAAATTTTACCGAATATAGTCATATGGAATATCAAATTGAAGGGGGTGATTAGTAGAATTAAATACAAGTAAAATTTTGACCCTGGAGTCAGATTGGGGCCCTGGGGGAGGGGTCAAAGGGTCAAAATTTAAGTTTTTTTGGAACATAGTCATGTGGCATATCAAATTGAAGGGCATGATTAGTAGAATATAATACAGGTAATATTTTGACCCTGGGGTCAAATTAGGGCCCAGGATGAGGGGTTTTCGGTACTTGGCCCCTCTGCAGAAAGCGTGGGCATTTGCGATGGCGCGCCATCGACAGTATTCTAGTTGTTCATCTGTTACATTTGGGGCCCAACGTAAATGACCCACAGAGGCTCAGACCACATCCGTGAAGAGGCGAATTTCATTGGAAAGTATGAGAGATTCAAGGACGAATCTTAAAATAGGTGGGGGAATTTGTAGTAGTGATAGGTATAAAATACACTCCAGTACAAGCCGGCTACTATAACAATGCGGTAGAGCGTTGGCTTGTCACTCCGGTGGACCGGCTTGATCCCCGGTGGATAAAGGTGATTAGCGTTTTTTCATCTGTTACAGTCGTTATATGAAATGTCGGCAGCTATTGGTGGGACGTTAAGCTCACACAGAAACAAACAATAATACCTACCTTGTAAGCCTATCTATAGTCTGTGCATGAAATCCCTTCTCAGCATCAGTCAGGAAGAAATCATGTATACCATCTTCGTGGGTCGGAATGGCCTCATGAACTCTCAGCTGTGATCTCAGGTCTTCTACCAACTGCTCATACTTCTGAATCTCCTCTCTGTAAAGATCAGGGTCCAGGGGCCAGTTGTTCAAAACTAACGACGTCGTTAGCTAACGTATCATTAAAACTTTGATCATTTAATATGGTGAAAATACTAATATTTTGTTGTTGTTGTTGTATATCTATAAGGCATTTTTTCGCTGCCTATAAACTCATGGTACTTAAGTAAGTCACTTGTGCATTTCCCTATGTGAAAAACACATGATGCTCATAATACAATGACCTTCAAAATCTTTTAGTGCTCCTGATGTATTCCATCAGTGCATCTGTCAGTTCCTTCCTTCCTTGCTTACTAATGTCTTCAATCATGCCTGTCAACACTTTCAAGTTAATGTCTGTTACCAATTTCACCTCCTCCCTGGCCAGAATCTCTTCTACATTATACTCTAAAGTATCCCTTTCTGATTTAAATCTCTGACAGTCAAAAAGAAAATGATCCACATTCTCTTTCATGTTGCATGTCTCGCACAAACTTGACTGATCTTTGTTAATTTTTGCCTGGTGATCATTTAAGATAGAATGTCCACACAGCACCTGATTTACTGCAGAGAAAGTCCTTCTGTCCCTATCTCCATGACAGATCCTTTTTCCCACTTCCCCAATTATATCCTGCAATACATTCACTTTGTCTGAGCACTTGTACCTTCTTTCCCATTTTTCCCTTCCCTGTGATTTACACTCCTGTACTGCTTCTTTCTTGTCCAGGGTCGGTTTTACCTCATTATTTTTAATCATCTCTGATGCTGCCGCCTTTGCCTGTTGATCTGCCAACTCATTCCCCTCAATATCTTTGTGTCCGGACACCCAATGAACTTTGACAATATTCTCCCTACACCTTACCTTTGCAAAACTCTCCTTGATGCTGAGAACTGTTTCAATCTTGTTAGTTGGCATTTCAGTACTGAAAGCAGTCTTAATAGCTGGTTGACAATCGGTCAGAATATGAACTACTCTGCCTTTGAAGTCTAGATCAGCCAAGAATTCTAGCCCGATCTGTATACCTACCAATTCTCCAGTATAATTGTTACCTATAGGAGAAACTCCCTTGTTCATCAAAACTGGTGTGCTGGAGTAACCCTCAAGGTAGACCACAGCACCAGCTCCAGTCGGACCTGGATTACCTAATGCTGATCCATCTGTGAACATTAATACATCGTTTTTATCACAATTGCTAAGAAGCTCTAATATATTTTCTTTCTGTTCTTCCTTGGAGAATGTGAATTCTTCCTTGTGTACACTTCCTGTCTCTTTGATGAGCCCCATCAATTCCTTGGTATATCTGAATTCCTTCTCAATGTTCTCAAACTCTAACATTCCCTTCAATTCCCTAAACCTAGACATCAATAAATGAAAAATAGTAGCTCTTCTACCCACAGTTTTATCCCCCTCTATCCATTCATCAAACTCTTCCCTGAGAGGATCATCTTCATACTTGGCACTGATTCTGATGACTTCTTGTGCTTGTCTTATCTTCAGCTGTAGGTCTATAGGCATGGTGTTTGTCAAGACTTCCAAAGCTTCTGTGCTGGTACTGTTCAAACAACCTGATGCCTTTAGCATCGCTGACCTCTGAACCTTTCCAAACTCCTTACTGCTTTCTTCAAGGGACTCGACTGTCACAGCTGCTCCATACTCCATCACCGGAAGAACCAAGGATTTGTAGAGTCTCATATACACTGTTTGGCTGCATCCTCTATGTCCTTGAACGAAATTATCAAGACATTTCAAGGCACTGAAACCAGCCTTTGTTTTCTGTTGAATGTGTTCGTGAAAGTTTAATTTATCATCTACTGTGACACCCAGAATTTTCTTTGAATTGGTTGTTTTTAAAACACTCTCGCCTAACTTCACCTCTGCCTTCACTTCTGAATCTCTGCCGTTATGTTTAAATACCATTATCTCTGTCTTATCCGGTGCAATCAACATATTCCATCTCCTACACCAATCTACCACAGATGCCAGTTTATCATTCAACGCAGCACAACTTTCCGCCACTGATGTATTACTTTCCCAAACACAGCTATCATCTGCAAATTCTGCATGATTACCTACCACTTCCTTCATTGAATCACTTGTATACAGATTACAAAGCACTGGACTGATAACTGATCCTTGCGGTATGCCTACTGCAGACTGGAATGTAGGAGATGCAAAATTGTTCACTTTCAGGAAGTACTTCCGGTCTATAAGGAAGTTCTTAAGGTATAGCCATAATCTGCCAGTAATCCCACTTTCAAATGCCTTTTTCAATAAACCTGCTCTCCATATTCTTTCATAGCAAGACTCATAATCCATCACTGCGAGCATTGTACTTTCCTTCCTATTCCTTGCTTCTGAAACTGAATTACACAGCCTTAAAAGAGACTGAACACATGACTTTTGCTTCCTATATGCGTACTGAGTTCTTGCTATACCACCTTCAATTTCCAACTTCCAAATCAGTCTTTTGCTGATAACTCTTTCCATAATCTTACCTATCACACTTTCTAAAGTAATTGGCCTATACGATCTAACACTGTTATAGTTTGTCTTTCCGGGTTTGGGAAGCATTACCTTTGGGTCTAACTTGAAATCATCAGGCAGTACACCGTTGGACCAGCATTTCTGTATTAAATAGTGTAAACCTTTCACAATGGCTTCACCACCCCTTTTCAATAAAATATTAAACACTTTTTCTTCAGGGCTAGGTGCACTATTATTTTGCAGTTGAGAAATTGCTGCTTCCACTTCTTCAATGTGAATATCACTATTTTCATGACCACATGTTTCTGAGAAATTTTCCTCTTGAATCACCGTTTCCTCTAACCTTAATCTATCCATCATCTCCTCTTCCACTGAATTGAACCACTTTTCATCAAAATCCTTCACATCTAAGGTCTCCTTACCATACCTACCTTTCAATTCTACAAAAATCTCTTCATCTGACACAGCCAATGAACCATTGTCTCTAACAATTGGTTGCACAACTGACTTAGTCTTATCTTTTCTCACTGCGTTTATCACTTTCCAAAACTGATCAGGCTTATGAGGATCCATCATATCTACCATCTCAGTCAAATAATTTTCTCTAGCCTTGATTTCCTCCTCTTTGAATAATTTATATATTTCCTGCACTCTATTCTCATTTGCTTCATCTTTGCGTTTTGCAAACATTCTTCTAGCCCTCTTGAAATCCTTTGCTAATTTGCTCAATGTTGAGTTCCACCACCCTTTACTGTGACAACACACTTTCTTCTTTGGAATATACTCTTCCACATTCTGATGTATCGCCTCTATGAGGTCTTTGTAGTCATCATTCACATCTGTGTCATTCGTTCTGTTGTCCAGCCAATCATCAATAGAATCTGTGCAAACACTTTCCCAATGATCCCAATCAGTATTTTTAAAATCCAACTTCTCACAGATATCATCTTCCATATACTCACCAAGTCTAAATGTGATCAAACTGTGGTATGTATTAAGATACACTTCCTGTTGTACTCTCCATTCTGATAATTTATTCCTTAAAATTGTACTTGTTATGGTCAAATCTATGATTCTATCCTTTCTAGTAGGTGTTGAATTGTTAGCAACAGTCAGATCTTTATCCATCAAAAACTCAAACAACTGATTCCCCAACTTATTTGCATCTCTGTCAAACCAGTATGGATGATGTGCATTGAAATCACCAATAATAACAACTGGTAAAGACTCTGTCATCAGCTTGCTTACAATTTTCATTAAAACCTCTAGACTCTTTGTATCATTTGGTGGAATATAGACTGACCCTAATACAAAATTACACTCCTTTGAATAGATATTACACCACACAGCTTCTACCTTCTCCTTGTCGAACTCTTTTCTCTCGAAAACTTTAATATTTTAGCTATCAGAATTGCTGCACCACCTCCTCTTTCTTGATTTCTTTCTGTAGCTATCCAATTCCACTTTCTTTTTATGTTATCTTTGATAGCATTTTCAGGATGCCATATTTCAGATAAACCTAAAGCTGCTCACATTTTTTCAGCAAAAATAACAAAATTTTAGCTATTAAACTTGCTAGAACTTGCTAGAACAGCCAACAATATTACCACTAACGAGCTTGTTAAGCTAACGATGCTTTGAACAACTGGGCCCAGTTGTTCAAAGCTTGGTTAGCTTAAAGAGCTCATTAGTGGTCAAGCCACTAACTGTTCTCCCAAGTCCAATTTGGAATCTTATGGTACTTTTGCTGAAAAAATTTGCAAAAGCTACTCAGTTTTTCAGCAAAAAATATTCATGTATATGCCAAATTTAATGATCAAAGTTTTAATGATATTTTACCTAATCCCATCATTAGTATCCCTGTATATCTCAGTTTTGTCATATGTAGTATGGGTTTACAGGGGTATTCATTATCCAAATAATACAGACTTTTTATTGTGATGATTCTATTCTAGACATTAACCCATTTGTACTGGAAGCCACAAATCAGGACATTACAAAACAATGCAGGCCCAGATCAAACACCTAAGAATGTGGTGTCATATCAAAGCCAGCACTTAAAAAAGTTTTTGCAATTTTGAGAATGCATATCTAATAATGTCTTGTCCTGATACCTGTAGATTCTGAAATTGACTCCTGTCAACATTTCTAATAATGTCTTATCCTGACACCTGTAGATTCTGAAATTGACTCCTGCCATAAACAGTGAGAAATATTACAAATGGGTTCAAAATGGGTTAACCCCCTAAGATGTCAGTCAAAAATGTTGACTGCTTTGTTGTCTGCTGCTTACTTTATAAGTCATTGATGCAACTGTATGCCACACTGTTTGCCTATATGCAAAAATATGTTTGAAATATTTGCAAGAAGATTCAGCAGATGACATTAACTCTGAAGATACCAAGAAAAACTGCATCTTTAAGGAGAATGGGAACACCTGGCTGAATTATCCGCCATTTTTCAAAGGGAGACAACTTTCAGGACTTCCCGTTCACTTTTCTATTCACTCTGTCCCACAGAAAAAGGGGTCAACACTTAAAGGAAAGAATTTGCTCCCCAGGAGCAAATTCTTTTCTTTAAGAGTTGACCCCTTTTGACATGGGAGACAAATTGCCCCCGCCCATAGGGGCTTGAAGAAATATATGGGCTGCATGATGCTTCCACGCAGAGCTGAATCCGGCCCGCACACTAGTACTGGTAAACCGCTTAGAGGAACTAAGCCTGTCCAGGAACCGCGGTGCGAGGCGGACCGTCCATGCTAATAAACCCTATTGGTTTCATTGGGCGACAGGGCTTGAGATGTCATTTCATCTCAGTGTCGGGTAAAAGTCCCACAAAATTGGAAGCAACGTCTCCAAAATGACCTTTACAGTGTTGACGGGGACGTTAAACCTCAAATCAAACAAACAAAACAAACAAACATGGGAGACAAAAATACTTTTGCAGGAGTTGCCTCCCCTGAAGGTGTACCCATTCCCCTTAAATGTTGTCTGTTAATGTTGTCTGCTGAATCTTCTTGCAAACTTTTCAAACATATTTTTGCATACTGGCAAACAGTGTGAACACTGATCAGAGCAGTCTGATCTGAGTCCACACTTTTTGCACCAATGACTTTTCAAGTTGCCGGCAGACGACAAAACAGACAACATTTGTCGTGATTGGCATTTATTGGGTTAACAGACAAAATTTTCAGATGCATTTATTCTTTACCTCTTAATGGTTACTTACCAGCAAAAACGTGAACAAAAAAGTTAGAAGAAATATTGGTGGCTATTAATTAAGTAAAATTCTGATAATTAATAGTGAAAAGGTAGGGATTTTTTTATTTACACCTATTTTGTTTGTTTGTATTGGAGTTTAATGACCCAGTAAACACTATTTTAGGTCATTTTTGAGCCAGTCAGTTTATCTATCCACACTTTTTCTGGGCAGGCTTATATGTTTGTTTTGTTTGATTTGAGGTTTAAAGTCCCCGTCAACACAGTGTTGGTCATTTACCCGACATTGAGATGAAATGACATCTCAAGCCCTAACGCCCAATGAAACCAATAGGGTTTATATGCATGGACGGACTGACTCGCAGAGCTTTGCCTGTGCAGGCTTAGAGCCTCCAAGCAGTTAAACAGTGCTCGTTTCACCTCTGCGTGGAAGCATCATGCAGCCCATCTATTTCTTCAAGCCCAGATGGGCGGGGGCCAACAGGCTTATACGTAAGCTGTTAACCAGTACAGTGAACATTCTTTTGCCAGAAACTGACAACTGCCCTTCTTGAAACAGCGGAAGGGAGAGAATGACCGTAGAAAAGAATTCATGATCAACCTCCACGGCAGAATGTTGCCAACTCCGACAGGAATCGAACCCGCGTCCTCCTGATCACCAGTCAGACGCGCATACGACTGAGCTACCGAGGTCAGCTATTTACACCTTTGAAAATAACAAATAAATTTTCAATGGCAAGATAAACTTATGTAAGTTTCAACTTAACAGCATGATAAAATGTTTCAGATTGCAAATACATTTAAATTTGTAGTGTGAAAGTACCCGGTAACTGTCAATTTGGCTTTCCACTGGTTTTCATTATGGTGAAGTTGTTTTATGTTCATGTTTCTTTCCCTTTGTGTGTTGGTGTGCGGTTATTGTATTGATTCCTGATCATCACCTTCACTTCTATTTCATGCATAGCATCATATTGTGATTTCACTGAGGTACAATACATTTGAGCAAGCGCATGACAAAACCTACAATAAGACTGGTGTGACCAGCACAGATTCAAATCAACCTGCACACCCATCCACTATTACAAGATCTTATGCTTCTGTCTCTTTGCATAGATATTTGCCTATAGTAGGTACATGCGATCAGTAAAGACTCTGATCAGACTGTGTGAAGGCGCAGGCTGATATGAGTCTTTGCTGGTCGCTCAAGCCTTCTTGTAGATTTTGTATGCGCTGGCTCATTTTATGTCATCTTACATTGGGATCTACTCTTAGAGGAAAGATCCCTTTTCCAAAGGGGCTGAATGTACAGGAAACCAAACAGAACATCAAGAAAGTTGTCTCTCTTTGGTTCTGTTAGTTTAGGTTGAGGTTTTACGTCCCCATCAAACCTATTTATGTCATTTTGGAGGGGTTACTTCTGATTTTGTGGGACACTGAGATGAAATGACATCTCAAGCCCTACTGCCCAAAGATACTGCTAGAGTTTATAACCAGGGATAGCCATCGTCCACCATTTTGCCTGGGCATGCTTAGACCTTCTAAGTCGTTTACCAGTATTCATGTTCGGTCAGCTTCAGCTCTGCGCATAAGCACCATGCAGTCCAATCTATTTTTCCAAGTCCTGATTGGCAGGGGTGCTGTCCCTCTTTGAATCATGTCAATAACTGTTTCTTTCTATTTTCCAAGTTCTCAGGTACAGTACAACTTCGATGGCTCGAACACCGATGGCTCGTTTACCATGGATGAGTCAAACCCATTCTTGAGCCACTAGCGAAATCCTCTACATATGAAATAGTGGGGGATAATTAAGGAGATTTTAGTCTTTTATCTTGCAAATGTATGTTGTGTGTAGGCATTAGAATCGCCTCGATGAGGCGATTCTAATGAGTACACACAGCATACATATTCATTATAGGACACCGAAAAGATGTCTTAAAGTATCTCGTTATGCCTCCTGACAGTAACCTCAGTGGCTCTAACTACCCCTGTCTCGAACAGATTTTCGAGGTCCCTAAGGTGTTCGAGCCACTGAAGTTCGACTGTACTTTATTATTTACAACTAGGAGCCAGCATTACCTTGTATGCTCTAACTGTGATTCCAGTCTGTCTGTCTTTGCATTATGTAAAGCACTTAGTTTCTCCTGTAATACAAAATCGAGTATCAGTAATTCCAAGCTAATGATATTGTTACTAAATATAATAAAACATATTAACATGTACCAGGTAATCAACATGGCAAAAAAAAAAAAAAAAACTTGGATGGCTTGAACACTGGTGTCTCATTTACAATGACTGTTTTGAATTTGTTCTCAAGTTCATGGGCAAAATTTCCTATAACTACAAATATTAACCCATTGCATGCGGGAAACCCCTAAAGGGGTACCTTGGGAAACAGTGCAGGGCTAGATCAGACTCCGCAGAATGTGGTGTCTGATCAGGGCCTGCACTATTTGCTAACAGAATTTTCTGTCAAAAATAGATAATATTTATAGAACGAAAAAATAGGCCTTCCACCCCTTGTGTGGCAAATGGACTTGTCCAACATATAGCAATGGAAGAGTCCACTAGAATACAATGGGTTAATGTATCTGGGAAAATTTATGGAGAATTTTATTATTTTATGCTACATGTACTCATAAGAATCATCTTGATGAGGCAATTCTAATGAGTACACACTAACCAATTTTGTACCGTAAACCCCAAAACATGATACTGGCAACAGTGCAGGGCCAGATCTGATGCTGTAGAATCAGGGCGTACAATGTTTGCAAAAAGGTTCAGCTTTTTTCAAAATAAATTAGAAAGATAACAAAACCTGTCAGCCCAAAATTTTGAAATGGATTCCTGCTATATGTAAGGAGAAAGATTTCATTTGGTACAAAATGGGTTAATAGACGGCTGAAAAAAATATCCTGAATTCATACCCATTATGCTTCTTACCTGGTGTTATGCTTAACCCTCAACAGTTCAAACCGCCCATCTTGTACCAATTTCTGTGGTCCCAAATAGAGGATCTTACACGAGTGGTCATTTCATATGATATTTATGAAACGAGCCTTCAGCGAGTTTCATAAATATCATATGAAATGACCACGAGTGTAAGATTCTCTTTATCATATGACTACTTTAAATTGGATTTTATCACCTTTTAATTTGACAAATTTTCTACGAAAAATACATTGTTGACATGGACGTCGTCATGACGTTACTTAATCCCGCCAAAGTGTAATTACACGTGTGGTCATACGATTTTTATTACACGACGTTATCCACTGCCTATCAACGACGTCATATGATAAAAGTATTTGAGCCATTGAAGTTCCACTGTACAAAAGCATTATGCAGTTGTATACAGCATAAAGCCCCATGAACAACTTGCAGCTCATCTTGAGAACATAACTAATATGTAGCGAAATGGCCAAAGTCCTTCTACAGTCGAACTTCGATGGCTCGAACCCCTTTGAGACCATGGAAATTTGTTCGAGACAGCAGTATTTCGAGCCACTGTTGTATACTTCCAGAAAACATAACGGGGTATTTTTGGACTCCTTTTCGGTGTTCTGTAACATAAATGTATGCTGTATGTACTCATTAGAATCGCCTCATTGAGGCGATTCTAATGAGTACACACAGCATACATTTGCAAGATAAAAGTCAAAAATCTCCTTAATTATCCCACACGTTTTCTTATGCAGAGGAATTCCCTAGGGACTAAAAAACGTGTTCGACTTAGCCATGGTAAACGAGCAATCGGTGTTCGAGCCATCGAAGTTCGACTGTACTAAGAATTATTTAACCCTTTTTATACCAAATGGAATCTTCCTCCTTATATATAGGAGGAGTCCATTTCAAAAGGGATGTCAGGTAAAGTTTTCTTCAAAATTTATTTGGAAAATGGCTGTACTTTTTGCAAACAGTGGAGACCCTGATCAGATGCCGCGTTCTGCGGCATCTGATCTGGGCCTGCACTGTTTGCCAATTGCTCAGGAGCCATATCCTGTCACATCTGATGTGTCTACACTCTTTGCCAATGTCCCAGCATATTAGCCCAGTCCATGTTTTACAGACAACCCTTTTTACACAACACTCTGCCTTTACGACAAGAATAACAAGGCTATAAATAACTGTTACCTGGTTTTCGTCAACCTCTTTCTGTGACAGTGATTTGACTGTATACATGATTTTGAGCTGATTGTTTTTATACATATAAGGCACTGTTATTTAAAAATGAGCCGGGGCACAGCATTTCCTACAATTTACATCCCTGCCCAGCGAACAATCATATCAGCATGTGCATCCCTATAGTCTAACCAGAGAGCATTGCATGAAGGAGCATTGGGCCTTTAGCTATCCTTAGAGCGCACAGCCAAGACTGATCAGACTGCATGGCGCACATGTCTTTTCGTAGGTTTTGTTGTGCAGTAGCTCAATTGGGGTCCATGTTTTACAGACAACCCTTTTTACACAACACTCTGCCTTTACGACAAGAATAACAAGGCTATAAATAACTGTTACCTGGTTTTCGTCAACCTCTTTCTGTGATAGTGATTTGACTGTATACATGATTTTGAGCTGATTGTTTTTATACATATAAGGCACTGTTATTTAACAAGAGCACCGCAAGCAGGTGCCAACGCTCGTCTGCAGTTTCTTTCAGAAAACAAAAGTTCTAAGTCAAATCAAATTGCAAGATGGAGTTATAAAACTTGTAGGGAATGTAGCTCTTGTGATGGTGAGTATGTGTATGAAGTTTCATGAAGGTAGGCCAAATACTTTTGGAAATATGGTCAAGGTTAAGTTTTTTGGTTAATTTTTCGAAAAATAGGTCAAAGTTCAAAGGTCAAGGTCACAGGTCAAAAAGCGTGGTATGACTGAAAAGGTCTTGTCCCAAGGAACATTCATGTGAAGTTGGAAGGCTCTGTTGTGAACAGTATTGAAATAAGAGACAAAA
Organism: Lucinisca nassula; assembly: GCA_963580285.1. Lineage (NCBI taxonomy): Eukaryota > Metazoa > Mollusca > Bivalvia > Lucinida > Lucinidae > Lucinisca > Lucinisca nassula. The sequence goes on along the minus strand of OY757012.1, from coordinate 113,519,222 downwards.
ACAATTTAAAAAAAAACGGAGAGAAAAGGGGAGATAATTCAATCAAATTGCAAGATGGAGTTATAAAACTTGTAGGGAATGTAGCTCTTGTGATGGTGAGTATGTGTATGAAGTTTCATGAAGGTAGGCCAAATACTTTTGGAAATATGGTCAAGGTTAAGGTTTTCGGTTAAATATTCGAAAAATAGGTCAAAGTTCAAAGGTCAAGGTCACAGATCAAAAATTGTGGTATCACTGAAAAGGTCTTGTCCCAAGGAACATTCATGTGAAGTTTGAAGGCTCTGTTGTGAATAGTATTAAAATGAGAGCAAAAGATGTGTTTCAGAAAAAAATTGGAAAAGGGGAGATAATTCAGCCAAAATCAACAATGTTGTTATGGTCCTTGGTCAAAATGTAGCTCTTGTGATGATGAGTGTGTGTATGAAGTTTCATGAGGCTAGGTCTAATACTTTTAAGTTATAGCCAAGGTTAAGTTTTTTTGGAACGACGCCAGACGACAACGCAGACGCCGGAGTGATGACAATAGCTCGAAAGTTTTTTTCCAAAAAACAGACGAGCTAAAAATGAGCCGGGGCACAGCATTTCCTACACTTTACATCCGTGCCCAGCGAACAATCATATCAGCATGTGCATCCCTATAGTCAAACCAGAGAGCATTGCATGAAGGAGCATTGGGCCTTTAGCTATCCTTAGAGCGCACAGCCAAGACTGATCAGACTGCACGCCGCACATGTCTTTTCGTAGGTTTTGTTGTGCAGTAGCTCAATTGTTATATGATAAACAGAATCTTACACGCTTGGTCATTTCATACATTTATGAAACTCTCTAGAGGCTCATTTTTTAAAATTTCATATGAAATGAGCACTCATATAAGATCCTGTATTTTATAATAACTAGAACTGTCAGTGAAACTGACTAGGGCCCCGGCAGTGCCATCAGAGGAGTTGGATTTTTTTTCAAAGGGCTATTACTCTTAGAGTATTGTAGCTAGAGTTACGTCGGTTGCCATGTAATTGTGTAATGATATTGTGACCATATATCTTAAGTTTGAAGTTGATGCATTTGACTGTTTGTAAGTTATGAATTAAAAACAAAAGGGTATTACTATATGGCAACTGTCAATAACTTCAGCTTCAGTTTGTAAACATGAAAAATGTTGATGGATAGACGGGCAGATGGACAGACGGACGGACGGACGGACAGACAGACAGACAGGGCATTACTATACGGCACACTGTCACATTATGGTTAATATTTCTGCTAAGTAATATTTAAATCCATCCAGGTATAAGAAAGTTATAGATTGGACACAATTAAAAAGACGCTTTTTTGACCTTTTATCTCTAAGTATGACCTTGACCTTTGAGGTACGGCTGTGGGTCTTGCGTGTGACACTTCGTCACATTATGGTTAACATTTCTGCCATGTAATATTTAAATCCATCCAGGAATAATAACAAAGTTATTAATTGGACACAGGAAAGACCCTTTTTTGACCTTTAACCTCTAAGTATGACCTTGACCTTTGAGGTACGGACCTGAGTTTTGCGCGCAACACTCCATCACATTATGGTTAACATTTCTGCCAAGTAATATTTAAATCCATCCAGGAATAAGAAAGTTATGGAGGATAAAAAAATTTGTGGACGGACAGACGGACAGACAGACAGACCTCTAAGTATGACCTTGACCTTTGAGGTACGGACCTGAGTTTTGCGCGCAACACTCCATCACATTATGGTTAACATTTCTGCCAAGTAATATTTAAATCCATCCAGGAATAAGAAAGTTATGGAGGATAATAAAATTTGTGGACGGACAGACGGACGGACAGACAGACAGACAGACGGACAGAGTGATTACTATAGGGCACCCACACTTTCAGTGCGGGGCCCTAATAATGATCCATGATAGACAATGAAGTGTTTTTGTAGTGAAATAATGACAAAATGTGCCATTTTACCCTTCCATAATACATAAGACATACCACAATGAGCGATCAGTTTGACATTATTTTTATGCCTGCAACTTCAATCCATGGCAAGCATCTTGTTGGGGGCATAGTGAACACCAGGATGGTTTTACTTTGTTTTATCTAAAATGTTTCCTCTGTGTAGTAGCAAAAATTATCCTACCAGTTCAATCTGCCACTGTCTAAGGTTTCCCCTGTTCAAACTTGTCTCTAGATTGTCAGCTGATTTGTCCGCATCTCCTGTCACCTACAATTGGAAACAAACATAACCCTTAAGATCCCTAGAAAAACTACATCTAAAAATGTTGTCTGCTTATGCCGTCTGCTGAATCGTCTTGAGAACTTTTTGAAAATATTTTTTATAAAGGCAAACAGTGTGGACTCGGATCAGACTGCTCCTAGAGGAGCAGTCTGATCTGGGTCCACACTGTTTGTAAAAACTAATTTAAAGTACTTGGCAGACAACAAAGCAGACGACAATTGTCGTGATTGGCATTTTATGGGATAATTATCAAATGGTCAACTTGAAAATGTGGTTTGGAAATAGCCAAATTTCAATAACTTGCTCACATTTGAAACCATGGAAATTAGTTCAAGAATGGGGTAGACTGAGCAACTGATGGTTAATCATAGCGCCAGGTCACCCTAGGGATTATTATGGGACATTTTGATATGTATGCTGTGTGCACTCATTAGAATCATACACACAACATACATTTTCAAGATACAATAGGAAAAATCTGCCGAAATAATCCAAAATATATTAATTTTAGAAGTTATGGGGATTTTTTTGGGGGGGAACTCAAAGAGTTTTAATCAGCCATGGTAGAGGCACCCCACGAATGGTCATTTTTCTATATACCGGTAACCTATACATTTCGAACTGGCTTCAATTTCAGGCGGTGCAGTGTACACATTGATAATAACCAAAGTATTAAAAAGAGCTTGTTATGCGTTATTTATATAGAGACAAAAGTTTAATCAGTCATGGAAATCCATGAACAATTGTGTATTTTTTTGTCTTCAACAACAACAATAATAAAAATAGCCATCGGAAGAGATGGCAAATCCCCCGACCAAAAGCCATTATGGCCTTCAGAAGATTGTTCACCAATAGAAAGTGCACCAGAATTAAACCAGCAATATATCACAAAAGTATTGCAGTTATGGCCATCACAAGATTATACTGTCAGGGGAGATAACTAAAAAACCAGGGCACTCAGAAATGTGGTTCTTGCGCATGACATGCCTGCTTAAGCTCATGTATTTCTGTACAAAGTACCATCAATATGTCTCAAAAGGTATTTGAGATATGGTGATCACAAGCTGGTCATACTGTTATATTGGAAGGGTAGATAACTCAAATACCACAGCACCAACAGTTGTGGTTCTTGCACATGACATCCCTTCTGTACCTTGTATACAATTGTGCCAAGTTCCTTCAATATATCTCAAAAGGTGTTGGAGTTATGGCCATCAAAAGGTTATATTGCAAGGGGAGATAATTAAAAAACCAGAGCACCCAGAGTTGTAATTCTTGAGCATGACACACCTGCTTAACCTCATGTACATCTGCATCAAGTACCACAAATATGTCTCAAAGGGTATTGTAGGTACGATGATCACAAGGTTGTCATACTGTTATATTGGTAGGGGAGATAACTCAAATATCATAACACCAAGAGTTGTTGTTCTTAGGCATGAAGCGCTGTCTCAACGTTGTTTATAATTGTGCCAAGTACCATCAATATATCTCAAAGGGTTTTTGAGTTATGGCCATCACAAGGTTATATTGTCAGGGGAGATAATTAAAAAACCAGGGCACCCAGAGTTGTGGTTCTTGCACGTGACACACCTGCTTAACCTCATGTACAACTGTACCAAGTATCATCAATATATCTCAAAGAGTGTTAGAGATGTGGACATCACAAGGTATCGATTCTATATTATTGGAAGGGGAGATAACTAAAAAACCATGGCACCCAGAATTGTGGTTCTTGTGCATGACACACCGTCGCGGCCTTGCGAACAACTGTGCCAGGTATCATCAATATATCTCAAAGGGTATTGGAGTTATGGCCATCACAAAGTAGTCATTCTATTTTATTAAAAGGGGAGATAACTAACAAAGTATGGCATCCAGAGTTCTGATTCTTGCGCATGACATGCCGTCTCAGCCTTGTGAACAATTGTGCCAAGAACCATCAATGAAGCTCAAAGGGTATAGGAGTTATGGCGAACACAAGATTGTCACTCTATTTTATTGGAAGGGGAGATAACTCCAAAACCATGGCAACCAGAGTTGTGGTTCTTGTGCATGACACGCTGTCTCAGCCTTGTGAACAACTGTGCCAGGTACCATCAATATATCTCAAAAGGTATTGGAGTTATGGCCATCACAAAGTAGTCATTCTATTTTATTAAAAGGGGAGATAACTAAAAAAGTATGGCATCCAGAGTTCTGGTTCTTGCGCATGACACGCCGTCTCGGCCTTGTGAACAATTGTGTCAAGAACCATCAATGAATCTCAAATGGTATAGGAGTTATGGCCATCACAAGGTTGCGTCTACGGACGGACGGACAAACGCCAGGCTGATCGCTATATCCCCCGAACCTATTCGGTCGGGGAATAATAATAATGACTTTATTTACAGAGGGCCTCAAGGGCAGCTCACTCAATAATCCAATATCTTCCCTGAGGTCCTCTCTTCACATATTCATATATCCAAATTATAAACATGCAATTAACACAAACAAATATACAGGAATATAAATGAAATTAAAGTAATTAATTTACAATTAATCATCGAGGAAAGGGATTAATCCGCAAATCACTTGGTACAATGAAATCAATTTTAATCTGAACCCAATAAATCATGCAATTCTCGTCAGCTTTTCTGATCGGATGTTTCACCATTAACGAAAACCTGTCACCATCAAATAAATTTGTACCTTATTTGGTTTGTTTCAGCACAAGTCAACACTGGTCTTATTGTTGAGCTGAGCTGGGTTAAAGGGTCACCACTTAATGACATATGAATGTCCCTGCCCGAGTTGTGGGGTTGGGACTATAATAAAAGGAACAAAAATTTTGCTACTGGAGGCCTGCAGAATTGTTATCCATATGCCAAGGGAGACAAGTACACACAAACTGTGCTAGTTATCATGCATTACGAAAAAACGCCTACACAAATACATTATGTTACCGCAAAATAAAACGAAAAGGTTACGATGAAAAATGTGCTCAAAATAAAGATTGTGGGTACATGTTAGAACTGCCTCATCGAAAGTACCCACAATATGAAAAATTGTGCTCAAAATATAGACTGTGGGTACACGTTAGAACTGCTTCATCAAAATCTAAAAAGTACCCACATTATTTTGGAGCATTAATAAGAAAAAATATGGTTTACCCCTGTAAACCCCAGTTTTACTATAGAAAAGTTAGGTTCAAAGGGGGTCAGAAATATATGGCGTGTTTTCGTGATGGAACTGCATATTCTCATTAAGTGAAATTACTATTTCACGTACAAGAAAAGATTTGGCTTGGTTTGGAGTTTAATAGTCCAGTGCACAATATTAAGGTCATGTTGGGCCGGTCAGTTCACCTCATCACACTTTTCCTGGGTAGACTTATACATATGTATAAATGGGTAATCAGTACAGTGAATCTTCTTTCGACAGGCATAGATGACTGCCTTTCTTAAATCTGCGGAAGGGAGGGAATGACTGTAGAAAATACTGGAATAGTACATTGTATTTCATTTAGGACTAGGGTACTAGAAAATATTTTATGATAATGCTGCCAATCCTGGCAGGGACCAAACCCGTGGCCTCAGAAGCGACGACAGAGCCACCAAGGCAAGCATATGGTTAGGTGCTTACTTTCATGAAATCTGGTTCTCCAGAGATTTCTTCTATTACACTCTTCTTGAGTTCCTCATGCAGTCTGGCATTTTCATCTAGCAGATCTTTAATTCTGATCCTAATTGTTGCAAACTCATCCTAAGTCAGAAATAAAACATCATGCAATTATCCTACACATGAAAGGGAAATATAACAGCAACAGTGTAAACCCAAACTGGGTTGATCCTGCACAGCAAACAGTGCAGACCCAGATTGGACTGATCCTGTCCAATCTGGGTCAACACAGTTTGTTTTTTAATTGAGGTTTTACATCTCCAGCAAGTGGCAGCCACATTATTAAGGTCATTTTGGAGACTTTTCCAATTTTGTGGGACTTTTAACCTGACACTGAGATGAAATGACACCTCTAACCCTACTGCCTAAGCAAACCAAAGGGGTTTATATGCAGGGACGTTCTGACTCGCACCACTTTCGTCTACACTGCCATTCAAGTATTATCTAGGATTAGTCCAATTTGGGTTCACTATGTTTGCCATTCCAGCATCATGCTCTGGACATGCCATCATAGAGTACAATCAACTTCTTAATAATCAAACTTTATGGTATTCTTAAAGTGACTAGTCATGGATCATCGTAATGAAATACAATGTATTTACATTTGTAAGAGATTGTTACAAGCATAACATGTATCAATTAGCAACAAGAATAATCTCCAGCACAGTAGCTGAAAATTCAAACATGGTATGACAACTTTGCTAGAGTTTGGCTTTAACCCTTTTTGTACCAAATGGAATCTTCCACCCCATATAAAGTCCATTTCAAAATTTAGGGGAGTCTGGTTGTGTTTTCTTCAATTTTTAATTGGAAAATGGCAAAACTTTTTGCAAACAGCGTAGGACTTGATCAGATGCTGTGTTCTGCGGCGTCTGATTTTGGTCTGCACTGTTTGCCAACTACCAGTTTTGGGGTTTCCAGTACAAAATGGATTAGCTACATTACAGTCCCTTTCAGGGCTGGCAAAAACTTTCAAATTTCACTTGTCCTGCTTGACCAAGGGTATGTAGATTTTTGTAAATTTTACAGGGACTACACAAAATTTTTAGTAGTCCTCCAAAAATTTTCTGGTTATGGTGAACGGATGGGTGCATCATGTTAACAAGTCGGTGAAATGAGTACCCCTCTAAACCCCACTTTATATTGAGAAAACTGGGGTTTACAGGGTCATACTTTATTTTGCTTATTTCTGCTTCAAGGCGTAGGCTGTGGGTACTCGTGAGAACCACCTCATTCAGTGACATCTCATCAGGGCTTACACTGTTTGCTCAGGCCTGTCTGTCCCAACACAAATTGTGAAATAGTATAGTGTTAAAATAAAATAGTATACATGTAAATGTATATTAAATAAAATAAACATTTTGCAGGCATAACATGATAGGGCTATATCCAAAACCATGTTGATAAGCTGGCCTCTGTAGTATTAAAGTGTGTACATGTATTGGTAACTGAATTTTTATGCCGGCCTCGGTAGCTCAGCCAGATGCACATCTGACTGGTGATCAGGAGGATGCGGGTTCGATACCTGCCGGGGTCGGCAAAATTCTTTCGTGGAGATTGATCATGAAATCTTTTCTATGTTCATCTTTTCCCTTCCGCTGATTCAAGAAGGGCAGTTGTCAGTTTCTGGAGAAAGAATGTGCACTGTACTGGTTGACCGCTTAGGTACAAGCCTGTCCAGGTAAAGTGTAGATAGGTAAACTGACCAGCTCAAAAATGACCTAAATAGTGTTGACTGGGCCGTTTAACTCCGATACAAACAAACAAAACCAAAACCATGTCATGTTAAGTAGCATTACATGTCTCCACTGTAAACCACAACTTCTAAACCAGAGGCAATAGTTTAGAGATTGCTCATCTCAGTCATGCAATCCAGCTCTCCAATTTAACCCTTATCTTGCTGAATATTCATTAAAGCCACACCCATTTCTGCCTATCAACCAATCAAATTACTTGATGTAATTTATTGCTACAAATACATAAACTAAATGCCAAACATTGAAGATCCTGATCAGATGGCTTCTTTAGAAGCCATCTGATCTGGATCTACACTGTTTCCAAAGATAAGGGTTGTTGTGTACAGCAAGATAAGGGTTAAAATGACAGATACTCCAAACATTTTCTTTGCCTTCCAGGAACATGCTTAATAGTATAAAGCTTCAGACATGCAAGCAGCCATATTGGATACTAATACAGCGCACTTGCTCTAATGCTCTTCCCTTAGCTGCATCACATTAGTAGTTCAAATTAAGGCAAAAGTGACTGGGTCGATTGTTATTCAATCCAACCAGAGTTACTTAGCACAGAAGCATTTTGATGTTGATGCCCATGTGATTGTCACTGATTTGTAGGAAATCCAGATAATGGTTATTTATAGAAAATAGTCATGCTATTCTTATAGCTTTGAGGTCAGAATGTTGAGTAAGAAGGTTGTCATTAGAATCTGTACTGGGAATCATGTGTTGGGTTTGGCAAACAGTGTAAACCCAGATCAGATGCTGATCAGGGTGTACACTATTTGCTTGATATTCTGGAATTTAAGGGTTGTCCCCATACAGGACCATTTTTTCAGCATACCGGTACACTCAGAGACAATCAACCTTTCAGTGCTGTCAGTGCTTTGATTTTTTTTAACCTGACTTGACAGTTGTACTGATGAGGAACAAACGAGTTACAGCTCAGTATGACAACTGATTCGGTAGCAGTCAAACAATGATTCTCAATATTCTTGTGGAGTGCTATGGTGCTATGGTAGAGCATTGGACTCAAGATTAAGTGGTAGCTGGCTCAATCCTGTGAGCACCAAGTGTGGTGTCCTTCAGCAGGATACTAAATGCATATTGTTAGTATTGGTTTCTACCCAGAAATACCAACCTAGAATGTCTGTGAGTGTGCATAGCAGTACATTTTCCATAGCACTTGAAAGCTTACTAGAGTACATACCTTCATGTATCTATTTTCTGCTTCCAGCTGTCGCATATATCCAGCCTGAGAGTGCAGCAATGTAGTCATCTCCTCGGGGGATGGAAGATGCCCTCGAGGCATGGGTGGAGGTTCTGGGTACACCGGGGGTGACTGGAAAGGGGACTGGAAAAAAGAAAACATAATGAAAAGAAGATAAAAGTGCTATAAGACTGTTAAGCTTCATGATATTTCTTTGAAATTCGGCATACGGGAGTAAAAGTTTTTTTAAACAGCGGGTCACATGTTCCAATCAAATCTGAGTTATGTTTTAGGAGAGATTGTGTACAATGACTGACTTCAAAGAAAACATCAAACCTTCCATGCACCGCAGTTGCTTGAGAGTCTGAATTAGAAGAAAATTGACTGGTCCATGCGACCTTTTGTTACAAGAAGATAACACGGAAATTTCACAAAACTTGCCAGTCAAATATGGATATTAATCAATGTGCGACAGAACCCCTGTAAAAATAAAGCTTGGAATTTTATGTGAATTGTCTGCTTAGCAGACAATTCACATGAAATGCCAAGCTTTATTTTCTATGAAAAACAACAAAACCTAGAATGCATAAATTTGTCATCTGTGCAGGGTTAAACCAGAGCTCTCAGAAATGCAGGATTCTGCATATTTTATGCCAACTTTTTGCTGTTGTACGCGTAAAATTCACTATCGCCGATTCTTATGTACGCATCTTTTTATTGAGACACGTGCCCAAAATTACAGAAGCGGTAAATTCAGAAGCTAATTTAGGCCACTTATGCAATACCAGTAAAAGATCAAATGCGGTGCTGCCTTTTGTGTTGAAAGCACACGTAAGACAAATCAATAGGTGTGTCCTATATTGACAGGTACGTATTTTTGCACCAGCCAGTGGGCGAGACGATATTGGATGGCACATGTTAAAATGATTGTACCTTTTTAATCTTGCCGCGCTAATCCCCTTGTTATTACGGATTTCAATTAATTAGTTTACTGATTGATGCAAGCATGAATCACCAACGGATTAACAGTAGTTGGTAAAATATCACATTTAGTTAAACCAGGGTTATGGCGAAGACGATATAGTTGACGAATTACCAATGTCATGTATTTTCGCGACTACATGATCATACTTTTTATCATACCTGTGATATCTCCCGGATCATGCGGGAGGCTCCCGCATTTGAAGCATACCTCCCGCTCTCCCGTCCGGGAGACAGAATCTCCCGCATTTGCAATTTTCCTGTCCCCGATTTTTTCCAGAGCTCAGGGATTTTCCTACCCTTCAGAATCAGGGTCCAAGGGCCGCTGGATTTGGGAAAAACAGCTCGTTAATATTTATAGTTGGGAATTTAATTCAGCTGTAACTGTGTCAATTTTCATGAAATTTTTATCAAAATGTAGCACAACATCAGAAATTGAGAAATTTGTTATAAAATTTGGGAATATTTGTCTGTAAATTGGGAAAAATAGGGGCAGATTACCGGCCCCAAACTTGCACTCGGAAAATCCTTGGAGCTACCATTTGCGGTAGGCGGTAACAGACTTAAAATTTTCACTGCTGATGGCAATTAACAAATAAGCAGGAGTATATCGGACACTTAAACGGTAAACGTCAACTTCGAAAAGCCGTTAATCCTTTCTGTCTCAGCTGACTGCGCAGAATAAACATGATCTGGCTGCCAGTAGGGATTACATAAGCTGACATAATTTATTTACCGTTATCTCTTAAGAGAGTGGTGCATCTGCACTCAGAAGTTTTGTACCGTGACAGTAATAGTTCTATTTCAATTATATTTAACCTAGATTTAATTGAAATTGTGCGTTTATTTTCCCATTTTTTATCACTGTTTGTTCCTTTTATATCACTCTCCCATATGTCTTTTGTTTTTATATTTCATGTAAACTTAGAAATTTTGATTTGAAAGTGGAAAATAGTTATTATTTACCAATCAATAACGAGTAATTACTAAAAGTCATGAAATCAATAGCACACTTTCTTATTTGGAAATTGCTCCCCTTGAGTAAGCTTTGTATAAGTACTGAATTTAAAAAGATTTGTGACCGGGAACTTCATGTTAATGAAGTCTATAATTAGTGTGCATTTATTAGCTCACCTGACTGAAGGTCATGGTGAGCTTTTGTGACTGTGAGATGTCCGGCGTCGTCGTGCATCGTCCGTCGTGCGTCGTCTGTGCGTAAACTTTTCTTGTGAACACACCAGAGGTCACAGTTTTGGGCCAATCATTATTAAACTTGGTCAGAATGATCACCATGGCAATATCTCGATCAAGTTCGAATGTGGGTCATGTGGGGTCAAAAAGTAGGTCAGTAGGTCAAATAAAAACTTTGTGACCATACTAGAGGCCACAGTTTTGGTCTGATCATTATTAAACTTTCTCAGAATTATCACCGTTTTGGACCAATCATCATCAATTTATCTCAGAATGATCATCTTGACAATATCTCTGTCATGTCATAGAAAAACCTTGTGAACACACTAGAGGCCACAGTTTTAGTCTGATCATCATCAAACTTGCTAAGAATGACCATCTTGACAATATCTAGGTAAATTTTAAAAATGGGTCATGTTGAGTCAAAATGTAGGTCAGGAGGTCAAATCATTGAAAAACCTTGTGAACACACTAGAGGCCACAATTTTGGTCCAATCATCATTAATCTGAATGATCATCTTGACAATATCTCAGTCAAGTTTGAATATGGATCATGTTGGGTCAAAATGTAGGTCAGTAGGTCAAATTGAAGAAAAACCTTGTCAACACACTAGAGGCCACAGATTTAATCTGATTTTCATCAACCTTGCTCAGAAAGCTCACCATGACAATATCTAAGTCAAGTTCGGCAAAAAGTGGGTCAGTAGGTCAAATCATTAATAAACCTTGTGAACAAACTAGAGGCTACAATTTTAGTCTGATCATCATCAAACTTGCTCAGAATGATCTTCTTGACAATATCTCGGTTAAGTTCGAATATGGGTCATGTCAGGTCAAAAAGTAGGTCAGTAGGTCAAATCATAGAATAATGTTCTGAACACACTAGAGGCCACAATTTTAGTCGGATTATCATCAAACTTGCTCAGAATGATCATATTGACAATATTTTGATCAAGTTTAAAAATCAAAAAGTAGATCCTTAGGTTATTTTGTCATTACTGTGGATCCGTTTCAGATAGAGCCTGCATATTTGGCATGTAGGTTCCTTGTGACAAGGGCTTCCACTCATACAAAAATGACCTGTAACCTTGACATGTGACCTTCTTTATCATCACTTTTGAACCATTTGAGATAAGTGCCTTCATATTTGGAATGTTTGTTCTGTGTGGCAACTTGTCAAGGACTTCCCACTCATACAAAATTTTGACCTGTGACCTTGACCTTTGACCTACTTAATCGTAACTTTTGAACTATTTGGGATAGAGCCTTCATATTTGGCATGTTTGTCCCTTCTGACAAGGGCCTCCCACCCTTACACACAATTTTACCTGTGACCTTGACCTTTGACCTACTTCACCATAACTTTTGAGCCATTTAAGATAGAGCCTTCATATATGGCGTGTAGGCTCCTTGTGATAAGGGCTTCCCACACATACAACATTTTTTGACCTGTAACCTTGACCTTTGACCTTTTTTGTCATAACTTTTGAACCATTTAACATAGAGCCTTCATAACTGGCATGTAGGTTCCTTGTGACAAGGTCTTCCCACTCATGCAAAAAATTTTGACCTTGACCTACTTTATCACAGCTTTTGAACCATTTGAGATAGATCCTTCATATTTGGCATGTGTGCTCCTTCTGAAAAGGCACCATACTATATTACATACCATTTCGTTTCTTCAGTGTGGATTAGGTGAGCAATCCAGGGCATCATTATATCAAGGTTTGGATGTAACAAAATTTACATTTTAAACAAATAAAGACTCAGCATTTTTTTCCTGGGATTTTCACTAATTTTTTGGGGCCAACCTGAACAATTGTTATAAAATGGTATTAATTTCAGCATGGACTGCTTTACCTATACATGTTTTTATGAACAGGGTGTTCTGAGAAAGGCCAAAAAAGTTGCCTGCAAAGACTATATGAAGGAGTGTAAATAGTGCTAGAAGTAATGCTTGTCATTGAAGAGAACTTTGTGCTTTGGGTCTGTTCAGTAGCAGTAAAACCCAGCACTGGATAAAGAGGAAGACTGGAAACATTTTAGGATATCTTTTCTAATCAAGTATTTCTACACTCAAGCATGTTGCGGGTACTTTCAACAATCAGGTGATTCTGACAAATACCCACATCACATCAATGGACTTGTGGTCACAGCGTTATTTGTAAACAACCTACAACTTGCTATTTTGAAATTAAACTTGACAAAATATGTTCCTATCTTTTTAATTAAGTAGTTCCAGTTCCTTTGTACATCTAAACCACAAAAAATGACAAGAAAAAAACATTTAAACATGACGTCAGAAAGTCTCCCTCATTGGGACCTCAATCTCCCTCATCTGAGAAGCAAATCTCCCTCATGGTCAACATAAAATTATCACAGGTATGTTTTATTGCTCGGTCAAAGTGTGTTTCGATGTTTATTGGTAACAAAAATGTCTGTAATTCTTCAAAATGCAATCATTTTAACAATTACAGGAAGTCGGACTTAGTTAGGATGCTTCCCCTACTTATTTGTTTACACCAGTTAAAAAATTATGAGATAGTGTCACATACATGTACGTCTGAATTTGAAAGCACAAACATGGCTATATATAGAATGCTGCTTTTCTGATCTGAGTTTACATTATATCTACTGATATCTTAATACAACAACATGATTTTTATGATGCTAGAAGTGTAAGAATAAATCGGAGCAACTGCATGTTTTTTTGTGTGTGTGTGTGTGGAGGGGGGGGGCTACTGGGGTATAAATTATTTTCTTAATATCTCTACAAAACATCAGATTGCGGTTGCTTCTTAGACACATCAGTGAAATAGTTCTAACTAGTACCCACAATCTACACGTTTGGAACGAAGTTATTAAATGAATATATCAGTTATTCATATGGCTGTGTAGCCTGATAATAAGAAATTTTTGTCTATGTTCTATGCGCGATCAAGATCAGACTCCAACTTTTTATGTAGGAATCCAACTTTTTACAAGGAAGGATTCCTGGAATCCTGTTTTCAAAATCCTAGTGAGATCTGTAAACCCATTCTGACCTAGTATGCTGCTACTGCTACCAAAGAATCAATGTGAAGGTTATTGCTTTATGTTAAAAGATGTAAAGCTCACTGAAATTTTTAACCCCTAAATTTGATTTCAATGCTGAAATCCAAAATTTCATGGAGTATTTCCTCCAGCCCCCACCCCCCCCCACCTCAAATTAAATTTCAATGCTGCTTTTCAAAAATAAAATTTAATGCTGATTTTTAAAAAACTTCAATGCTGAAATACCCTTTACTCCCTCTTATCAAGAGCTCTGAAAGTGTTACCTTCGGATCTTGATTGTGGAGAAGATTCTGAAGACTGGTGACAGCATCTCTGTACTTTTGTGGTCTTGCCTCCCCCTCATACCATCTGAGGGTCCGAGGATGAACTGCTGCTGACAGCTGCTCCTTGGCCCGGGCACTTGTGTTCAGGGTGGCATTGGGGCTGTGCGACAAGACATCTTCCAACTCATGAAGGCTAGCATTGGCTCTCTCTGAAAACATGAAGATACATGTATTGCAGTATGGTTCAATGACATGAGGGCCACTTTGTGTTGATATCTTTTCATTCATGTCTCACATAAAAATGAAAAATTTCCTAGGTCAAAACTTCGATAAACTGTTGTATTTGTTGGAATGGATTTATTTATATATATCTTTTCAAACATGTGGTTTTATATGCCAATGGAATAAGGAAAAATGTAGCACAAAACCAAAAACATAACGACTACGCCTCAAAAAGTTTTTTTTTTTACTGGAGGGGGCTTAAATTGGTTTTACATCGCAACCCCACCCATCAGCCTCTGTATGGAATTCCTATTCTAATACGAGCAACACAACATCATTCAAATCAAAGCATAATAAACCATCTCTTTAAGTTTTGTTGCCCCTCTCTGACTGCTAGCTAAGATTATTAAACCTAAGTGTCCACCTGCATGCAGTGTTGAAAATATTAAAATAAAAGTGTCAATGCTAGGAATTAACTTAACCCTTTTTCGTACCAAATGGAATCTTCCTCCTTAAATATGGCAGAAGTCCATTTCGAAATTTAGGGCTGTTTTGAACTTACCAACGCTGAACTATAGAAGAAAGCATGGAGATTTAATTCATTTGCTTAAAATGATACATGGCTATCATGATATTGACCCAGAGAAATTTTTCTCATTTAACGAGAATACTACCAGAGGACACATGTATAAAATAAGCAAACCCAGATGTCTTAAGTCAGTGAGACTAAATGCATATCCAGCTAGATGTATCGATAGTTGGAATAAGCTACCAGCGGATTTAGTATGCCTTGAGAAAGTGGACTCATTTAAGAATAAATTGGACGTGGTGTGGCGTGGCATTAGATTCGATACCAGTGATGTGTATTAAACGGAATTATGCTGTGACTATAATCTGACAGTTTAAATCAAGATAGAAACTTGTTGTTGTAACGCTGTGTTGTATTCATAATGACTTTTAACTAGGAAGTGGCTGGACGACCGGATCCGGTCTTCTAGCCTCTGAGTCTAGAACGCCGGACCCGGCATTCTAGACCTAGCGGCTAGAAGACCGGGTTCGGTCGTCTAGCCATCCTACTGTTGCCAGGCTAGAATGCCGGCAATAGAATATTTGATAACTATAATCCACAAGGTAGCCTAAAGTAAATTAGAAAGGAACATTTACCTGTCATGAATTATCCACCATTTTGAAGCTACGATAGATTAGTGTTGATTGTGTTTTAAGTATATCTACAACTGCAATATCATTGAGATAATGGCTTTGTTTGTTTGGAGTAGAAAATTACTACGATATTTAAAGAGTGTGATGTGTTGGCGGTGATAGTTTAAGACAATAGGACCTTTAAACTTTTAGATGTCTTTGCGGTCGTTTGACCGCTTGATCAAATTACTAATTGTTTGTAGCACTATGTACAGTAAAACAATAGGATCTTAAAGCGTTATGAATTCTTTGAGGTCGTTTGACAGCTCAATCAGGTTAATGGTTGTTTGCAACACACCGTAATTATATTTTTACAACTGCGACAAATACGAAAAACGCTGATTTATCACGTTCAATTTCCATCATATATAAATAATAATAATTATTAGGAAGTGTCTCCTGACAACCGGTTGTCAGGAGCATTTTTGCTATATAAAATGCTCCTGACAACCGGTTGTCAGGAGCATTTTTGATAGCAAAAATGCTCCTGACAACCAGCAATATTTTTCCAATAAAAACCTATAATATTTGTATTATTTTAGTTACCCTTTTAGTATCTTACAGTTCTTGATACATGTTTAATGCTTTTTTGTCATTTTTTTAGTATTCAAATGAACTTAATTCATGTAATTTTTATTCAGATTTTTTAGCTCACCAGAGCTGAAGGCTCTGGGGGAGCTTATAGCATAGGCAGTTGTCCGTTGTCTGTCATATGTCGTTGTATGTCGTCATCACTTTCAAACGACATCTCCTGAAGCCACTAAGCCAATTTGGCCCAAATTGTATCTGTAGAATCCTTGGACTGGGTGATTGAAAGTTTATGTTGTTAGCTCACCGTCACATAGTGACAAGTGAGCTTTTGGGATCACTTTTTGTCTGTCGTCCATGCATACATCCGTGCGTAAACTTCTTCTTCTAACGACATCTCATCCTAAACTGGATTTTGACCAAACTTCACAGAAATGATCCTCAGGTGGTGCCCTTTCAAAGTTGTTCAAATGATTCCGGTCCACTGCACAGGAGCCAAAAATAGATTTTTCCACCAAAAAAATCTTCTCTGAAACCACAAGGCCCAGGTCTTTGATATTTGGTGGGGAATTCCATCTAGTGTACCTCTATCAAGATTGTTCAAATTATAGCCCTGGGGCCAAAAATGCCCCTGCCCCCAGACCCTTTGGTTTTACATAAGACTTATATAGTGAAATCTTTAAAAAAAGTCTTCTCTGAAACTGCAAGGTCCATGTCTTTGATATTTGGTTTGGAGTTCATCTAGTGGACCTCTACCAAGATTGTTCAAATTATCGCCCTCAGGCCACAAATACCCCTGTCCGGGGCACTTTGGTTTTACATAGACTTATTTAGAGATAATCTTTGAAAATCTTCTTTTCTGAAATAGCAAGCATAGGTCTTTGATATTTGGTGTGAAGCTTAATCTAGTGGACCTCTATCAAGATTGTTTAAATTATAGCCCTTTGGGCAAAAAATGCCCCCGCCCCTGGGCCATTTAGTTTTACATAGGCTTATGTAGGGAATATCTTTAAAAAACCTTCTCTGAAACTGCAAGGCCTAGGTCTTTGATATTTGGTGTATAGCTTCATCTAGTAGACCTTTACCCAGATTGTTCAAACTATAGCCTTTGTTGATATTTGGTATGAAGCCTCACCTTTTTTTTTCCTCCCTCAACATTATACACATTATAGGCCTGGAGTCAATAGGCCCTCCCTGGGACCCACTTGTTACTCTATGGTGAGCAATCCAGGGCCATCATGGTTTGTTTGTTTGATTTGAGGTTTAACGTCCCCGTCAACACTGTAAAGGTCATTTTGGAGACATTGCTTCCAATTTTGTGGGACTTTTACCCGACATTGAGATGAAATGACATCTCAAGCCTTGCTGCCCAGTGAAACCAATAGAGTTTATAAGCATGGACAGGCCGACTCGCACTGCTTTGCCTGGGGAGGCTTAGATCCTCTAAGGGGTTTACCAGTACTCATGTGTGGGTCGGTTTCAGCTCTGCGTGGAAGCATCATGCAGCCCATATATTTCTTCAAGCCCCCATGGGCCGGGCCGCGGGCCATCATGGCCCTCGTGTAAGAAAATCGGCTCATTAGTTTGGTTGCTATGGCAACTTATATTTTCCATAGACTTATAATGGGGAAAATTGAAAAATGGCATTTACTGCCAAGCCTCTGCATATATTTTGACAATACTTTCATAAAAATGTTCCTTGGCAATCTACTGTCTGATCTATCTACTACCCTATTAACAGGGTATGACATCATTTTAGGCCTACTGCTCATTTTTATTGATTGATGAAAAAAAAATAATAGAAAACAAAAATACTTAAAAAATCATCTCCGCAGAAACCATATGCTCTAGGAGGCAGAGACATTATGAAAATATTCACCCTATTTGCCTTTTCAGGCTTTGCGGTTTTTTTTTTAAATTCGGCCATATAGATGGTTGCTATGGCAACTTAGATTTTCCATAGACTTACAATGGGGAAAATTGAAAAATGGCATTTACTGCCAAACCTTTGCAGATAGTTTGCCAAACTTTCATAGAAATTTTCCTTGAGTAAACTTCTCTCAGACATATGCTTTTATGTCATCCTGGGCGTCCCCTAGGTTGTGCTGGGGCATGGTGCCGGGGCCATGCCCCGTCCCCTCCATAAAATGCCATCCATTTATCTCAGAAACCATTCAGATATCCACCCCTTAACCATATATATTGATAAGCACTTGGTGACACCAACCTGGGGGTCCCCCGGGATGTGAGAGGGCCATGCCACACCCCATCCACTTCATAAAAGGCTGAATATCCCAGAAACCTTACAGATCCCTACCCCTAAACCATATATATTCTTGTCCCTTATGATAAGTGGCATCCAGTGACACTAACCTGGGGGTCCCCCGGGATGTGCCGGGCAATGCCCACCCACCTCCACTTCATCAAAGGCCCAATATTCCAGAAACCTTACAGATCACCAACCCTAAACCACATATATTCTTGTTCCTTATGATAAGACACATTCAGTGACACCAACCTAGGGGTCACCCACGGCACGCCCGGGCCATGCTGCACCCCTCAACTTAGTTTAAACAATATTTTATTTACTTCTTCTCAAGTAGAAATATATAACAAGAATATAACCTATTCGAAAGATCAACAGGCTTTGAAAACAAGCAAGGTTGCTTATACTAATCATCTCAACTTCACAAAAGACCATATACCTGAGAAACTGTTTAGAGCCCCACCCCTAAACCATAATATATTCTTGTTCCTAATGATAAGAAGCAATCAGTCACATCAGCATGCCGCCCTGGGTGTGCCACTGGCCATGCCCCAACCCATGACTTCATTAAAAGCCATATATCTCAGAAACCGTTCTTAACCATATATATATGCTCTAAAAGGGAATTTATGACATGTTTTTTTCCATAGCACTCAAGTAAAATTGACCCAATATTTATTTGATATTTATTTTCAGTAATAAATAAAACATTAAATTCTACAAGTACCATGTTTTTTCTCTCTGTTTTTTTCAATCCAGTAGTTATTTTAAAATACCAAAGAAGACAAAAAATATTAAACATGTATCAAGACACTTAAAATACTGGGTTAAGTAACCAAAATAATGCTAATATAGCAGGTTTTCATTGGAAAAATATTGCTGGTTGTCAGGAGCTTTTTTGCTATGAAAAATGCTCCTGACAACCGGTTGTCAGGAGCATTTTACATAGCAAAAATGCTCCTGACAACCGGTTGTCAGGAGACGCAGCCTAATTATTATTATTATAATAATAATAATAACCAATACATAAGTCATAAGTGTCCGTCCCGCATTAATAGTCGTTACATCTGGTCGTTACATCTAGAAAATTGCAGTTGCCGATATACATATAACGAAAGGAGTGTGATAGCTCAGTGGTTAGTGCACTTGCCTCTGAAGCTAGAGGTACCCGGGTTCGATCCCCGGCAGCGGCGATAAAATTTCGGTGTCCGAACACGCTCCACTGGCATCATTTGCAGGGATGAATGTCATAAAGTGCACCGTCCTTCGGATCGGGACGTTAACTGGGGCCCCCCTGTGCAGGGAGAACCATCCCATGTGCAGGTTAAAGATCCCTACCGTAATTACATGATTACTGTGTAGGCTTTCATCCTGCAAAACCTGGAGTGTATGTAATATACACCTGCGTTAATGGTCAAATGTGACCGACGCAGTATCAGAAGATAGATAGATAGAAAGTATTCTCCCCCTTCCAAAATGGTGAAAAAGGTTTGTCCGGTTCTTCATATGTATTCAGAAGTGGCTACACGACCGGACCCGGTACATATTTTCTGTTTTTGGTCGATTATAACTGCCAAATATTATATTCCCGGCATTCTAGCCTTCCGTAATGGACTTGTCTAGAATATCGGACCCGGTCTTTTAGTCTCAGAGTCTAGAATGCCGGGTCCGGCGCTCTAGACTCAGAGACTAAAATACCGGGTCCGGTCGTCTAGCCACTGCCTTTACTATGGAACAGTATATATATAAACTTTTTAAATGGAACCAGGCAGGAGATCGTTTAAGTTTAGGGGGAGACGATAAGTCTATTAGGGCTTCCTTACAACTCAGAAGATTACCTGTGTTTGATTTTAGGTTTAACGTCCTCGTCAACACTGTAAAGGTCATTTTGGAGACGTTGCTTCCAGTTTTGTCGGACTTTTACCCGACATTGAGATGAAATGACATCAAGCCCTGCTGCCCAATGAAACCAATAGGGTTTATAAACATAGACGGGTTGACTCCCACCACTTAGATCCTCTAAGCGGTTTACCAGTACTAGTATGTGGGTCGGTTTCAGCTCTGCCTGGAAGCATCATGCAGCCCACCTATTTCTTCAACCCACGTTGGGCGGGGGCAAAATATATGGGTGTCAGGTTGTGTTTTCCCACGCATCAGGGGATCGAACAGGGGGCCTCTAGCATCAGAGGCAAGCGCACTGAGCTATCACGTCCCGACAAAGTCACATATCACAAGCTTGAATTCGTCAAATCTAAATTTGAGTGTAAATCTTTCAAACACGAATCTATGAGCAGAACGAAATCAGTTGCTAAACTCGACAAGTCACAGCAAGTTTAGTCACGTTTTCGGCGCTTTATCAGGTTTACAATAGAACTGACGCTCACAAGTAGACATGCTCATACCTCTGACTTGCCGCTGATATGTTTCCACAGTATCGTTGTCCTCAGAATAAGCATACATTACAAAATTTTGGTAGCAAAACTCTGCCGGAAGTTTACATATCTCTTGGCACTTGTTCGATTAAACATGTAATGCAGTGCAACTATTTACGGTGCACACTAATGTCCGGGAATTGTCCGGAAAATGTCGGGGAAAAATGCGGGTAGTGGTGCGCTATCCCTAATATCTCGACTTCGGGTAGACAGAAATTAATAAAAATGAATACCTAAAAAAAAAAAAAAAAAATTTAAGCTCCACACTAAAAGATTGTAAAACAATATTTTTTCATTTTTAACATTTTAGAGGTCCATTTTTTTAAGTTAATTTGACCGGGAAATTCCCGAATTGTGTCCTAGATGCTGGGGTAGTGGTGCGTTATCCCGAATAACTCCACTTCGGGTAGTCAAAAATGAATAAAATTAGTATCAATTAAAATTTTAAGCGCCATTCTAAAAGATTATTAAAAATATTTTACATTTTTACCATTTTAGGTGTCCATTTTTGAAGTTAATTTGTCCGGGAAATTTCCGCATTGTGTCCTGGATGTTGGGGTAGTTGTGCATTATCATAATATCTCGACTGGTGGTGATCATAATTGATAACAATTGTTTCAGATAAATTTTAAGCTCAATTCTAAAATAATTAAACAACAACAACAAAAAAAAACAAAAAAAAAAACAAGCTTTTTATACACCTCATTGAGACAGTTCTATTGAGTACCCACAACCTGGATTGTGTCCTTGATGCTGTGGGTAGTGGTTAGTTTCCCTTAATATATCGACTTGTGAAAGTCAGAAATTAATTAAAAAATGCATCAGATAAAATTTTAAGCTCCATTCTAAAAGATCATTAAAAATACTTTTCCTTTTTTACCTCTTAGGGGTATATTTTTGAATTTGCTTTGTCCGGGTTTCCAGATTGTGTCCGGGATGTGTTTGTTTGTTTGTTTGATTTGAGGTTTAACGTCCCCGTCAACACTGTTAAGGTAATTTGGAGACGTTGCTTCCAATTTTGTGGGACTTTTACCCGACATTGAGATGAAATGACATCTCAAGCCCTGTCGCCCAATGAAACCAATAGGGTTTATAAGCATGGACGGTCCGCCTCGCACCGCGGTTCCTGGACAGGCTTAGATCCTCTAAGCGGTCTACCAGTACTAGTGTGCGGGCCGGATTCAGCTCTGCATGGAAGCATCATGCAGCCCATATATTTCTTCAAGCCCCTATGGGCGGTGGCTTATTATCGATTGCAAAAAGATTTAGCAAAACAGGCGTACAACTGTCAATCGATTGGGCTCGCGTAATCACAGGTTGTTTACAAATGCGTCATACTGCTCAAGAATAATAACCAATCAGAAGTAGTTTTGTGCAAGAGCGTCACCGATGATTATCTATAGTCCGTTTCGTTTCATACAGGTTTTAATTGACGTTCTCCATAACATCAGCCCTTATTTTGACGAAATTGGATTTCAACTCCAGCTTGTCGATTGATTGATTGATTGATTGATTTGAGTAACGTCCCCATCAACACTATGCTATTTTGGGGACGTTGCTTCCGTTGAGATTTTTATCCGACAATGAGATGGAATGACAACTCAAGCCCTGTCGCCCAATGAAGCCAAAGGCTACATGCATTGGACAGCCGGGCCTGGGCAGGCTTAGTCCTTCTAAGCGATTTACCAGTACTCATGTGTGGCTAGTTTCAGCTCTGCGTGGCAGCATCATACAGCCCATTTTTGTTTTCTCCAAGCCCCGATGGGTGGGGCGGACTGTCGCTTGTTGTCACCCAGTATTATGGACATACGTGAAAGGAAGAATTAGCCGTTGAATTTCTCCACGGGCAGAAAACTCAATTTGCTTATTGGAGTATACGGTGTTCCATATGCAAATAATGTTTGATTTGAGGTTAATCGTCCCCGTCAACACTATGAATGTCATTCTGAGACGTTGCTTCCAATTTGTGCGACTTTTACCCGACATTGAGATGGAATGACATCTCAAGACCTGCCAGCTAATGAAACAAAGATGGTGTAAATGCTCGCATCACTTTGCCTGGACAGGCTTAGATCCTCTAAGCTGTTCCAGAACTCGAATGCGTTCGGCTTCAGCTCTGCATGGAAGCATCATGCAGCCCATCTATTTCATTAAGCACTGTGCCCCCCCCCCCCCGCAAATATTGTGGGTGGGGCCAGCAATACAGATGCGGTTTTGTTTTGTTTTTCACGAGGTCATGCATTCATTTGACAATAATGGAAATATGTGTTTAAATCAAGAGGACCTGGTTAGAATAGACAAACTGTGCTATACACCGTTTGTTTTGTTTGTTTTGATCTTTAACCTCACCTTCAACACTGTAGGTCATTTTGGAGACGTGGTTTCCAGTGTTGTGGGACTTTCCAAAGCCGGACAGATTATGGTTGTAATGTTGGAGAACCTGAAACTTACTTAAACGAGTTATTTCCTCTTGCAAGAAGTTGCGAATTTCAGTATACGTCATCCCCATTGACGCTTCGGTTAGGGGGAGCAACGGGTGTCCTCACTGAACTCCGTGTACACCTCAATGTCAACGAGATCTTCTAGGACCATTTTAGATGTCATCACTGATAGCAGATGCCTAGCGAGTTGTGATCTAAAGACATTTTCTGCGCTTGTGCCTGTGTAGAGGCCAAAAAGACACTTTATATGGGCTCAAGGGGACGGCGAATAGATTGAAACACCCGCTATATGTAAACTAGGCCTTTGATTTGATAACAAAATGTCAGAAACCAATTTAAGCAACTGACCAGTATTCTGATTAGAGGGTAGTTCCCGTCATATGTAAATTAGACAATAAACGTAAAAAATTTCAAGCGTTCCGACATCTGTTTTGAAGGACCTATTAACGCATAATCATGATTGATATGCTGTTGCAAGATGAAACGTAGGTCATAAAGATTATCATGTTATGATCTCGACATGGTCAATGAAAATGTGTAATTTAACCAAGGCAGCAATTTACCTCATATTTGCTCCAAACAATAACAGAGTGTGGAAATTCTTGAGAGCCGCCTAGTCTTCGTCTTCCGTGAAATGGTCAGAATGTGAGCGTGAACTAGCTCGCCATACTTCTAGTTAAGGTACCTGAAGCATTCAGCTTGCTTTGACCAAACCATGGACTTAGTACTACTTATGGTTTAATCAATCCAGATCGTCAAAATCTCGGTGTCAGTGACGGAGAATCTGATTTTCCTCTACGCTCAATGCCATGCCAGTAATGTGTCGAACGAAAAAAAAAAGCGTCTGAGACTAATAATGCTATCCGTCACACATACTGTCTTCTTAATAGCAAGACAGAAGCCTCCGTGGTGCAGTGGTTAATGGTTATGCTACTCGCCTTGTAAACCAGGGGTCTCAGGATCGATCCCGCACTTCTCCAGACTTTCGGATCAGTCTTTAAACCGAGGCCAAGTCTCCGTATGACTTTAGCTGTTGGCGAGATGTTGAACTCAAACACTCACTCACTCTTTTAGCAAGACACAGAGTGTCCATTCGTTCATTGTCTTGTCTCAACAGAAGACTAGAGAGAGAGAGAGAGAGAGAGAGAGAGAGAGAGAGAGAGAGAGAGAGAGAGAGAGAGAGAGAGAGAGAGAGAGAGAGAGAGAGAGAGAGAGAGAGAGAGAGAGATTAGAAAACTTGCTAAGATTTTCAACTTCGGTTTTTATGGCTCTTTCAGCCGGATGCGCGGCAACAGTGAATGTTTTTGTTTGTTTGTTTGATTTGAACGTCGCCGTCAACACAGTAAAGGTCATTTTAGAGATGTTGCTTCCAATTTTGTGGGTCTTTTACCCGACATTGAGATGAAATGACATCTCACGCCCTGCCGCCCAATGCAACCAATAGGGTTTATAAGCATGGACGGGCCGACTCACACCGCTTTGCCTGGTCATGCTTTGATCGTTTAAGCAGTTTACCAGTACTCATGTGCGGGTCGGTTTCCGCTCTGCGTGGAAGCATAATGCAGCCCATATATTTCTTCAAACCCCGATTGGCGGGGGCCAGGCAACAGTGTATGACAAAATTAATCTCAAACCTTTTCGGAATGGTATTTAATCAACATACTGAAGAAAAATCAAAGCATTGAATAGCGGTGGGTCGACTGTCTCTGAGTGTAGGCTTGGACTAAAAGTTCTTTTGAATAATCCTTAAATTTATGTTTTTAAGCAAAAAGTATAGACCCTGATCAGACGTTGCGTTTTGCGTCGTCTGATTCTTAATTGCTGTATTGCGAGAAAAGAGTCCAGATCCTGATAAGACATCGCGTTCTGCGACATTTGTCAAGCCCGACCCTTGGTTCCAGTCCAGATTCTATAGATAACCTACTGCGATAAAATTAAGGCTACTGTTTTCTATAAATAAGTTATATGGGTTTCATGCAAATCAGTGATAGTCACATGAACTTCAGCACTGAAGCGTTTTTTAGTGCTTAGTAAGTTTGGGTCGATTGACAAACAATCGATCCTTAAAGTTGTTGGTGCTTGAAAGGTCCATGTCTGATTATAGCCTGCGCATAATGCAGATCTTGTCAGAGCTTTTGATACTCGTGTATATCAGGGAGCTTTTGTGGTTTCTGTCCATGGCTGTCAACATTTAGCATTTAAGCTGGCGATGGCTGATAAAACATAAATTGACACATTCATCGCCATTATCATTTTCAGATTTAAACTTCATATACTTAAGCCCCGCCCATCGGGGCTTGGAGAAATGATCTGAAACCGACCGTAAACCGCTGAGCCTCTCGTCGCGTTTATGAAACAGACTAAAATGACTTGCAAATACCCTCATCACGTCACAATTTGACACATCAAGACTTTCTGCAATGCGTAGTAAACCTCAAATCAAACTTTATTCTCTCTCTCTCTCTCTGTCTGTCTCTCTCTCTCTCTGTCTGTCTGTCTGTCTCTCTCTCTCTCTCTCTCTCTCTCTCTCTCTCTCTCTCTCTCTCTCTCTCTCTCATACACACACGTGCGCGCACACGCACGCACACACCGCCCCCGGTCATCGGGGCTTGAAGAAATAGACTGGGCTGCATGATGCTTTCACACAGAGCTGAAACTGACTGCACATGAGTACTGGTAAACCGCTTAGAGGTTCTTAGCCTTCCCAGGAAAATTGATGTGTGTCGGGACCGTCCATGCATATAAACCCTTTTGGTTCATTGAGCTGCAGGGCTTGATATGTCATTTCATCTCAGTCCCACACAAGTGCAAGCAACGTCTCCAAAATGACCTATAGAATGTTGACGGGGACGTTTTGTTTGTTTGGTTTGAGGTTTAACGTCGCCGGTCGGCACTGTACAGGTCATGCTTTGGAGAAATTGCTACCAATTTTGTGGGACTTTTACCCGACATTGAGATGAAATGACATCTCACACCCGAACGCCCAATGAAACCAATAGGGTTTATAATCATGGACGGTCCGACACGCACCGCTTTGCCTGGGCAGACTTAGATCCTCTAAGCGGTTTACCAGTACTCATGGACGGTCGGTTTCAGCTCTGCCTGGAAGCATCATGCAATCTATCTATTTCTTCAAGCCCCGATGGGTGAGGACGGTGGCGTAAAACCTCATATCAAACAAACACATATGTACGCACGCATATTCCTTCGGGCCCCGCCTATCGGGGTTAGGAATATTGCCTGGGCTGCATGGTGCTTTCACACAGAGCTGAAACGAACCTATATAGTATACTGGTAAACCGCTTAGGACGTCGAAGCCCTCTCAGGCAAAGCAATACGAGTCGGACCACCCATGCATATTTACCCAATAGGTTTTCATTGGGTCGCACGGCTTGAGATGTCATTTCTTTCTCTTTTTTTTTTGTCTTTCTCTAAATACTGCCATACGCCATCGCGCACACTCTAGGCAGGTGTACTACTGAGCTAAGACCCCCCCCCCTTGATATCATCTCAGTGTCGGATAAGGGCCAACAAAATTGGAAGCAACGTCTCCAAAATGACCTAAATAGTCCTGACGAGGACGTTAAACCTCAATTCATAAACTGATATTCATTCGGAGCCGTTGATCATCAACCGTTCGACGCTTATGACTCACAAATAGGAAATGCGAAATCAACGTTCGCAGCCGTGGAGTTTTTGAAATAGGCTATAATTACGCTCTAACTTTCCATCCGAAAATAACTTGCCTACGTGACAAAAAAAAAAAACAACGACAGATTAAGTGCAGTTTGTGGGTCAGTGCAATTGCTAAATCTTTCTGCAATCAATAGTATCCGAGATGTGTGGGGTAGTGGTGAATTATCATAGTATTTCAACTTGTGGCTGTTGCTTATTGATAACAATTGTATTAGATACAATCTTGAACTCCAATCTAAAAGAATATTAAACCTTTTCTTTTTATACACCTCATTGAGACAGTTCTAATGAGTACCCACAACCCTTTTGATAAAAAAGTAGAAATATATCATATATCACTGTAAACAAAATAGAAGTGGAGGCAATGATCAGGAATCGATACAATCAATCCACGGCTCCCATCAGAGACACCAAAAGGGAAAGAAACACAAACATGAAACAACAGACCTAATGGAAACATCAATAGCGGAAAGCCAAAAGGACAGTTACTTTCCCACAAAATGGCCAATAGGCTATCCAAAATAAAATAATATAAGCGACACAAACACCCAAAGACAAACCATAACAAAAATAAACCGCAACAGAAGAACCGCCTTGGAACGGTCTGCGGAAACGAATTCCACCGGGGGCCTTAAATCGATTTTACGTGGCCACAATCCTCGCCCTTACTTCCGTCATTTATTTTGGAAAGCCTATTGGCCATTTTGTGGGAAAGTAACTGTCCTTTTGCCTTTCCGCTATTGATGTTTCAATTAGGGTCTGTTGTTTCATGTTTGTGTTTCCATTAAGATAACTCACGTGCGACATAGTGTATTTTTCACATCTCCAAAATGGCTCCTTTGCTGATGAAATTCAGTGATATTTTTTTTATAAATGCTCAAAACATAGGTTGAGGGTGCTGAGGTGGTTCTAAAGAGTACCCACAAACTATGTCTTGGAGCAGAAATTAAAAAAAAATAATAATGTATACCCTCGTACACCCCAGTCTACTCTATATAGAGTGGGGTTTAGTGGGGTTCTTCATTTCACGGACTTATTCACGTGATGTTTCCCTATGGTGTCTCTGATGGGAGCTGTGGGTTGATTGTATCGATTCCTGTCAGATCATTGCCTCCACTTTTATTTTGGTACCTGATGCTCTGTCTCTGGTCGGGTCCATCGGAGTCTCACAGTTGGTTTCCTTTTGCTCCAGCATTTCAGTGGTTTCTTGCTGTCGAGTCCTCACCGTTGTTTCATCTCTGTGGTTGTCTGATTTTTGTGTTCACGGAGATGTTGCACTGACGAGGGCTGACCGTTCCAAGGCGGTTCTTCTGTCGCGGTTTATTTTTGTTATGGTTTCTCTTTGGGTGTTTGTGTCGCTTATATTATTTTATTTTGGATAGCATATTGGCCATTTTGCGGGAAAGTAACTGTCCTTTTGGCTTTCCGCTATTTATGTTTCCATTGGGGTCTGTTGTTTTATGTTTCCGTTTCTTTTCCTTTGATGTCTCTGATGGGCGCTGTGGGTTAACTGTATCGATTCCTGGTCATTACCTCCACTTCTATTTTGCTAAATTTTCAGTATACTCGACTAGGTGTGTTTTCGTAATGAGATAAAAACCTGATCCTTACGATATTAACACATACGTGCGACATAGTGGATTTTTCACGTCTCCAAAATGACTAATTTTCTGATGAAAGTCCGTGATATTTTTTTCTTATTTATACCGCAAACATAGGTTGTGGGTGTTAGTTAGAAAGAGGCGGTTCTATTGAGTACCCACAACCTATATGTTGGACCAGAAATAAGAAAAATAATATATCCCCCCCCCCCCGTAAACCCCGGTTTTCTCTATATAAAAATAGAAGTGGAGGCAATGATCAGGAATCGATACAATAAACCCACAGCTCCCATCAGAGACACCAAAGGGAAAGCAGGGTTTAAGGGGATGTTCAGTTCACGGATTTGTTCACTTGATGATTTTCCATATCTCTGCTTAAAACACTAGTAATGCTTCTTTACTCGTTAGATCAGCCTCGGTTGGGTGATTCCAACAATACCCACAATCGATGTTTTGAGCAGAATTAAGGTAATTAATTTTCTTAATGTCTCGAAATGTTTACAATATTCTCGCCCCCGCCTATCGGTGCTTGGAGACATAGATTGGGCTGCATGGTACTGAGCTGAAACTGGCCACACATTAGTACTGGTAAACCGCTAAATAGAAGTGCGGGCAATGATCAGGAATCAATACAATTAACCCACAGCTCCCATCAGAGCCTTTTTGAAGGGAATGAAACACAAACATGAAACAACAGAACCCAATGGAAACATCAACAGCGGAAAGCCAAAAGGACAGTTACTTTCCCACAAAATGGCCAACAGGTTATCCAAAATAAAACAATGTAAGCGACACAAACATTCAAAGACAAACCACAACAAAAATAAACCGCGACAGAAGAACCGCCTTGGAACGGTCAGCGGAAACGAATTCCACTGGGGCAAAAACCTTGTAAACACCTAAGAGGCCTCAGTTTTGGTCCGGTCATCATGAAACTTGCTATGAATGATCATCTTCACAATATCTTAGTCCGGTGGGGGTATTTTATGAATAGAATGGTGCCTTTTTACATAAGAAGGGTAAAGGGTATGAAGGTGTCGTCAAACCGACTTAGTACCTGGGTAAATGTAGTATGAGAATCAGCGCTAGGAACCGCCCTTTGTCACCACAAGGCATCGTATGTTAGATTGAGCCGGTTTATCTCCGTCTGGTGCACAAAGACCTGACCCTAAAATTGTCCACAAGGTGCCGAGATAGTGTAAAACGGAGCCACCATCTCATAATAGAAGTGGAAGCAATGATCAGGAATCGATACAATTAACCCACATCTCCCTTAGCCTGAACAAGGCAAAGTGGTGTGAGTCAGACTGTCCAACGTATATGAGTATTTTGGTTTCATCACGTGAGGAAATTAACACCCCCTAAATAGAAGCGGAGGCAATGAACATGAATTGATACAATTAACCAACAGCTCCCATCAGAGACACCAAAGGGAAAGAAACACAAACATGAAACAACAGACCCCAATGGAAACATAAATAGCGGAAAGCAAAAAGGACAGTTACTTTCCCATAAAATGGCCAATATGCTATCCAAAATAAAATAATATAAGCGACACAAAAACCCAAGGACAAACCATAACAAAAATAAGCCTCCACGTCATGTTTATAAGGACGTCTTTGATTTTAACAAGTCCGTGTAATGAACGAATGTAGGAAAGAAAGTATCAGGACAAAATAGTATCAGGAAAAAAAGTATCAGGAAACAAAATATCAGGAAGAAAGTATCAGTTTCATGTAAAAAGGATAGTATATATAAAGATTTTAATGCAGTTGCCAGCTTAACCCTTGACCTGCTGAATATTCATATATGCCACACCCACTACTGATTATCAACCAATCAGATTACTTTATGCAAATCATTGAAACACATTCATAAACTGAATGGCAAACAATGAAGATCCTGATCAGATGGCCATCTGATCGGGATCTGCATTGTTTGAAAGATCAGACATATCCGGGCTCAGCAGGACAAAGGTTAAAGTAAATTTTAGTGTATCTGATGCATGTAGTATCTCGGAACATGTTGTGGGACTTTTACCATACATTGAGATGAAATGGAATCTCAAGCACCGCCACCCAATGAAACCAAATAAGGTTCATGAGCATGGAGGTCCGACTTGCACAATTTAGTTTGTTTAATTGGAGGTTTAACGTGTCCTTCTACACTATACAGGTCATTTTGGAGGCTCTCTGGTCGGGCCCATCGGAGTCT
Organism: Lucinisca nassula; assembly: GCA_963580285.1. Classification (NCBI taxonomy): domain Eukaryota; kingdom Metazoa; phylum Mollusca; class Bivalvia; order Lucinida; family Lucinidae; genus Lucinisca; species Lucinisca nassula. The sequence goes on along the minus strand of OY757012.1, from coordinate 113,488,297 downwards.
AACTGTTGGTTTTCTTTTGCTCCAGCATTTCAGTGGTTTCTTGCTGTCGAGTCCTCACCGTTGTCTCACCTCTGTGGTGGTTTGATTATTTGTGTTCACGGAGATGTTGCAATGATGAGTTAGGAGGCCTTCATGCGGACTGAACAAATTATTTGTCTAAATCGCGACGGAAGTAAGGGCGAGCATTGTAAAATCGATTTAAGCCCCCCCCCCCCCCCCCCCAGTGGAATTCTTTCCACTGACCGTTCCAAGGCGGTTCTTCTGTGGCGGTTTATTTATGTTATTGTTTGTTACTTACTGTGTGTATCACTTGTGTCTTTTTATTTTGGATGGCCATATGGCCATTTTGTGGGAAAGTAACTGTCCTTATGGCCTTCCTTTGTTTAGGTTTCCATTATGGTCTGGTCGCTTAATGTTTGTGTATCTTTCCCTTTGGTGTCTTTGATGGGTGGAGTAAGTTAAATGTATCGATTTCTGATCTTTGTTTTACTTCTACTTTGCTTCCAATTTTTGTTTGGGACTTTTACCTGACATTGAGACGAAGTGACATCTCAAGCCCTGCCGCCCAATGACACCAAATAGGGTTCATCGACTCGCATCACTTTTGTTTGTTCGATTTGAGGTTTCGAAATTCGCAAAATTGCAGTATGCTTCCTCTGGCTTTCGTTGCGCGATCATTACAGGGTCACTGATTAGGCTTTATTAGCCGAAACTACGTAGTATGACCCATCTTCTTTCTTATGAATATTTTCATTGCTCTTAAAGGAACTCATTTTTTATTTTTATTTGCCCTCACTGCAGCTGGTGTTGTGCCGTGTGGCGGCCGTAAAACGTCTTCCCGTACATCAACCATAGTGCAGTGCCCGTCTACATTATATAGGTTATTTTAGAGACGTTGCTTCCAATTTGTTGGACTTTTACCAGACATTGAGATGAAATGTCATCTCAAGCCCTGCCACCCAGTGAAACCAAATAGGGTTTATGAGCATGGAGATCCGACTTGCACACTTTATAGTTTGTTTAAGTGGAGATTTAACGTCCCCCTCTACACTATATAGGTCATTTTGAGACGCTGCTTCCAATTGTGGGACTTTTATCAGACATTGAGATGAAGTGACATCTCATCCCTTTTATAAAGCAAGGGTAACAGAAATAGGTTTCAAAATTGATTATGAAACTGAAAAAAAAAATCAAAACATACAAAAGTATCCTAATCGTCATATCATTGTAACATCGGAAACGAATATGGATAAAACTGATACTTTTTTTCCTGATACTTTTTTCTACCTAAAACTGATACTTTTTCCGATACTTTTTTTCCTGATACTTTCTTTCCGATTACCGTAATGAACAACCCTGTAAACCTCACTTTCTTTCCTTCTTTCTTTATATGCTGCAATCACGAGGATTACGTGCAGATGTACATTACATACACTCCAGGTTTATATAGAGAAAACTGGGGTCTACATGAAAATACATTATATTTTTTTCTGCTCCAAGACATATTTTAGGGTACTCATTAGAACCGCCCAAATCTAACGTTTACGTACAAGCTATGTTTTGAGTATAAATAAGAAAAAAATAACTAAACTTTCATCACAATATTAGCCGTTTTAGAGATATAATAAAACGACTGGACTATGTCGCATAGATGTGTCATTGTACTGACTTAGACTTCGGATGGCCGGCCTCGGTGGCTCAGTCGGATGAGCGTCTGACTGGTGATCAGGAGGACGCGGGTTCGACTCCCGCCGGGGTCGGCAACATTCTTTCGTGGAGATTGATCATGAAATCTTTTCTACGGTCATTCTCTCCCTTCCGCTGATTCAAGAAGGGCAGTTGTCAGTTTCTGGCAAAAGAATATGCACTGTACTGGTTAACCGCTTACGTATAAGCCTTCCCAGGAAAGTGTTGATAGGTAAACTGACCGGCTCAAAAATGACCTAAATAGTGTTGACTGGGCCGTTAAACTCCAGTACAAACAAACAAAATAGACTTCGGGTGGAGAAGGTGTAGAGGACAGCTGCTCGATGGACCTACCGACGATGGCGCAATAGAAGTAGCGCCGTTGACATGCTTAACGACCTAGAGGCCCGTCGTGAGCAGTCCTCTTTAACCTTCTTCGGTAAGATACATGCAGGTACAGTGGCCATTAATAAAGACACTTGACCCCTTCGACAGTTTCAACCCGAACAACGGCATCAAAAGTAAACAACTCACAATATCATAGGTACCAGTCCTATAGTGATGCCCTGAAAAATTCCTTTTTCCCTAGAACTATTTCCCAGTGGAATAGTCTTCCCTCTTCTGTGATGAATTCTAAGAGTGAATGAGTGTTTTGAGTTTTACGTCCCATCAACAGCTAAGGTCATACGGATTACGGAGACGGAACCTCGGTTAAAAGACTCATCCGAAAGTCTGGAGAAGCCTCAGTCAGATTCCCCCCCCCCCCAGAACTTCAGTAAAATAAAGCAAATTCTTCTGATACCGAGGCCCCGTTTTTGGATTTACATCTTTCTATTGTAGATGGGTTTGTTTCATGCAATATTTATGATTAACGCGATGACTTTGATTTTGAGATTGTAAAGTTTCCTTTTTTGGATGGTGATGTTCCTCGTGCGCCATCCTATGGCGTTTATATTTCGCAATTAATTCGATTTGCTAGAGTGTGTAGTCATGTAACTGACTTCAACACTCGTAATAAATTATTAACGGCTATACTTCTTAATCAGCGTTATCGGCACCATAAACTACGCAAAGCCTTTTCAAAATTTTATAGACGCCATTCTGATTTAATTTCAAAATTTAATATTGGACTTAAATCTCTTCTGCAACAAGGTCTATCGGAACCCGAATTTTATGGTGACTTGGTATATAAATTCAGAAAATTATATAACTGCAATGACTTTAGCACCTAATTTCGTAAAATCATTCTTCGATATAAAAAGATTGGGTACAGCATGGATATTATACGACAGACTGCATGCTTGGTAGTTAACCCAATCACGGTTGGCAACTTTGCTTCCCTCTTTAATTGCACGCCGGTGGGTCAGGCCTCAGATTCTATGACGGTACCAACGTAAAGGCTTATTGAGAATTAGAGAGATCTAATTCAAGGTAATGTTGGTTGGTGCCTGATGCTCTGTCTCTGGTCGGGCCCATCGGAGTCTAACTGTTGGTTTTCTTTTGCTCCAGCATTTCAGTGGTTTCTTGCTGTCGAGTCCTCACCGTTGTCTCATCTCTGTGGTTCTTTGATTATTTGTGTTCACGGAGATGTTGCACTGATGAGTTAGGAGGCCTTCATGCGGACTGAACAAATTATTTGTCTAAATCGCGGCGGAAGTAAGGGCGAGGATTGTGGCCACGTAAAATCGATTTAAGCCCCCCAGTGGTTCTTCTGTGGCGATTTATTTATGTTGTTGTTTGTTACTTACTGTGTGTATCACTTGTGTATTTTAATTTTGGATGGCCATATGGCCATTTTGTGGGAAAGTAACTGTCCTTATGGCCTTCCTTTGTTTAGGTTTCCATTATGGTCTGGTCGCTTATTGTTTGTATTTTTTTCCCTTTGGTGTCTTTGATGGGTGGAGTAAGTTAATTGTATCAATTTCTGATCTTTGTTTTACTTCTACTTTATATAGAGAAAACTGGGGTCTACATGGATATACATTATTTTTTTTTCTGCTCCAAGACATATTTTTAGGGTACTCATTAGAACCGCCCAAATCTAACGTTTACCTACAAGCTACGTTTTGAGTATAAATAAGAAAAAATAACCAAACTTTCATCAGAATATTAGCCGTTTTAGAGATACATGTATAATAAAACGACTGGACTGTGTCGCATAGATGTGTCATTGTAATGACTTAGACTTCAGGTGGAGAAGGTGCAGAGAACAGATGCTCGATGGACCTGCCGACGATGGTGCAATAGAAGTAGCGTCATTGACATGCTAAACGACCTAGAGGCCCGTCGTGAGCAGTCCTCTTTAACCTTCTTCTGTAAGATACATGCAGGTACAGTGGCCATTAATAAAGACACTTGCCCCCTTCGACAGTTTCAACCCGAACAAGAGCATCAAAAGTAAACAACTCACAATAACATAGGTACCAGTCCTATAGTGATGCCCTGAAAAATTCCCTTTTCCCTAGAACTATTTCCCAGTGGAATAGTCTTCCCTCTTCTGTGGTGAATTCTAAGAGTGAGTGAGTGTTTTGAGTTTTACGTCCCATCAACAGCTAAGGTCATACGGAGACGGAACCTCGGTTTAAAGACTCATCCGAAAGTCTGGAGAAGCCCTTTACAAGGCGAGTAGCGTAACCACTACAACACAGAGGCTTCTGTGAATTCTAAGACTGCAGAGGAGTTCAAAGCACGCACAGTGTAAGATTGAGATTCAGAGGTATGCGTTTTAGATTGTAAATAGTTTTAAGGACTCATCCAGTGACATCTCTCTTTTTTTTTTTTTTTTTTTTAGCTAAATTCTTAATTGAGCTACGCACCCAATTGAGGTAATGGCCAAATATGGCCGACTCAGTATCAGAATCAGAATTGTTACTGGTGACAGGTCAAATGACATTCATTCACCAGGACCTGTGATGTGGGAAGTTAGTCCCTATAAGAAGATAGATAGATACAGATACAGATTTTATTTAAAGTCGGAAGTTTTCAACAAATGTAACATTAGCTATGTATAGCTATTAACCGACTAACACATAGGACATATAAACAGACATACAATTACAAACAACACAACACATGTAGAAACACAATTAAAACAATAATAGCGACATTTAAAATTTCTTAAATGTTGCAAGCAATAACGTATATAATCATCTAAAAGGGAAAAGAAAGTTTCCTTTAAGAATTAAGTTATTAAATGCTTAAACAAAATTTGAAATTACTAGTTAAAATATTTGAGACTTGCTACAGTTATAAGAGGATTCTAAGTTACTTCATCTATAAAATATCCATACAAATGCACTTCATTAACTGATTTTAAGAGTAAATGAAAAACTAAGACAGAATAAAAAGAATACACGAGATAAGCTGACACAGACACACAGAAGGAGGTCCTTCTTGGTCAACAGAGCGAGTGAGGCCAGACTAAGCAAATATCGGTAATTCTGTACCGATCATATAGCTGGACTGTCAGCTTCAGCAGCCAACTATTGAAATTAATCAAACAGGCCTAAAAGAGTATTAGAGTTGTGAAAGAAAAATAGTTGAACAAACCTAAATGGCGAGCCCTTAATTCATTTATTTGTATGTATATTGAGCACAAGAGTCTTTTTTTCAGTCTTTTTCTACTTTGTGTCCAGTTATTCTTTATAAGCTTGTAAATATTAAACTTTTGAACCCATACCCTAGTGAGACAAGCAGTGGCAGTTCATATTGCATGAAACGAGTGCCTGTGGAACAGGCACATGCCATTATATGGCACATTTTAAGGGTGCGTCAGTTTTGTAAAAAGGGTTGTTGTAGTGGTCTTTCATTCTTTATTTTATTCATACTTACTTTTTTTAATGACACACAAGATGAAGTTTGGAGATAAAATAAGCTGCATCAAGATAAAAGTGAGGCCTCAGAAAATGTTCTGTTTCCTATTTGAACCTGACCAACCCATACAATTGGCCTGCCCATCAGGGCTTGAAGAAAAAGCTGGGCTGCATAATGCTTCCATGCAGAGCTGAAACCAACCGCACACGAGTACCGGTAAACCGTTTAGAGGATCTAAGCCTGCCTAGGCAAAGCGCTGCGAGTCCATGCTTATAAACCCTATTGGTTTCTTTGGGCGACAGGGCTTGAGATGTCATTTCATCTCAATGTCGGGTAAAAGTCCCACAAAATTGGAGGCAATGACTACAAAATGACCTGTACAGTACTGACGGGAACGTTAAACCGCAAAACAAACATACAAAACAACCCATTCAAATTTTTCGCAGACTGTTATTGTTTTTTTGGCACCAAAAAAAAAAAAAATTTAGCAACCAATCTGGTAAAAAAAACCTGGTTTTTATACATGTTTCAACTAATCTGGTAAAAAAACCTGGTTTTTATACATGTTTCTTGCGTAAATTTGTCAATATCTCAGTGTTAGTAATAAGCAATTGCCTGACATGAGTTAAAACATAGGTTGTGGTACTCATTAGGCCAATACAAAATATATATGTGGTTCCGGTTACCCGACCGTGCCTAGGTTTTTCCCGGCGACCCTAATTATTTTTTCTATCATGAATATTCCAAACATTTTATGTGCAAAAACGGTCTTTTAATTTTTCATGGTTAAAGTGTTTAAGTACATATTCATTAAAAAGCGCTTTTATTAAAGGACAATCTCATACCTGTGATATCTCCCGGATCATGCGGGAGGCTCCCGCATTTGAAGCAGACCTCCCGCTCTCCCGTCCGGGAGACAGATTCTCCCGCATTTGCAATTTTTCTGTCCCCGATTTTTTCCAGAGCTACCATTTGCGGTAAGCGGCTACAGACTTAAAATTTTTACTGCTGAAGGCAATTAACAAATAAGCAGGAGAATGTATTCGGACACTTAACGGTAAAGATCAACTTCAAAAAGCTGATAATCCTTTGTTCTGACAGAATAAACATGATCTGGCTGCCTGTACATATTACATAAGCTGACGCAATTTATTTACCGTTACCTCTTACGAGAGAGGTACATCTGCATCCAGTAGTACAGATGCTTAGTAGTTTTGTAGTCACAGTCACACTTCTATTTTACTTATATTTAGCTTAGATTTAAATGGAAATTGTGCGTTTATTTTCCCATTTTTTATCACTGTTTGTTCCTTTTATATCACTCTCCCATATGTCTTTTGTTTTCATATTTTATTTAAAGTTAATAATTTTGATTTTGAAAGTGGATAATAGTTATTATTTACCAATCAATAACGAATAATTACTAAAAGTCATGAAATCAACAGCAGATTTTCTTATTTGGAAATTGCTCCCCTTGAGTAAGCTTTTTACAAGTACTGTATTTAAAAAGATTTGTGACCGGGAACTTCATGTGAGTGAAATCTATAATTAGTGTGCATTTATTAGCTCGCCTGACCGAAGGTCATGGTCAGCTTTTGTGACTGTGAGATGTCCGGCGTCGTCGTGCGTCGTCCGTCGTGCGTTGTCCATGCGTAAACTTTTATTGTGAACACACAAGAGGTCACAGTTTTGGGCCAATCGTCATAAAACTTGGTCAGAATGATCACCATGACCATATCTCGGTCATGTTCGGATGGGGGTCATGTGGGGTCAAAAAGTAGGTCAGTAGGTCAAATCATAGAAAAACCTTGTGAATATACTAGAGACCACAGTTTTGGCCTGATCATCATTAAACTTGCTCAGAATTATCATCTTGACAATATCTCGGTCAAATTCGAAAATAGGTCATGTCGGGTCAAATAGTAGGTTAGTAGGTCAAATCATAGAGAAACCTTGTGAACACACTAGAGGCCACAGTTTTGGACCAATCATCATGAATTTATGTCGGAATGATCATCTTGACATAATCTCTGTCATGTTTGAATATGGGTCATGTTGGGTCAAAAGGTATATCAGCAGGTAAAATCATAGTGAAACCTTGTGAACACACTAAAGGTCACAGCTTCAGTCTGATCATCATCAAACTTGCTAAGAATAACCATCTTGACAATAAGTAAATTTCGAAAATGGGTCATGTTGGGTCAAAATGCAGGTCAGTAGGTCATTGAAAACCTTGTGAACACACTAGAGGCCACAGTTTTAGTCCAATCATCATTAATCTGAATAATCATCTTGACAATATCTCAGTCAAGTTTGAATATGGATCATGTTGGGTCAAAAAGTAGGCCAGTAGGTCAAATTGAAGAAAAACCTTGTCAACACACTAGATGCCACAGATTTAATCTGATTTTCATCAAACTTGCTAAGAAAGCTCATCTTGACAATATCTAAGTCAAGTTCGGCAAAAAGTAGGTCAGTAGGTCAAATCATTAATAAACCTTGTGAACAAACTAGAGGCTACAGTTTTGGTCCGATCATCATCAAACTTGCTCAGAATGATCTTTGTGACAATATCTCGGTTAAGTTCGAATATGGGTCATGTCCGGTCAGAAAGTAGGTCAGTAGGTCAAAAATCATAGAAAAACGTTCTGAACACACTAGAGGCCACAATTTTAGTCGGATTATCATCAAACTTGCTCAGAATGATCATGGTGACAATATCTTGATCAAGTTTAAAAATAAAACAGTAGATCATTAGGTTATTTTGTCATAACTGTTGATCCGTTGAAGATAGAACCTTCATTTTTGGCATGTAGGTTCCTTGTGACAAGGGCTTCCACTCATACAAAAATGACCTGTAACCTTGACATGTGACCTTCTTTATCATCATTTTTTAACCATTTGAGATGGTGCCTTAAAATTTGTAATGTTTGTTCTATGTGACAAGGACTTCCCACCCATACAAAAATTTTGACCTTTGCCCTACTTAATCATAACGTTTGAACTATAAGGGACAGAGCCTTCATATTTGGCATGAATGTTCCTTGTGAGAGGGGCTTCCCACTCTTACAAAAAGTTTGCCTTGACCTTCTTTATCATAACTTTTGAACCATTTGAGATAGATCCTTCATATTAGGCATGTAAGCTCCTTCTGACAAGGCACCATACTATAATGACAAGGGCCTCCCACCCATACACACAGTTTTACCTGTGACCTTGACTTATGACCTACTTCACCATAACTTTTGAGCCATTTGAGATAGAGCCTTCATATTTGGCATGTAGGCTCCTTGTGACAAGGGCTTCCAACACATACAAAATTTTTGACCTGTGACCTTGACCGTTGACCATTTTTGTCATAACTTTTGAACCATTTAACATAGAGCCTTCATAATTGGCATGTAGGTTCCTTGCGACAAGGTCTTCCCACTCATGCAAAAAATTTTGACCTTGACCTGTGACCTACTTAATCATAACTTTTGAACCGTTTGAGATAGAGCCTTCATATTTGGCATGTATATTCCTTGTGAGAGGGGCTTCCCACTCATACAAAAAGTTTGACCTTGACCTACTTTATCATAACTTTTGAACCATTTGAGATAGATCCTTCATATTAGGCATGTATGCTCCTTCTGTCAAGGCACCATACTATATTACCTGCCATTTCATTTCTTCAGTGTGGCACAGGTGAGCGATCCAGGGCATCATTATATCAAGGTTTGGATGTAACAAATACCTGACAAATACCTACAACTTGAAATCACATCAATGGACTTGTGGTTACAGCATTGTTTGCGAATAACCTACAACTTGCTATTTTGAAATTAAACATGACAAAATACATGTATGTTCATATGATTTTAATTAAGTAGTTCCAGTTCCAGTTCCTTTGTACATCTAAACCACAAAAAAATGACAAGAAAAAAACACTAAACATGCCGTCAGAAAGTCTCCCTCATTGGGACCCCAATCTCCCTCATCTGAGAAGCAAATCTCCCTCATGGTCAACATAAAATTATCACAGGTATGCAATCTGGTCGTATTTACGCATGAAAATGGTGTGCGTCTGCCAAAAACAACATCAAAAACATCCGTGTTTGTCTTTAAATAACTGTGAGCCTAGAATAAAAATGCATATCGTAAGCATCGCTATTTAAAAGCTGTTTTTTTATCAATTGCTGCGAGCTGTCAGTTAACGGTAAGTGGCCTGTGCTAATCAATAATTATTAGCCAGTTACAGTTCAAATGGGTCAGGATATGGCACGTGGCTACTTCTGAAGAAGCCGATGCTTTGAAGTGACCCATTAATTATAATCCAAAATCTCCAGTACTTAGCACATTCAAGACCGTTCATGCAAGCCAATAGAACCACCACCGGAAACACAATAAATAAGAACAAGAAATATCTTTAAAAAAGATATGCGGCGTAGATTTAATTGGAAGGTTGTTTAGAAACCAGTGCTTCAGCTGAAGTGCATTACCCGCCGGATGCTTTTAGCTTGATGAGTGCTACCATATATGGGTATGGCGGCCATTTTGGTCATGTGACCTGGACCTAAAACGGTTCCCCCAATAAATGCGCCTTATCGTAAGGAGCAAAAATATATCTAATACTTTAGTACTGTATTCTGAATCGTTTGCAGGATAAAATGAATTCTCACTTTTCCAATACAAAAGCATATGTGTCAAAGTTTGACCTAGGCACAAAGAAGGTCAAGGTCAACCCAGGGTCACCATTTTAGCAATTTATGATGGGCCTACGTCCCAGATGTTATTTATCAAGTTTCGTGGAAATCTGCCAAGTGGTTCTGGAGAAGACTATTTTGAATGGTTTTTACCATATATGGCTTGGCGGCCATTTTGGTCATGTGACCTGGACCCCATGAGCAAATTTTGGTTTCCTCCATCCCATAGAGGCTCCATATGAAATTTGACCTTAATCGGCCCAACGGTTTCCGAGGAGAAGCAGTTCGAAAATTTTCACATTTTTCGCCTCGGCGAGGCTATACTAAATGGAATGTAATATTTGGCAAGTTCATTGGTTAGATCTCATTGATACTATCAGTATGCCAAAAATTGTTTAAATATTCCAAGCGGTTAAGTCACTATCACCAATTTTCACAAATGGGTTACGGACGGACAGACAGACAGACAGACAGACAGACAGACAGACAGACAGACAGACAGACAGACAGACAGACAGACAGACAGACAGACCATATATGGCTTGGCGGCCATTTGGGTCATGTGACCTGGACCCCATGAGCAAATTTTGGTTTCCCCCATCCCACAGAGGCTCCATATGAAATTTGACTTCAATCGGCCCAACGGTTTCCGAGGAGAAGCAGTTCGAAAATTTTCACATTTTTTCGCCTCGGCGAGCCTATACTAAACGGAATATAATATTTCGTAAGTTCATTGGTTAGATCTCATTGATATCTATCAGTATGCCAAAAATTGTTTAAATATTCCAAGCGGTTAAGTCACTATCACCAATTTTCACAAACGGGTTACGGACGGACAGGCAGACTGACAGAATGACACAGTGATTTTAGGGCACTCTTAGAAAATCAACCGACTTCAGTCGGTCGCTTTTTCTGCGGGTCGTGCAATATGAGCTACAATAGTGACAGCAACAATTGTTTAGCTATGAACTGGTTTACTGTATTCAAACAATTCAGATGTCACGCGAGGAAAAATAGCTTTGCAGAGGGCGGTGTCCCGCCTGTTTGAGCTAAGGTCAATGTAAAAGGTCAAGGTTAAAAACATGACCTCATTTCAAGAGCATATGATCTCAAGTATATGCACAACAAATAAGAAAGCGTTATCATTTACTGTTTTTGAACACAAATTCTAGGGTTAACATTTCGGGTTGTCGCTATGGTGAACGTAAACGCATAGGCGGACGAACAAACGGACGAGCAGACAAACGGACGGAAACTTGATCTTATGTGCACCTAATTAAAACTCAAATTACACTTATTCCTTTTCAGAATTTATATAACATTAATGATATTCGAAAATGTCCATTTTGTGTTAAAATGGAGGACATAAAGTATGCTGAAGACAAATGATACACTGCAACTTTTATTTAGCATATATTGTAAATTAAACATCTGTCAATTTGTAATGCGATTATTACATGTTTTTGTCATGCTATATCTCTTTATTGGTTTCATTGGGCAACAGGGCTTGGGTGTCATTTCATCTCAATGTCGGGTAAAAGTCCCACAAACTTGGAAGCAACGTCTCCAAAATGACCTACACAGTGTTGATGGGGACGTTAAACCTCCAATCAAACAAACAATTCCTTTCGCAGAAAATTCTTCCTTTCGCGAAAGGAACCTTCCTTTCGCGAAATGGTTCCTTTCGCTATATAGACCAACCACGTGAAATTAGGTCAAAATAGCTATTCACCGCAGCAGTTACAGAATTCACTAGAAACACAATTATACATATGACGTATGGTCATCAAAGGACAAGACGGTGAGCAAGCCAAAACTGTATATATTTTTCATTCATGTCTCACATAAAAAACGAAACATTTCCTAGGTTAAAACTTCAGTAAACTGTCGTACTTTTGAGTAGATTTATTTATGCAAATCATTGACCAATGAAATGGTCATCTCCTTGGACATGTGGTTTTATTGACCAATGGAATAACGAAAAATGTAGGACAAAAGCAAAACTATAGCCGTAAAAAACTGCTACCAGAGGGTAAAACATCAGTTGTCTCCTGTGACCAACAGGTATTTTGCATGGACCGGTAAGAGAGGCAAAATTAGGAAGCGGTCGGAACCCACAAATTTTGAATGCAATTTGTTTTCTGAAGTGCAAGATGCATAAAACCCATGTCTCTGACACATAAAAAAGGACAATGGCGCACATTTCTTGCGGTATGCAGACCGTGACGGTATGACCCCTCTCAATAATCAGATAACTTTTATGATAATAAAAATTATCCAAACCATGTTTTACCACCTGTAGCGATAATCAGACAAGTGTGCACGCTTCAACAAACATAAATAATGCAGACAGCTTGTGTAAATCTCTCAAGAATTTTCACTATCTCCATGAACAGAAAGCTAAGCCTTAACAGATGCGCGGGATGATCGTAGTCTTCGCTGGTCACACATATATAGTTTTTGTCGTGCCACGCTTAATTTCCCGCCGTCATTTTGAACGTGCACTTGTTGCAGTCTGAAATTTTCCCACGTATTTCAATAACACGTCATCGATAGTTTGCACACACGGTCTTCGCATCCAATTTTTGGAAAACATGACAGTAAACTGTGCGACAGGTGAAGTCACAGATCAGCCTGCGCAGTCTTATCAGTCTTTGCTCTTTGTACAAACCTGTTGTAGTATGGCTTCTGGGATATGCAGAGAGCAGCAAACGAAGAGCTCGATGTATAGACTGATCTTACGTTAAAAGAAAAGTTTTTTCGTGCGTGCTGGAAGCAGTTTAACCTGTTGTAATATATGTCCGACAAACACGGTAGCTAATGAGCTAGGATGTCATATGGTGGTGACATCAGAAATGCTTTCCGAGAAATGCACTGAATGCGTATGCGCACACAGAAAAGACTCAGATCAGCTGGAAGTTTTGCACAGTCTGATCTGAGTTTATTGTTCACAAGGTTTCATTTCTCGGAAAGTTTTGACACTCGCTGATCATATTGGCCGCATATAGTATTGTCTTTGCACATGATAACACTGGTCAGGTAACTTTTCACACCTAATTGTTTAATTGGTATCACTTACATGTACACTGGTCATCAAATCTTAAAGTGACATAATTTGGAACAATAAACAGCCGGATTAGCGGTAAACCATCAAACAGGCAACGATCTATTGCTAAAAAAGTGTCTAAAATATCCATTCTTTAAACAGGCATGACGGGTCAGAAATTAACTAGCCATACTGTAGCTCAATTTATCTATTTTATTCCCGTATGATCACAAAAGACCTACCAACGCTAATTTGGTTTGAAGAAAAGCCTACCTAGGTTTAAATTTTTAGGCCTTATCTAAGAGCTAAAATATTTGAAAAATGCTGAAAGTTCTTTTAACAGTTACCAGATGGGTGACAGACAGATAGAGCTCTAATGTTTTGGTGCCCAGCCGATTTTTCAGTTACTATGGATGACTGTCAGTCTTTATCCCTGCTCACCCTTGCATGCCCCTAGTTAACTGGGGATACATTTTTTCCCAATCTCTGCTCCAGAACATACATGTACATTGTGGGTTCTTAATATTACAACCACCTCAATGGCATGGTTCTTTTGAGTTTCCACACTGTACAAGTTTGGATTGAAGTCATGAAAAAGGCAGTTAGGGAAACATGCAACTATGCAGTAGTGCACACGTGTGTAGAAATGTTGTTTATGTTTTTTGTGCAATCAAGATCAGGGACTTAACTTTTCAAAATGAAGGATTTTGGACTCATGTTTTCAGAATCATTGTGAGATCGATCGATCGATCGATCGATCTATCTATCTATCTATCTATCTATCTATCTATCTATCTATCTATCTATCTATCTATCTATCTATCTATCTATCAGATAGATAGATAGATAGATAGATAGATAGATAGATAGATAGATAATCTATCTATCTATCTATCTATCTATCTATCTATCTATCTATCTATCTATCTATCTATCTATCTATCTATCTATCTATCTATCTATCTATCTATCTATCTATCTATCTATATATCTACCTTCACTAGAATAGCAAGTTCCAAAGGCTGACCTTTTTTAAAAGGCAAACACATACACAGGATGTCCAATCAAAATACTTTGTTCTGACTGAAGAACACCCTTATTTTTGTAACAATTAGGACAATATGGATGAAAACTAAGCATTATTTATTATACTTTTATTTGTTTACAATGTTTTCAGGTACAATTATACAACAAAAGCAAAACAATTTAAGAAAAATAAGTGCAGTGTGTAGCATAGTATAAAAGGTGAGAAAATAAAAAATAAAATAATTTTCCTACCTACCTACCCTATTTTTGTAAACCGTGTAATAGGAACCACACATATAGTTTGTTTTGGCCTTAGAACTGCCTCAGTGAGTCGGTTCTAACTGGCATTCAATCAATATTTGGAATAGAAATAAGAAAGATATCAAACATGTTCATCTGACAAAATGTTAGTTCTAGAGATAAGATGGAGTTTAGCACATGGGTGTATTATAGTAATATCAGGGAAGCTGGAAAAAAGGCATATATAAAAAAAATAACAAAGTTGAAAAATTTTGGTACCAGAATGTTTTTTGTTTTGTTTGATTAAATAAAAAAACAAAAAAAAAACAAACGAAAACCCAAAACAAGAGGGCCATGATGGCCCTGGATCGCTCACCTGATCCATAGAGTAACAAGTGGACCCCGGGGAGGGCCATTATTGACCCCAGGGTTATAATGTGCATAATGTTGAGGGAGGCCAAAAAAGGTGAAGCTTCATACCAAATATCAACAAAGGCTATAATTTGAACAATCTTGGCAAAGGTCTACTAGATGAAGCTACACACCAAATATCAAAAACCTGGGCCTTGTGGTTTCACAGAAGAAGGTTTTTTTTACGATATTCCCAACAAAAGCCTATGTAAAACCAAATGGCCCGGGGGCGGGGGCATTTTTGGCCTCAGGGCTATAATTTAAACAATCTTGATAGAGGTCCACTAGATGAAGCTTCACACCAAATATCAAAGGCCTGGGCCTTGCTGTTTCAGAGAAGAAGATTTTCAAAGATTATCTCTATATAAGGCTATGTAAAACCAAAGGGCCCCGGGGCGGGGGCATTTGTGGCCCAAGGGCTATAATTTGAATAATCTTGGTGGAGGTCCATTAGATGAAGCTCCATACCAAATATCAAAGACATGGGCCTTGCAGTTTCAGATAAGATGATTCTTAAAGATTTCCCAATATAAGTCTATGTAAAACCAAAGGGTCTCGGGGTGGGGGCATTTTTGGCCCTAGGGCTATAATTTGAATAATCTTGATAGAGGATCACAAGATGAAATTTCTAATCAAATATCAAAGACCTTGTGGTTTCACAGAGGATGATTTTTAAAGATTTTCTCTATATACGTCTATGTAAAACCAAAGGTCTCCGAGGCGGGGGGATTTCTGGTCTCAGGGCTATAATTTGATCTTGGTAGAGGTCCACTAGATGAAGCTTCATACCAAATATCAAAGACCTAGGCCTTGTGGTTTCAGAGAAGAAGATTTTTCAAGATTTTCCCTATATAAGCCTATGTAAAACCAAAGGGCCCTGGGGCAGGGGCATTTTTGTCCCCAGCACAATAATTTGAACAATCTTGGTAGGGGTCCAATAGATGAAGCTTCATACCAAATAGCAAAGACCTAGGCCTTGCGGTTTCAGAGAAGAAGATTTTAAAGATTTTCCCTGTATAAGCCCATGTAAAACCAAAGGGCCCCAGGGCGGGGGCATTTTTGGCCCCAGCACTATAATTTGAACAATTTTGGTAGGGGTCCACTAGATGAAGCTTCATACCAAATAGCAAAGACCTGGGCCTTGTGGTTTCAGAGAAGAAGATTTTTAAAGATTTCCCCTATATAAGCCCATGTAAAACCAAAGGGCCCTGGAGCGGGAGCATTTTTGGCCCCAGCACTAAAATTTGAACAACCTTGGTAGGGGTCCACTAGATGAAGCTTCATACCAAATATCAAAGACCTGGGCCTTGCGGTTTCAGAGAAGAAGATTTTTAAAGATTTTCCCTATATAATCCTATGTAAAACCAAAGGGCCCCAGAGCGGGGGCATTTTTGGCCCCAGCACTATAATTTGAACAACCTTGGTAGGGGTCCACTAGATGAAGCTTCATACCAAATAGCAAAGACCTGGGCCTTGTGGTTTCAGAGAAGAAGATTTTTAAAAGATTTCCCTATATAAGCCCATATAAAACCAAATGGCCCCGGGGTGGGGACATTTTTGGCCCCAGCACTATAATTTGAACAATCTTGGTCGGGGTCCACTAGATGAAGCTTCATACCAAATATCAAAGACCTGGGCCTTGTGGTTTCAGAAAAGAAGATTTTTTTAAGTTTTCGGTGAAAAAAAGGTATTTTGGGCTCCTATGACCTAGATGTGCAACGGACCGGAACCATTCAAACAACTTTGAAAGCGGACCACCTAAGGATCATTCCTGTGAAGTTTGGTCAAAATCCGATCAGTGGTTTAGGAGGAGATGTCGTTTGAAGAAATTGTTTATGCACGGAAGGACGCACGGACGCACACACAACGGACAAAAAGTGATCCCAAAAGCTCACCTCGTCACTACGTGACGGTGAGCTAAAAAATGCAGCCCCGCTAATCGGGGCTTGAAGAGATAGCTTTGGCTGCATGATGCTTCCACTCAGAGCTGAAACCAACCGCACATGAGTACTGGTAAACTACTTAGAGGTTCTTAGCTTGCCCAGGAAAAGTAGTGCAAGTCGGACCATCCATGCATATTGCACGACCCGCAGAAAAAGCGACCGACTGAAGTCGGTTGATTTTCTAAGAGTGCACTAAATTCACCGTGTCATTCTGTCAGTCGGTCAATCGGTCATTCTGTCAGTCTGTCTGTCCATCCGTAACCTGTTTGTGAAAATTGGTGATAGTGTCTTAACCGCTTGGAATATTTAAACAATTTTTGGCATACTGATAGATATCAATGAGATCTAACCAATGAACTTGTGAAATATTACATTCCATTTAGTATAGCCTCGCCGAGGCGAAAAATGTGAAAATTTTCGAACTGCTTCTCATCGGAAACCGTTGGGCCGATTGAAGTCAAAATTCATATGGAGCCTCTATGGGATGGGGGAAACCAAAATTTGCTCATGGGGTCCAGGTCACATGACCAAAATGGCCGCCAAGCCATATATGGTCTGTCTGTCTGGCCGTCCATAACCCATTTGTGAAAATTGGTGAAAGTGACTTAACCGCTTGGAATATTTAAACAATTTTTTGCATACTGATAGATATCAATGAGATCTAACCAATGAACTTGCGAAATTAGTATAGCCTTGCCGAGGCGAAAATCCGTAACCCGTTTGTGAAAATTGGTGATAGTGACTAAACCGCTTGGAATATTTAAACAATTTTTGGCATACTGATAGATATCAATGAGATCTAACCAATGAACTTGCGAAATATTACATTCCATTTAGTATAGCCTCGCCGAGGCGAAAAATGTGAAAATTTTCGAACTGCTTCTCCTCGGAAACCATTGGGCCGATTGAAGTCAAATTTCATATTGAGCCTCTATGGGATGGGGGAAACCAAACTTTGCTCATTGGATCCATGTCACATGACCAAAATGGCCGCCAAGCCATATATGGTCTGTCTGTCTGTCCGTCTGTAACCCGTTAGTGAAAATTGGTGACAGTGACTTAACCGCTTGGAATATTTAAACAATTTTTGGCATACTGATAGATATCAATGAGATCTAACCAATGAACTTGCAAAATATTACATTCCATTTAGTGTAGCCTCGCCGGGGCGAAAAATGTGAAAATTTTCGAACTGCTTCTCCTCGGAAACCGTTGGGCCGATTGAAGTCAAATTTCATATGGAACCTCTATGGGATGGGGGAAACCAAAATTTGCTCATGGGGTCCAGGTCACATGACCAAATTGGCCGCTAAGCCATATATGGTCTGTCTGTCTGTCCGTCCGTAACCCGTTTGTGAAAATTGGTGATAGTGACTTAACCGCTTGGAATATTTAAACAATTTTTGGCATACTGATAGATATCAATGAGATCTAACCAATGAACTTGCAAAATATTACATTCCATTTAGTATAGCCTCGCCGAGGCGAAAAATCCGTAACCCGTTTGTGAAAATTGGTGATAGTGACTTAATGGCTTGAAATATTTAAACAATTTTTGGCATACTGATAGATATCAATGAGATCTAACCAATGAACTTGCGAAATATTACATTCCATTTAGTATAGCCTCGCCGAGGCGAAAAATGTGAAAATTTTCGAAGTGCTTCTCCTCGGAAACCGTTGGGCCGATTGAAGTCAAATTTCATATGGAGCCTCTATGGGATGGGGCTAACCAAAATTTGCTCATGGGGTCCAGCTCACATGACCAAAATGGCCGCCAAGCCATATATGGTCTGTCTGTCCGTCCGTAACCCGTTTGTGAAAATTGGTGATAGTGACTTAACCGCTTGGAATATTTAAACAATTTTTGGCATACTGATAGATATCAATGAGATCTAACCAATGAACTTGTGAAATATTACATTCCATTTAGTATAGCCTCGCAGAGGCGAAAAATGTGAAAATTTTCGAACTGCTTCTCTTCAGAAACCGTTGGGCCGATTGAAGTCAAATTTCATATTGAGCTTCTATGGGATGGGGGAAACCAAAATTTGCTCATGGGGTCCAGGTCACATGACCAAAATGGCCGCCAAGCCATATATGGTAAAAACCCTTCAAAAATAGTCTTCTCCAGAACCACTGGGCAGATTTCCACAAAACTTGATAAATGGCATCTGGGACGTAGGCCCATCATAAATTGCTAAAATGGTGACCCTGGGTGGACCTTGACCTTCTTCATGCCTAGGTCAAACTTTGACACATTTACTTTTGTATTGGAAAATGTGAGAATGCATTTTATCCTGCAAACAATTCAGAATACAGTACTAAAGTATAAGATATATTTTTGCTCCTTACGATAAGACGCATTTATTGGGGGAACCGTTTTAGGTCCAGGTCACATGACCAAAATGGCCGCCATACCCATATATGGTAACACTCATAAAGCTAAAAGCATCTGGCGGGTCGTGCACTTCAGCTGAAGCACTGGTTAACTCTATTGTTTTCATTGGAAGGTAGGGCTTGAACAGTGTTTGGTAAAAGTCAAAATTGGAAGCGTCATCCCCAAAATGACCTATACAGAGTTGATGGGGACGTTAAACCTAAAATCAAACAAAAAACAAACCCCCAAAAAAAAGAAAAAAAAAAAAGAAACAAACATACCCACACTTTTTTTTTTTTTTTCAGAAATGATGGAAGTTTTAGATGTTTGAACCTTGTAATTCTAGAAATTTTAAGCCTACGCTATCTGATAATTTGAAATGTCATGAAGTCAAAAGTCGCATGTGGGTGACAATGTACAACAAATTTTGCCACTAGCTAACAAACACATGGATGTCTTGGTCATTAACCCATTGCATGCGGGAAACCTTGGCAAAGAGTGCAGGCCCAGATCAGAATGCGGCGTCTGATCAGGGCCTGCACTATTTGCTAACAGAATTTTCCGTCCAAAATAAAATAAAAATGGAAAAACTAAGGTATGACAAATGGACTTGTCCAACATATAGCATTGGAGGAGACCACCAGTATACAATGGGTTTATTTGTGAGAGAAAATTAAGTCTGCACATCCACTCAGTCAGAACACAGCGTTTGTTCCAAAATCTTCCTCCTTATACAGTCAAATTTCAATGGCTCAAAAGCCTTTGGGACCTCAAAAATCTGTTTGAGACCAGGGTATTTTGAGCCACTGAGGGTTACTGCCAGGAGGAATAATGAGATACATGTACTTTGGGACATCTTTTTGGTGTTCTTTAATGAAAATGTATGTTGTGTGTACCTCAATGAGGCGATTCTCATGAATACACACAGCATACATTTGGAAGATAAAAGACAAAAATCTCCTAAATTATCCTCCACTAATTTCTTATGTAAAGGATTTCCCTAGGTGCTCAAGAACGGGTTCTATTCAGCCATGGCAAAGAAGCATCGCTGTTCAAGCCATCAAAGTTCTACTGTATATAGTAGTTAGTTGATAGCAGGAGTCCATTTCAAAATTTAGGGGTGACAATTGTGTTATCATTAACTTTTATTTAGAAAATGACACAGTTAAGATGGACAGGCTGTTACCAGGATGCCTTAGGAATGTTTGTCAAAGAAAATACTCTCATAAAAAGTGATACAAGGACACCCTCAAAGCCTCCCTCATGGACTTCAACATACCATAGGGGCCAGGAAACAAATTGCTCAGGACCGAGCAAAGTGGCAAGACCTCATCAGAAGAGGTGCTAGTGAATATGAGGACAAAAGAATAAGCAAAGTTGAGCAGAAACCCTCACAGTGCAAAGCCAGAGCTAAGGCATCACCAACAGAGCTATCTGCCTCTGACCTTTGTTGCTCTGTCTGTAACAGACAGTTAAGAGCTAGAATTGGTCTTAGAATCAGCCATATTAGAACACACAAACAGTAGCATTTCTTGCATGTGATCAAGATTGGTCATTGTCAGTACTCAGTAGTGACAGACAAACTATTATTGTCCCCAGACGTTAGTCGAAGGGAACTATAGTAATGGATTCGTCTGTCCACCCTTCCTTCATTCCAACCATCTGTCCATCCGTCAGTAGACACAAACTTGTCTCTGTAACTCATCCTACAGGTTTTAAGGGATTTTGATGAAACTTTCCGGTTATTGTTCCTATGACCTGAAGATGATCATATTTTAGCGAGGTCATGCTCGACTGGTGTGTACCGAGTTATGGCACTTCGTCAGTTTTTTGGGTCTGCAACTCCTCCTACATTTCTTAACGGATTTTGATGAGTCTTTACATTTATTGTTCCCATGAGTTGAAGATGATCATTTATATCGAGGTCAATCATACTTGACTAATTTTTACCAGAGTTATGGCCCTTCGTCAGTTTTTGCCATTTAATCACCAAGGCGCTTCTAATGAGTACCCACAACTTATGTTTTTGTGCAGAAATACCGTAAGAAAAATAGTATGTGGATACTCCCTCTTATCTGGGGCTATGATAATTGAGGTTTTCTTAGATAATTAGCGATATATACTCTGTCAAAAAAGTTCCTATACATAAAATTGTACTACAAATGAAACATACACAAAATTTGTTTTGCTTTGGTTAGAGGACTCATTTCTCCATACAAAAGCCCAAACTGTTTTTGTTTATGCAACTTCGCCAGCCTGGGCTATAGTTTAAAACACCAAAGGGGTCACTGTGACAATTTAGCAGAATAAATCATTACAAACGCCAAGATTCAACACCTAAAAAATTACATTTAGCACAATATTTCTAAAAATTGATATGTGTAACCTTTCATTAGACACCCTGTGTGTCTATTCACAAAAGATTGGGAACTTAAGTTCTATTTGCTAAGAGAAACAGACGATTACGTATAGGCCTCCAATTCTTTGAAGGTGTGTGCAGAATGCTGTTTTCAATTGAAACTCCATAGAAAATTGCTATTGGCAGGGCTACATGCTACATGAAGTTTCTACATTATTTCCAATCATTGTCAACAGCAATGGTGGCAACAAAGCGCTTTTTACAGAAATTGCAAAAATTGAATGGCAGGTATAGAAAAAACAACAGTTTGAAAATTGCTATATTTTTAATTGAAAGGGAGATAATCTGAGATTTGCACAAATTCAAGTCTTGATTGTAGTGCAATATCATGAGATATTGTAAAGATAAAGTGAGTTTCCATGTTCAATGGACATGATCTTTCATCTCAGACATAAAATGATCATCTGCACGTGCGCAATGTCATATTCCTTGCAAAACAGTTCTAGGCACATATTGGAAGACCACTCTTGAGCAGAATTGTATGGGCAAATGCAAATTTATGGATTTTGCAGCTAAACGTCCGATTCGTATGTTTACAGCCATCTTTAGCTGAATGGCTACCGGATAGCTACTAGAATTTACCCGGAACTTGATATAGTTACTTTTTTGAATGGGTATATTTTCTTATTTCTGTTACAAACATAGTTTGTTGGTGCTCTCTTGGGCTTCCTTATTGAGGTGGTCCCAAACATATCTATAATCTATTTTTTGAGCGAAAATGAGGAAAATGATGTAAACCTTTGTCAACCCCACTTTTCTCTATAAAATGTATAAAGTGGGATTTACAAGTTGTTCAGTACATGGACTTCTTGTTAACAGGATTCGAATATACTTGCAAAGTAGACTTGCAAATAGGGCACCCGCCCATATATAAGGGTTTGGAGAAATAGATTGGGGCTACATGGTGCTTCCATGCAGAGCTGAAACCGTCATTTCATCTCAATGTCGGGTAAAGGTTTCACAAAATTGGAAGGAACGTCTCCAAAAATAGTATTGATGGGGATGTTAGACCTCAAATCAAACAAATCAAAGATATACAAAAAAAAAAATGGAGCTGCTCCAGAAGGCATTACATGTAGTGATTTAATAACAAACAACAGTAGTTGGTAATAAAGAAAGGCTAACAAAACAAAAGGCTATATATAAAGGTCAGGTGAGGTCAGAGAATTTATGGTTGGCCAGACTCATAGTTAAACACAATGTGCCTTTTTGTGTGCTTTGGTATATAATATTTGATACCTTTGTCATGAATGGACATTCTTGTCCAAAAAAAAATCAAAACAAAAAATCAAAACAGACCAAAGAAAAAATATTGTGTTTTGCATTGCCTGTATCATTTAAAATACAAAATCTTGATGCATATAAGCCTTCTGGTTTCATTGGGTGGCAGGGCTTGAGATGTCATTTAATCTCAATGTTGGGTAAAAGTCCCACAAAATTGGAAGCAACGTCTCCAAAATGACCTAAATAGTGTTGATGGGGACGTTAAACACCAATTCTAACAAACAAACAAAACAAAATTTTGGAGAAACCTGTCTTAACCCTTCTCTTGCTGAATATTCAACTTAGCCACGCCTATTTCTGACTTTGAACCAATCAGATTACGTGATGTAATTTATTCCTACAAATTCCTAAATTGAATATCAAACAGTGTAGATCCTGATCAGATGGCTTCTTCAGAAACCATCTGATCTGGATCTACACTGTTTGCAAAGATAGGGGTTGTCGTGAACAGCAAGATAAGGGTGAACCCATTATATTCGGTGCTGTATGTATATAAAGACCCAGTTTGGGCTCCTGCCCATCGCGGCTTGGAGAAATAGATTGGGCTGCGGGATGCTTCCATGCAGAGCTGAAACAGAGCACACATGAGTACTGGTAAACTGCTTAGAAGGACTAAGCCTGTCCAATGCTTCATTTAATATATACCGTATTCGCCCTAATTACCGCACATGCTCCTATAAGCGCACACCAAAGCTATTTTTGAAAAGGAAATGCATAAGCGCACACTTTACAGTAATCTCCCCTTGAAGCTCTCATAGTAAATCTATAAAAACTTACCATTATTTCTTCCAACAGTGAAGGCAATGCTTAAGTATTTTTTTCCGTCCCATTAAACATCAGTATGCATCATCTTGGAAGCTGTTGTTTTCGTATCAAGTGTGCGCTAATTAGGTAGATTTTTCACCATGATTTTATGACACGATTTTGGAAAAACTAAGCGCACAGTGCGGTAATTAGGGCGAATACGGTACATATGGCTATAGAAATCATTAACCCTTGTCCTGCTAATCCCGGATATGCCTTATCTTTGAAACAATGTAGATCCAGATGAGATGGCTTCTGACGAAGCCATCTGATCAGGATCTACATTGTTTGCCATTCAGATTGTGAATTTGTTGAATAATTTGCATCAAGTAATCTGATTGGTTGATAATCGGTAGTGGGTGTGGCATATATGAATATTCAGCAGGACAAGGGTTGCATCACAGCTATGAGGGTCAAACAAAATGTATACCCACCAAAATATCCCATTGCATGCGGGAAATTCCTAAAGGGGTACCTTGGCAAATCAGACGCAACAGAATGTGGCATCTGATCAGGGCCTGCACTATTTGCTAACAGAATTTTCCGTCAAAAATAGAATAAAAAGTAAAAAATATGCCTGACACCTTCATATGACAAATGGTCTTGTTTGCAAAAAGCAGACGACATTTTCAGATATAGGGTTTCTCGGTGTCTTAAACCCCTGTCACACCAGGGCCGTATTTTCCTGGTGATCCCACGGCGTCCAAGAAAAATGCAGAACGCTGAGGTGCGCGCAGTACGATCGCAAACATTGCAGTGGCATCGCCAGAAGGCGCATTGGGATCACATAGAATGCCAAGCGACGGCGCTCATTTTGAGCATGCTCAAAACAAACACAGTCGCTTGGCGTTCTGATCAGAGCGCAGTGAAGTCGCTGTAAGGTTGCCATAGCAGCGCAGTAAGGTCTCCTACAATGCTACAGGAGCTGGGCAGGGGGGCACAGAGGCCCCCTACAATGCCATATAAGCTCCGCTTGTATAATTGATTTGAGGTTTAACGTCCCTGTCAACACTGTATAGGTCATTTTGGAGATGTTGCTTCCAATTTTTCCGGGATTTTTATCGGCATTGAGATGAAATGACATCTCAAGCCCTGTCGCCCAATGAAACCAATAGAGTTTATATGTATTATTATTATAAGCATGGACAGGCTTAGATCCTCTAAACGGTTTACCAGTACTCATGTCAGGTCGGTTTCAGCTCTGCATGAAAGCATCATGCAGCCCATCTATTTCTTCCAGTACCCATGGGCAGGGGTCACCAGCTTGTATAAACAGTGGCTAGAATAAACTGTGGGACCTAGAGTTTGATTGAGTTCTGTCCCGAAAAACCTACTTCTGAGGTGACTCATCCCGGGGTTGATAAGGTAATGGCGGTAGACTTGCGATTATGGCTGTTGTGTGCTCCGATCTGGATTCTTTCAGATCGACCATATGCACCCTCCATCACCCAATGCCATGAACCGTGAAACATTGTTTTTATCTGCTTTTAATCTCTACTTTACTAACACTGTTTTTACTTTCAATTCTCCTAAAATCTAATACTTTTTCTTCTATCACACTTTTCTTTTTCTGACGCGCGCAGCTGCACATAATCCTCGCGAGAGGGTGCTGCAGGATATATAGATAGATAGATAGGATTTGCTTCCGACGGCACACGAGTACTGGTAAACCGTTTAGGGGATCTAAGCTTGCCCAGGCAAAGGGGCACCAGTCGGACCATCTATGCTTATTAACCCTATTGGTTTAATTGGGCGACAGGTATTGTCATCTCAAAGTTGGATAAAAGTCCCATAAAATTGGAAGCAACATTTCCAAAATGACCTATACTGTGTTGATGGGGATGTTAAACCTCAAATCAAACAAAATCAAACAAAACTGTTTGACTGATGAAGATGTCTGTTTAAACATTGCTTTATAGTGCAAAAGAACGTCTTCAACATGTGAGCGCCGTAAAAGCGCAGTGCACACATTGTGAGCGCCATAAAAGTGCAGTGCTTGCAGTGTAAGTGCCGTGTAAGCACAGGGGAAGCACAGTGAGAGCGCATACAGTCGCCATCAAGAATGCCGCAGGATCGTGAGAGATCGCCAGGTAAGCTCCGTAGCAACAACTTGGTCGCTGTGAGGACGCCATGACAGGTCCATGTTCACAAAAAAATATCCCATATTTCTTGCAATCTCGCAGCGTTCTGGAAAATTGAACAACGCTGTTCCATCGCAGTGGAAACGCGGCATAGTGTGACAGAACCTTTAGGGATTAACCCTTATCTTGCTGTTCATGACAACCCCATCTTTGGAAACAGTGTAGATCCAGATCAGATGGCTTCTGAAGAAGCCATCTGATCAGGATCTACACTGTTTGGCATTCAGTTTATGAATTTGTAGCAATAAATTACATCAAGTAATTTGATTGGATGGTAGAGAGAAATGGGTGTGGCTTAAATGAATATTCAGCAAGATAAGGGTTAAAGTTTAACTGTGGTATGGTCATTGAAAAGAATTACCCCATAATGGCTCATATCACCTTGAAGTCTTTACTTGTTTCAGGTGGATAATGTTACTTGTAAAACTATCAAAAATAACATGGTGGCTTAAGTTTTAAAGTACTTTGTTTGGTGTGAAGTCCTTGCTTAAAAGATTATTACTATCATTTATTTATACTTTATGAAGCAACTTTAAGACTTGAGAGTTGTTAAAATTCCATTTTGAATGGACAGTTTGTACACCTGGCAAATAGCAGTACCTTAATAACCTTTTACTCTTATCATGCTGTTCACGACAACCCATATCTTTGGAAACAGTGTAGATCCAGATCAGATGGCTTCTGAAGAAGCCATCTGATCAGGATCTACACTGTTTAACATGAAGTTTACGAATTTGTAGGAATAAATTACATCAAGTAATCTGATTGGTTCAAAGTCAGAGATGGGTGTGGCTAAAATGAATATTCAGCAAGAGAAGGGTTAAACTACAGCTCAACCAATATTAAGCTAATCAAAATGTTCTTGCTTTATAAAACAGGTTGCTTGCTTAATGAAGGTGGCCACTGTCACAGGTTTTCCTATAGACCCAGCTGAGACTGCTCCTGCATTCATTTAAAATTAAAACATCTGCATTAAGCAAGCACCTGTTTTAAGCATGCACATTTTGACAGGCCTCCTTGCGATACCTATAAAACCTATAATTTTGTCAAACCTATTAAGCAAGCACCTGTTTTAAGCAGGTACATTTTGACAGGCAAGCTTTTCTGACCGGTGATCAGGAGGTTGCAGGTTTGGTACATTGTACCTGCTGGGTGGGCAACATTCTTTTGAGTAGTTTTATCATGAAATTTTTTCTATGGTCTTTCTCTTCCATCTGCTTATTCAAGAAGGGCAAGTGGAGTGCTTTGGTGCAGTGGTAGCGCATCAGAATTTTATCGAGAGGTTGCGGGTTCGATCCTCACGCTAACCAAAGTGTTGTGTCCTTGAGCAAGGCACTTCATCCACATTGCTTAAAAAAAAAACAAAAAAAAAAACAAACATCCTGCTCATGATGCTCAGGTGTGAGCGAGTAGCAGTAATAGGAGAAAAAAAAGAGAAAAAAAAAGGCAGTTGTCAGTTTCTGGTGAAAGATGTATAAGCCTGCCCAAAAAAGTGTGCCTTTAAATTAAATAGATAAATAAATAAAAAAAAAAATAAAATCCTGAGGAACAGTCCTATCTGGGGTACACTACTTACGTTTCAGTTCAAACCACTGAAATCCACTGTTACTAAAATCACTGTACTATGCCGCCTTTCCACTGCGATGGCAGAGAGCTCTGAGATCGCAAGAAATATCTGATATTTTTCGTGAATATGGACCTGTCACTGTCCTTACAGCGAGCTACTGAGCTCACATGGCGATCTATCGCATTCCTACGGAGTTCTTGATGGCGATTGTATGCGCTCTCACGGTGCTTCCACTATGTGCACTGCGCTTACGCGGCACACTACGGCGCTCACACTGCGCTGAAGGCATATTAAAAACGTTTGTTCGCACTAGTGAAGTGTATTTGGCGTCCTTATCAGTTGTATGTTTGTTCTAGAACAGTTAAAAACAGGTAGAAAGTTGAAGGCATTGAAAGAAAATTTCCCATCGCAAGCAGTAGCAAGTTCACCGCCATCACCGCAAGCAGAAGCAAGTCCTCTGCATTTAACTTATTAAGCCCGGGATGAGTCACATCAGAAGCAGGCTTTTCGGGACAGCACTCAGTCAAACTTTACGTCTCACAGTACACCCAGTGTTCATATCAGCAGAGCTCCTGCGGCATTATAGGAGACCTCTGTGTGCACCCGCGGGGCTCCTGTCGCATTGTGGGAGACCTTACTGCGCTGCTATTGCGACCATACGTTACTTCACACACATCCACTTGCTACGTTGATGATTGTGATCGTATTGCGCGCATCTCAGCATTCTGCATTTTCCTTGGGCGCCGTGGGATTGCTGTGAGAACGCGGCCCTGGTGTGACAGGGGTTTAAGGCTGTAAAACCAGTTTGCTTAACCCATTTAGTACCAGAAACCCCAAAACGGGTACCCTGGCAAACAGTGCAGGCCCAGATCAGACGCTGCAGAATGCAGCGTCTGATCAGGGCCTCCGTTTGCTAACAGTTCAGTCATTTTCCAAATAAATTTTGAAGACACCACAACCTGACATCCTTAAATTTTGAAATGGACTTGTGCTGTATATCAGGAGGAAGATTCCATTTGGTACAAAAAGGGCTAAATAAAAAGGTAATCGTTTGGAAGCAAGGACTGCAACGAAGAACTGAAAACTGATGAGTGTACATGTTTTTTTGGTCAAAGTAGCTAGTCTTGACCAATTTGGCTTATTAGTGACCCTCAGATACTTTCAAAATTCCGTAGTGGAATCAATGATTCCAGAGGACTAGAAAATATAATCCACACTTTGATGAAGGGCAGGGAGACTTTTTATACAGAACCGAAAACTGTCAAGTGTACAAGTTTTTTTTTTCTAGACCAGACAAGCTAGTCTAGGCCAATTAGGCCTCATAAGTGAAACTCAGATATTTTCAAAATTCTGCAATGGAATCGATTTCCTCATAGTACTGGAAAATATAACCCACACTATGATGAAGGGCAGGGAGACTTTTTGCGGCTGTCACATAGTCACTAAACATCAGTGATGAAGTTAAATTGGGGGACAATTGTATTCAAAATTGTCATTTGGGGAGGTAAATAGGCTGGTTTACGGTCGTAAATTTCGTTTCACGACAATGCATCAGCGGAGCCTTTAAAACGAATTTGCAACTGTGAATCTGATGATTTTCCTCCCCAAATGACAATTTCGAATACTGTCATCCCCATGTACTTATTCGGTTGATTTGTTAAAAAATACTAATTTGCACAAAACGACAAGCACTTTGAGCTGTGTAAAACCAAATGCCAGCCAATGAAAAGCGACATAATGTGATGATTTCCGGTTACCGACAGTGTATCGTGGAACATATTGTCACAAATTTTTGACGTTATATCCAATCCATCGTCGCGTTACATACACAATTGCATTAGAATGTTCTATTAAAGGAAGCAAGGATAGCAACACGGCACTGAAAAGTTTTTTCTGGGCCAGACTAGCTAGTCTCAGCCAATTAAGCCTAATCACACCCTCATCAGTGACCCTCAAAAACATTGTGGCCACCTCTATTTAGCAAGTGACACATTTGAAGCAAGCCCAGAAAGCAAAATTAATGCATTAAAACCCAACTGTCTTAAGCAGCCACCCGTCTTAAGCATGCATCTTAAGGAAGCATATTTTGATAAATTTGCTTCCTTAATACAGGTTGTATAATTACTCAAGCTATTCAAATGATCGTTATGAACTTTATGGTAATACTTTACCTTGAAAAAAAAAGGAACAGGACAGTGACATTTAAGGGCAATGGGAACACCTTCAGGGGAGGCAACTCCTCCAAAAGTATTTATATCACCCACATCAATAGGGGTCCACTCTTGATGAGCAAATTCTTTCCTTTCCTTTACGAATAGACCCCTTTTTCAGTGGGGCTGGGCTTATAGAAAAGCGAACAGGAAGTCCTGAAAGTTGTCTCCCTTTGAAAAATGGCGGGTGGGGGGGCGGGGGTGGGGAAATATGCCACAGATGTTCCCATTCCCTCAAGTCGATACAGCACAGAAGTTTTCTAATAGCCTTGATTTTGGGTAGTTTTTATCTAAAACTGACAGCCTTGTTTACATTTCAGTTGATTAAAGAGAAATTTTTGATACCTAACAACAAAGAACTTTGAAATCTCATTGTAGCTCTATAGATAAGATTTCTCCCTGTAATTCATCATAGTGCAGCCCAGCTCCAAATCGGGGCCAGTTGATCAAAACTTACAACCTCGTTGGTTAAAGTATTGTTAAAATTTTGATCATTTAATATGGCAGTATTTTAGCTGAATAAAATGTGAGCAGCTTTTGCAAATAAAAAAGCTGAGCTTTTTATGTCCCCGGTAGCGATAGCGGGGACATATTGTATGTCCCCGGTAGCGATAGCGGGGACATATTGTTTTTGCCCTGTCTGTTTGTTTGTTTGTTGGTTTGTACGTGGACAACTTTAACGTTGGTCATAACTTTTGAACCGTTGGAGGTAGAGTATTCATATTTGGCAGGAAGGTACCTTGTGACAAGAGCCTCACATGTATACAAAAAAATTTGACCTGTGACCTTGACCTCTGACCTACTTAAAAGAAAAAAATAACATTAGTCATAACTTTTGAACCGCTTAAGATACAGCCTTCATATTTGGCATGTATGTTCCTCGTGACAAAAGCTTTAGGTCCATGCAAAAAATTTTGACCTGTGACCTTGACCTTTAAAATAAAAAAAATAACATTTTGGTCATAAGTTTTGAACCATTTGAGATACAGCCTTCATATTTCGCATGTAGGTTCCTTGTGACAAGAGCTTTACATTCACACAAAAAATTTTGACCTGTGACCTTGACCTTTGACCTACATAAAAGAAAAAGATAACATTGGTCATAACTTTTTAACCGTTTGAGATACAGCCTTCATATTTGGCATGTAGGTTCTTTGTAACAAGAGCTTTACATTTATGCAAAAAGTTGACCTGTGGCCTTGACCTTTGACTTACTCAAAAGAAAAACTTAACATTTTGGTCATAACTTTCAAACCATTTAGGATAGAGCCTTTATATTTGGCATGTAGGTTCCTTCTGATAAGAGCTTTACATTCATGCAAAATTTTTTGATCATGACCTTGACCTTTGACCTACTTCAAAGAACAATTAAAATTTTTCATAACTTTTGAACTGTTTGGGATAGAGCTTTCCTATTTGGCATGTAGGTTCCCAGTGATTAGAGCTTTTCATTCATGCAAAATGTTTGGACCATGACTTCGACCATTGACCTACTTAAAAGAAAAAATAAAATTGTTCATAACTTTTGAACCCTTTAAGATAGAGCCTTAATATTTTGCATGTAGGTTCCATGTGACAAGAGCTTTACATTCATGCAATTTTTTTTGACCTGTGACCTTGACCTACTTTAAAGAAAAAAATATTATTGTTCATAACTTCAAACCGTTTAAGATAGAGCCTTCATATTTGGCATGTAAGTTCCTTGTGCCACGGGCTTCCCACTTAAACCAAAAATCTTGTCCTGTGACCTTGACTTTGAACTGTGACCACATTAGAAAAAAATGACCATGCCCGGGGACATGTTCGTGTTTCACAAACACATCTTGTTTTTCAGCAAAAAATAACACTATATCAGATATTTTACATGCTAGAACAGTCCACAATTTGATCACTAACAAGCTTGTTAAGAACAAGTTAACAATCGGCCCTAGAAGGTGTAAGAGTGGGTAATTTTGGAATATTCTTTTCTTATCATATGATGTGGGTACTTGTTAGAATTGCATTAATAAGAGAATTCTAACAAATACGCTATTTTGTAAAAAAAAAAATTAGATTATTTTTTGTTTAAACTCACTTCCCCGTCTTATCTGGAGTATCTGTTTTTGGATCACAATGGACCTAAAGTTACTAACTACAGAAGCCCCTGCTGCTATTGTCCATGTAACTATTATCATTGATCATGTACAAAATTCAGGCAATGGTTATTCAAATTTCTTCACCCTGTGAAGTCAGAGCACTGTGTAAAAGGGTTGGTTATCTGTAAAATCTGGACTGGGCAGTGGGAGATAGACCCAAATCAGATGCCACAGAATGTCGCATCTGATCAGGGTCTACACTGTTTGCATAAAACACAGATATTTAATGAAATAGTCTTAAGTCATGGTCTGGCCTGCACTCAGAGTCAGTCCACCCACCAGGGTTGTCAGTGCTTTGATTTTCTTTTGTACTCACAGAGCCCATTTTGACTGGGCTCGGGTACTTGGAGATTGGCAAACATTGTAGACACAGATCATGTGAAGTCTGGTCTGCACTCAAAGTCTGACCACCCACCAGGGTTGTCAGTGCTTTGATTTTCTTTTGTACTCCCAGAGCCCATTTGGTGGCAAAAGAATGCAAACTCTACAATTATTATAGTTGAACTTCAATGGCTAGAACACCTTTGGGACCTCGAAAATCTGTTTGAGACAGGGGTAGTTTCAGCCACTGAGGGTTACTGCCAGGAGACATAATGAGATACTTTTGAACATCTTTTCAGTGTTCTTTAATGAAAATGTATGCTGTATGTACTCACTAGAATCGCCTCATTGTGGTGTTTTAATGAGTATACACAACATACATTTGCAAGATAAAGACAATAATCTCTTAAATTATCCCCCACTATGTCTTATGTAGAGGATTTCCCTAGGGGCTCAAGAAGGGGTTCGACTCAGCCATGGTAAATGAGCCATCGATGCTCGAACCATTTTAGTTCTACTGTAGTTGATCATCTACTATAGTAGGGCTGTGCCGCTGTGGAAATACATTATGCTTGGCTTGTCCAGTTTCACTCATGATAAATGAACATTTTTAGAGACACGTTTAGACAATGTTTATATTAACCTTCATCCTGCTGAACTTGACAACCCCTACCTTTGCAAATAGTGTAGATCCAGATCAGATGGCTTCTAAAGAAGCCATCTGATCAGGATCTTCACTATTTCCAATGCATTTGTGAACTGAAAGAATACATTATATCAAGCAATGTGATTGGTTTATAGTCAGAAATGAGTGTGGCTAAATTAATTTATTCAGCCAGATAAGGATTTATCATGATCATATTTGCAGGTGCTGTCTGAATATTATAATCAAGGCACTGACAGCACTGGTGGGTTGATTTTCTCTGTAAGCTAGGAAAGTAGTCCTGAACTGAGACTTAACCCTTAAGTTCCAGTATTTTAAACAAGATCAGATGCCACATTATACGGCATCTGATCAGGGTCTACAATGTTTGCCAGTGACCCAGTTCATTGCAACTGATATATTGGGATTGTTATTGGGCAAAATCCACTAATTTATGACAGTTATGTCCCTTTTGAGCTGTTCGCCATTTTTTGACTACATGTACCTAGATTTGAAAACAAACAGTTATACCCAGACTGTCTTCTTTCTTGATCACAGCCCATGTAAAAGATTTTTATTCCATTCCAGGATTGACAGTGAAAATGAAGAAACGGACATTGGGGATAGAATGAATGGTGCCAAGGTTTCTAGATGTGGTAATATTGTTTTAGAAAAAGATCAGCTCTAGCATTGAATTATTGCATAATAAATCGGAGATCAGAGGTCATGTGCAGTTGCATAGAATTGTTTGAACTGAGGTTTTTCATCCCCACCAGTTTTGTGGGACTTTTACCCTACACCTAATGAAATGGTATTCCAAACAAACCAAAAGGGTTTATATGTTTGGACAGTCTTACTCGCACCACTTTACCTGCTTGAGCAAGCTTAAACCTTCTAAGCTGTTTAGGGGTACTCATTTGCTGTTGGTATCAGCTTTGCGTTCTCACCGCTGTGGATTCAAGCCTCGCTCGGGTAACATGTGAGACACCAAGTTCTGCAACGGAAAGTCAGGTGGTTTTTCTCTGGGTACTCCTGTTTTCGCCCACCTCTGATAAACGATCGGCTCGATATGATTGAAATAAGCCCAATCTATTTCTCCAAGCCCAGATGGGCCAGTTGCATAGTTGATCAATTCATGAGGGTGTAGCACAAGTGATTTGTCTACTAACAACTGACTGACAAACTGAGTAAGCCACTGGCCTAGTCCCCTAACGTGGGTGTGTGTAGGGCGTTGAGAAGCAAAAATGATTATGACTTAAAAATCCTAAAAATTTGGATGCCTGAGGACTTGCTGGTACTCCAGTTTTTGCCCACCTCTGATTAACAATCAGCTCGATATTAGTGAAATAATCTTGAAAGGGCTGTAAAACCAAAATTGTTAGTATTTTATTTTTATTTTTAAAAACTCCACAGTATTAGACATTGTATTGTCTCTTGGCGTTAACCTAACAATGCTTTAAATAACTGGGTCCAGTTGTTCAAAGCATCATTAGCTTAACAAGCTCATTGGTGGTCAAGTTAAATGATCTAGCAAATACAATATCTATTGTAGTACAGTCCAACTTCGATGGCTCGATCACCGATGGCTCGATTACCATGGCTGAGTCGAACCCGTTTTTGAGTCCCTAGGGAATTCCTCTGCATAAGAAAAAGTGTGGGATAATTAAGGAGATTTTCGACTTTTATCTTGCAAATGTATGCTGTGTGTACTCATTAGAATTGCCTCAATGAGGCGATTCTAATGAGTACACACAGCATACATTTATGTTACAGAACACCGAAAAGAAGTCCAAAAATACCCCAGTTATGTGTTCTGGAAGTATGCAACAGTGGCTCGAACTACCGCCTTTTCAAACAAATTTCTATGGTCCCGAAGGGGTTCGAGCCATCGAAGTTCGACTGTACTTAGAATTTATGCTGAGTACATTTTTTCAGAAAAAATACTAGCATATTTGCCATATTAAATGATCAAAGTTTTAATGATACATTAACTAATGATGTCATTAGCTTTGAACAGCTGGGCCTTAGGCCCCAGGTTTATAAAAAAAAAATGCAGGCTCAAAACAATAACTGGCCCCCGCCCATGGGGGCTTGAAGAAATAGAGGGGCTGCATGGTGCTTCCACGCAGAGCTGAAACCGACCAGCACATGAATACTGGTAAACCGCTTAGAGGATCTAAGCCTATCCAGGCAAAGCGGTGCAAGTCAGACCGTCCATGCTTATAAACCCTATTGGTTTCATTGGGCGGCAGGGCTTGAGAAGTCATTTGCTCTCAGTGTCGGGTAAAAGTCCCACAAAATTGGAAGCAACGTCTCAAAAATGACCTTTACAGTGTTGACAGGGACGTTAAACCGCAATTCAAACAAACAAGCAAACAAAACAATTCAACATGTATGTTGTAGTTCATAATGCTCATATGTGAGGCACATATCCTGCTTTAGATCAGTAGAGAATATTATTTGTCCTGCTCATAAATTTTGAATGACAATGAATTGTTGGCTATTTAAACTTTATGAGCAGGACAGATTTCATTTTCACCTGAATTGAAGGTGAAAAAAGTTTTATGGCCTAAAAACGAGACGGCTAAATAATTCAAATAATTTGAATTTCACATCAATAACATAAAAAGATGTTATACTTTTTGTATTATGCAAGGTGATTAATTTAAATTGACATAAAGAGCATATTTTAACCTGAAAGGAAAAACTGTTTAGCATATCAATTGAACATAATTCCGATTTTATATGCAACGACAGTCAGTGAAAAAAATAAATGAACATAAATACTTACATATGCATATTAGAGATGCATTTTGCAAATTGTTATGCTAGTGCACATCAGAAGGTATGAGTCTGTTTGTTTGTTTGATTTGAGGTTTTACGTCCCCATCAACACTGTATAGGTCTGTATATATGATGAGCAAAGTCTGCACTCAGTGTCATGTTAACACCCCACATTATATAGAGAAAACTGGGGTTTACAGAGGTATACATTATTTTTCTTATTACTGTTCCAGGAGAAAGGTTATGGGTACTCATTAGAACCGCCTCCATGAGGGGTACTAATCAGCACCCACAACCTATGTTCGGAGTATAAATAAGAAAAATATTACAATTTTTCATCAATAACTGTTTGGTGATATGAAAGCTGGCACTGTGTCACAAGGATCATTACGAAAACACGACTATATGATTTTGACCCCCTTGAACCCCACTTTCATACAGTAAAACTAGGGTTATGAGGGGTAAACTTTATTTTTCTTATTTCTGCTCTAAACTATAGATTGTGGGTACTCGTTAGAACCTCCTCCTGAAAAGCAGTAGAACACCCCAGTTCACACCAACCCAACTTTCTACTGCCTAATAATTAAGAGTGCTGACTCTTAACCCATAAAATGCCAATCACAACAATTGTCGTCTGCTTTGGTCATCTGCCAAATACTTTAAAATTAGTTTTTGCAAACAGTGTGGACCCAGATCAGACTGCTCCCCTAGGAGCCGTCTGATTTGGGTCCACATTGTTTGCCTATGTGAAAAAATATTTTTTTAAAAAGTTTGCAAGAAGATTCAGCAGACGACATAAGCAGAAGACATTTACAGATGTAGTTTTTCTCTGCAGCATAAGGGTTAAAGTAGGTAGGTAAGTAAGTATAGACTTTATTTTATGAGGGTGACTACATTTAGCATATACCGGTAAGTGAAGCTAATCTTCAATGAGGCCTCAAACATGTAATGTTTAGATGCCAAACATCTAACATCAAAGAATATACATATGACATCATAAAACAGCTACTTTCACATCACATTGTTCCGGTCAGTGATTTGTTGTAGAATAAATCACAGTTCCTTTCCATTGCTTATAGAGGCATTTACATTATGTTTGTATACCTGTACTTCCTTGTTATTTTAGGGTCGGTCCTGATGAACCAAACTTCAACAAAAAACTGAAACCAAACATACAGGGACTGCAAGATAAGAAATTATGGTAGGTACTGATATTGTTTAAGTCTAAAGTGCCAAAGAAATTTCTAGAGAAGACAGCAAAAAATTTTTTATGCCCCCATCATTGAGGGAGCAGTCTGATCTGGGCCCACAATGTTTGCAACAATGACCTTTAAAGTAACCAATAGACAACAAAGCAGATGACAGTCTTTACTCTTAAGACGCCAAGAAAAACTACATCTGAGAATGTCATCTGCTTATGTCATCTGCTGATTTTTTTTGCGATCTTTCTAAAAATATTTTTGCATACTGGTAAACAGTGTGGGTCGGCCCCCGCCCATCGGGGCTTGAAGAAATAGATGGGCTGCATGATGCTTCCATGCAGAGCTGAAACCGACCCGCACACGAGTATTGGTAAACCGCTTAGAGGATCTAAGCCTGCCCAGGAAAAGAGGTGCGAGTCGGACCATCCATGCTTATAAACCCTATTGGTTTCATTGGGCGGCAGGGATTGTGATGTCATATCAGCTCAATGTCGGGTAAAAGTCCCACAAAATTGGAAGCAACGTCTCCAAAATGACCTTAACAGTGTTGAAGGGGATGTTTAACCTCAAATGAAATAAAAAACAGTGTGGACCCAGATCAGACTGCTCCAATAGGAGCAGTCTGATCTGAGTCCACACTGTTTGCAAAAAAAGTACTTTAAAGTAAACTGGCAGACGACAAAGCAGACGACTATTGTCGTGATTGGCATTTTATGGGTCGAGGATTAATGCTGTATTCAGCACGACATGCTCAAACTTGAAAGTATTTCACATGAACATAGGCCTCGGATTGCTGTGCATCGGGTTCGTGACGGCAGGCAAAATTCTTGTTTGCTTACCAAGGATCTAAGCAGGGTTTAAATAGGATGTTTGATCCTACAGTGCATGGTTTATAGTAAGCCTATGGTGGAGAAATTAAAATCATACGTGGAGAAAAACCAGTGTACTTGGAGAAAACTACCTGACCACCACGGCCCCCGCCCATAGGGGCTTGAAGAAATATATGGGCTGCATGATGCTTCCACGCAAGCTGAATCCGGCCCGCACACTAGTACTGGTAAACCGCTTAGATGATCTAAGCCTGTCCAGGAACCGCAGTGCGAGGCGGACTGTCCATGCTATTAAACCCTATTGGTTTCATTGGGCGACAGGGCTTGAGATGTCATTTCATCTCAGTGTCGGGTAAAAGTCCCACAAAATTGGAAGCAACGTCTCCAAAATGACCTTAACAGATGGGGAGTTTAACCCCAAATGAAATAAAAAACAGTGTGGGCCCAGATCAGACTGCTCCAATAGGAGCAGTCTGATCTGAGTCCACTCTGTTTGCAAAAAAAGTACTTTAAAGTTAACCGACAGACGGCAAAGCAGACGACTATTGTCGTGATTGGCATTTTATGGGTCGAGGATTAATGCTGTATTCAGCACGACACGCTCAAACTTTAAAAATATTTCACATGAACATGGGCCTCGGATTGTTATACATCGGGTTTGTGGGGGCAGGCAAAATTCTTGTTTGCTTACCAAGGATCTAAGCAGGATTTAAATAGGATGTTTGATCTCACAGTGCATGGTAATAGTAAACCTGTGCATTGAGAAATTAAAATCATAGGAGAAAGACCACCTGACCACCCAATTGTAGAGCTTTGCGTCTTGTGGCCAAAGCAAAACTCGAACCTACAGCAGTCGGAGATGCTGTGATTAAAAGTCAGTGCTCTTACCTGGCCTATTGGCCACTCTTCAATAACTGTTTTGACAGATGTGTGGACAGATTACAATAATTTGGGCCCTTAAGCCTGAATGACTTTTATTTGAAGTTTTAGTTTTTTGGCAGTTTCCCACCAGAGAAGGTTTAGCTATTGTAGTGACACTTGTTCAAGATATTTGAGCCAGAGCATGATAAAATGTACAATAAGGCGTGTGTGACCAGCGAAGACTCAGATCAGACTGTGCATCTGCACAGTCTGATCTGAGTCTTCTCTGGTCGCAAAAGGCTACTGTACCAGCATAGACTCAGGTCAGACTGTGCATCTGTGCAGTCTGCGCAGTCTGATCAGAGACTTTGCTGGTCGCAAGAGCCTGCAACAACCACGGGGCTGTCCAGAAAGGGATATGAGAACACTAGTCAGACTTGTTGTATAGAGGCTGAACTGTATCTATGCTGGTTTTGCCGTGTGCTGACTAATTTGCTTTCATTGGATTCTTCTACCTTTCATATAGCAGGAGTCCATTTTGAAATTTAGGAATGTCTCAAAAATTGCAAACAGTGAAAACCCTGTTTAGATGCTGCATCTGATCTGGGCCTGCACTGTTTGCCAGCGTCTCATTTTGAGGTTTCCTATATGAAATGGGTTACTAAGACTTAATGAAAGTTTTTGTTTGAATTGAGGTTTTATGTGCCATTCAACACTATTTAGGTCATTTTGGAGATGTTGCTTCCAATTTTGTTGGGCTTTCATCCGATAATGAGAGGAAATGACATCTCATGCCCTACTGCCCAAACATACCAATAGTGTTTTTATGCAGAGACAGTCAGACTTGCACCACTTAGTCTGGGCAGACTTAGACCTTCGACCATCTAAGCAGTTTACCAGTACCCAAGTGCGGTCTGTTTCAGCTCTGCGTGGAAGCACCATGCAGCCCAGTCTACTTCTCCAAGCCCCGATGAAAGTATGGTAGTTAAGAAACAATATCCTATATATTTGGGAAAGTGTAATTGTTTCTAGTTTGAGTTTTAAGTACAGTTGTGAAAACTAACTAAAGAAAAATTAAAAAGGAAAAAAAAAATCTGGTTATTTTCCCACTTAAGTTGAGATGATTGCCAGAATGATTGAAATAATTGTTAGTAACTTGATTTTTTCTTTTTATACAAGTATATGTACATACCACCTCTTTATAACACTTCTCTTATAATGGTTTTGGATATACACCACAACTTCATTATAACACAGTTTGTTATAACACGGTTTTGGATGTAACAGGGTTTCAAGAGGGAACCCAAAAATGTATAGATTATATAGAAAAATGACCCATAAATGGCCATTTTTCTGTATAATATACACATTTTTGTTTTGATATAACACGGTTGTTTAACTAACACGGTTTTGGCTTTGGACCCCATAAATAGAGTTATTAAGAGGTTGGTGTACATGATTTAAAGATGGATCCCAAAAATGTATATATTATATAGAAATATGACCATAAATGGTCATTTTTATCCCCCGACCGAAAAGGTTCGGGGGATATAGCGATCAGCCTGGCGTCCGTCCGTCTGTCCGTCCGCACCAACGAAACGACATTTAGGGGGCAAAAAATTTGGACATTTTGACACTTAAGTATATATTCGTAGGTCCAAATGGGGTTTATTCCGTTATTTGGGTACTTAAGTGGCAAAAATTCGCTCTTAGGTGGCTTGCCGCTTAAGAGAATTTGCCGCTTAAGTAGTCAATATGCCGACGCCTAGCCACTTAAGTATCCGTTCGTGAGAACGTCCGCCCGTCCGTCCGTCCGTCCGTCCGTAGACGCAACCTTGTGATGGCCATAACTCCTATACCCTTTGAGATTCATTGATGGTTCTTGGCACAATTGGTCACAAGGCTGAGACGGTGTGTCATGCGCAAGAACAAGAACTCTGGATGCCATGGTTTTTGAGTTATCTCCCCTTTTAATAAAATAGAATGACTACTTTGTGATGGCCATAACTCCAATACCCTTTGAGACATATTGATGGTACCTGGCACAGTTGTTCACAAGGCTGAGACAGCGTGTCATGCACAAGAACCACAACTCTAGTTGCCATGGTTTTTGAGTTATCTCCCCTTCCAATAAAATAGAGTGACTACCTTGTGATGGCCATAACTTCAATACCCTTTAAGATATATTGATGATACCTGGCACAGTTGTTCACAAGGCCGAGACGGTGTGTCATGCACAAGAACCACAACTCTGGGTGCCATGATTTTTTAGTTATCTCCCCTTCCAATAATATAGAATCACTACCTTATAATTGTCACATCTCCAAGACTCTGAGATATATTGATGATACCTGGCACAGCTGTTCACAAGGCTGAGACAATGTATCATGCACAAGAACCTCAACTCTAGTTGCCATGGTTTTTGAGTTATCTCCCCTTCCAATAAAATAGAGTGACTACCTTGTGATGGCCATAACTTCAATACCCTTTAAGATATATTGATGATACCTGGCACAGTTGTTCACAAGGCCGAGACGGTGTGTCATGCACAAGAACCACAACTCTGGGTGCCATGGTTTTTGAGTTATCTCCCCTTCCAATAATATAGAATCACTACCTTATAATGGCCACATCTCCAAGACTCTTTGAGATATATTGATGGTACTTTGTACAGTTCTACATGAGGTTAAGCAGGTGTGTCACGTGCAAGAACCACAACTCTGTGTGCCCTGGTTTTTGAATTATCTCCCCTGACAATATAACCTTGTGATGGCCATAACTCCAGTACCCTTTGAGATATATTGATGGTACTTGGTACAATTGTATGCAAGGTTGAGACGGCACTTCATGCCTAAGAACCACAACTCTGGGTGCTATGATATTTGAGTTATCTTCCCTTCCAATATAACAGTATGACCACTTTGTGATCACAGTACCTCCAATACCATTTGAGACATATTGGTGGTACTTGATGCAGATGTACATGAGGTTAAACAGGAGTGTCATGCTCAAGAATTACAACTCGGGTTGCTCTGGTTTTTGAGTTATCTCCCCTGACAATATAACTTTGTGATGGCCATAACTCCAACACCCTTATATTGAAGGAACTTGGCGCAATTGTATACAAGGTACAGAAGGGGTGTCATGTGCAAGAACCACAACTGTTGGTGCTGTGATATTTGAGTTATCTACCCTTCCAATATAACAGTATGACCAGCTTGTGATCACCATATCTCCAACACCCTTTGAGACATATTGATGGTATTTTGTACAGAAATACATGCGCTTAAGCAGGCATGCCATGCACAAGAACCACAATTCTGAGTGCCCTGGTTTTTTAGTTATCTCCTCTGACAGTATAATCTTGTGATGGCCATAACTGCAACACTTTTGTGAAATATTGCTGGTTTAATTCCGGGCACTTTCTATTGGTGAACAGTCTTCTGAAGGCCATATTGGCTTTTGGTCGGGGGATTTGCCATCTCTTCCGATGGCTATTTTTCTGTATAATCAATAAATTGCTATGCAGTAAGTACCTTTTTCATGAGCTGGCTCATTGATTGATTGATTGGTTGTGTTGGGGTTTAACGACATGTCGACCCATGTGGATCGTTTTGTGTCATCTCCCAGAGAAAGAGGAGATGGAAGGTGGAGGATAGGGGAGAAAGAGGAAGTAAATGGAGTGTGGAAACAAGAAATAACAACATCCGCTTGAACCCTTGCCTGCTGCAAGGACAGCAAGGCCTTGCCCAAATGTAGCCCCCATCCACCCCACCTACCCCCCACCTCACCCACCCGAACCCTTGCCTGCTGCAAGGACAGCAAGGCCTTGCCCAAATGTAGCCCCCACCCACCCCACCTACCCCCAACCTCACCCACCCCAACTGAAGCTGTAACCCAGTTGGCTGCTCCAGTGAAGGTCTCGATGTTTGCCCTCTAAAATATTGAAAGTAACAAAAATCGTCCTTAGTGTTTGTGATAATTGTTAACAAGGTGACTTTAATGATATCATCTGATCATAGTGAAATACGTTGATGTATATTTAAATGCTTTGAGAGACATCTGACCCAGGTTTAACCCCTTTGATAGACCAATAATTACCAGTTTTTTGGTTGTTGAAAGTTACAAAAAGGTTACTATACTGAAAAATTAATTGAAAATGAGACTTCATTGAAAGGGAGGCGTGAATTTTGAATTTTGGTTTCCAAATTAAAATGTGTCTTCTCAGCGAAATGAGGTACGCCTGTGTCTGACAGATTGTTAAGTGACTTGTTTGTAAATTTAATATCTCTATTTTGATAACTGAATTCGGGTATCCCCTGTTCGGTAAACCTTTTCTTCCGTCTCAGTGGGCCTTTTTGAGAAGAAATGAACCAAATAACGTATGCAAACCATGAAGACCCTGATCAGCCTGCACATTTGTGCAGGCTGATCAGGGTTTTCATTGTTTGATAAAGGAATCTCTTCCACTCTGTAGCATAATTAATGGAACCAGTAATATTTTTACCAGATTGCGTGGATGCACAGACTGTTCTTAGCTATTTATTATTGCCATTGGTTTATTTTGCCATAGGTTGACTAGTATATTTTAAATATGCACACACTGCGGTCAATGTATTTTTACATTTTTCCTTATCAGATTTAATGTTCAAATGATTGTGATAGTAGCAGTTAGAACAGGCTAATATGCATAGGTAGATATTAACACAAGCTCGTGTTGATGTCACATATCATAATGTTTTTATTTCCATATTGTCTGTAGGAGTGTCAATTTCAAAAGACGAAACCCATGTTAAGTGGCGATATTATTTGTCTTACATGCGGATCAGGGTCGGTATTAGCTTATCAGTGGATTTATTTACCGACTGGAAGAGTGCTTGTTTTATAGTCTTGTTTAAAGTTTTCACATAATGTTTGAGACAGAAAGAAATGACGAGAAAGGATGTACATTTCTGAGTGACAGCTAATGTTGCATTTTCAGGGATTTATTACCAGAACTTGCATCTATAAATCTTAATGAGAATTCTAATCTTAATTAGAATGCTGCTTAATTAAAATGTTAGACATGTTGCATGGAAAATAAAACAAAGGATATCATTTTGAAATGGAGAAAATATGACTGAAGTATGTGAACTGAGGGCTTATGATAAAATTTTATTAACTAATTTTTTTTTTCAAAACTTAATTAATGGTTTATAAAGCTAAGGTGTGTCAGTGTTTTTTTAATTACCAGTATTCAAATATAACTTCAGGCTGAAATACTTAAAGTTCAGACGTCATAAAAATGGATAAAATAAAAATTTTATATTCTGTTTTAAATTCAGAAAATGTTCTTATTTCTTGAAGTCAGAAAGACTGGCTAGTCTTGAAATTATTTAAAAATGCAATTAGTAAAACTATTTAAATTTTAATAACAACAAATTGAAGGTTAGAAGATTATAGAAAATTGGCTTTTTTTTTTCTATTTTTGTATGTGGTTTACTGCAATATTAAGTCACGTAGATTACAATATTTACGCTAAAAAGTTCATATTAAATGACATAAATATTCAAAGACTTTATCCACTCCTCTTAAGCTGGATCCATATAATTTTTAACAGTTGTGACCCAAGCAAACAGTGTAGACCCTGATCAGACTGCTCCATTTGGAGCAGTCTGATCAGGGTCTGCCCTGTTTGTGAATCTGCCAACTCGATTTTAACACATTGACAGATAGAAAAGTTCTCTTGCTGTCCTAATCAAATCATAGGTAAAAACCATCGTGGGTCATGCTGAAATGTTTATTTTTAGCATAAATACGGTAGTAGTAATACTTTGTTAGCATTGGAAGTGCAAAGATTAATGTCACTTACTGCACAGATTAAATGTTTGTTTAACGGGGATTACACTTTAACTGGCTTTCTTATAGCACAGTTGATAAAGAAGATATAAGCAATAATGATGTGGCTATTTTACTACTCAGAACAGTGGGAAAATATGGAAGATGGTTAAATTTGTGCATGAAATCGAAGAAAATTCCTAGTAGAACATTGTGGGATCTTGGATTTAAAAGAAACATTTCAGTGGTAGATTCTCCATTGGATTAAAAAGTATAAGAATGCCTGTCAGGAGTAGGAGGAGTTTCAGCGACCGGATTTTGGCTCGTGGTCGGCTCTATCGTACAAAGTCCTGCCCAACTGGAAAGCTTTACAGAAAGGTAAATACTCTAGAACCTCTTTGTTATGTTTCATTACACACGCTTTTTCGAAGAAAAATTGGGTGCATTGTTTTCGTACCAGAGTCGAGTGGTCGTCAGTCTGTGTGTCTGTGTGTCCGTCACGTTTCTTGTAAATGGATCTCCTCTGCAACCAGTAAAGTTACACTTTTGAAACTTTGCATGTGGATAGTACATGGGATGAAGATGGCACTGGGCTACTTTTGGTGTGACCTTGGCCTCAACATGACCCCAAGGTCAAAGGTCAAAAGTATGAATTTGCCATATCTTTAATGTTAT
The DNA here is from genome assembly GCA_963580285.1 of Lucinisca nassula. Classification (NCBI taxonomy): domain Eukaryota; kingdom Metazoa; phylum Mollusca; class Bivalvia; order Lucinida; family Lucinidae; genus Lucinisca; species Lucinisca nassula. The sequence continues at coordinate 113,443,374 of OY757012.1, read as the reverse complement.
TCATAGAAAAAAGTGAGTATTTGTGATGGCATACCATCGACTGCACGATCTAGTTATAGCATGATTTGGATATGAAATGGTTTAAAAATGGGTCCAAAAATGTTTTACCCTAACAAAACAAGTATAGATGATATTGAAAAAAATGGTTAGATATTTATCAAGTTGACTGTAAATTAAAGATACAGTCGAACTTCGATGGGTCGAACTCGGTAGGCTCGAACACCACGTTTGGGTCGAACTGACTTTTCAGTCCCGGCAAAATCTCTATTCATTTTTACTAAGCATACCACCCTTGGCTCGAACCACGATGGCTCGAACCCTCGAACTCTAAGCCTGGTCCCTAGAGTGCATTTTCTATATAAAATCCCATCGATGGCTCGCACTAATTACCTTTTTAAAAATTCCAATTTTATCGATCAAGTCACGCAGGTGCGTGATCAGTATCATGGTACGTACCAAAAATACGGCTTATCATGTACTCTTAAATAATGACCGATAAATGTACCGAAAGTCACCAAAATCGCCGCAGCTATGATGAAAAATCATAGTACACAAAGATGGATCTTGTTGAGTTGGACTCCAATGGCTCGAACTACCGATGGCTCGAACTTTTTTCGGCGGTCCCGGCGAGTTCGAGCCATCGAAGTTCTACTGTATGTAGATAATATAGATGAAAATGAATATTAACCCTTATCTTGCTGTTCACGACAACCTCTATCTTTGCAAACAGTGTAGATCTAGATCAGATGGCTTCTGAAGAAGCCATCTGATCAGGATCTACACTGTTTGGCATTCAGTTTATGAATTTGTAGGAATAAATTACATCAAGTAATCTGATTGGTTCAAAGTCAGAGATGGGTGTGGCTAAAATGAATATTCAGCAAGAGAAGGGTTAAAGCATGATTTGGATATGAAATGGTTTTAAAATGGGTCAAAAAATGTTTTATCCTAGCAAAACAAGTAAAGATGATATAGAAAAATGGCTACAGACCAAAATGGTTAGATATTTATCAAGTTGACTGTAAATTAAAGATATGTAGATAATATAGATGAAAATGAATGTTAACAAAAAGTCGACACTGTTGATTTTGACAAAGATTGGTCATATGGGCATGGCAAGACACAGCCTTAGGGTGGTATAAGAAGCTTGTGCTGTATACTGAAAAGTCTATAGTGTTAACCCTTATCTTGCTTTTCACGACAACCCCTATCTTTGGAAACAGTGTAGATCCAGATCAGATGGCTTCTGAAGAAGCCATCTGATCAGGATCTACACTGTTTGGCATTCAGTAAATGAATTTGTAGCAATAAATTACATCAAGTAATTTGATTGGTTGATAGACAGAAATGGGTGCGGCTTAAATGAATATTCAGCAAGATAAGGGTTAAGCATGGCGAGATATAGGAGTCCGGTTTTTCTGTCCGTTTGTTTGTTCATCAAGCTGTTAACATTTGTGCCCACCTTAGCTTTCTTTCATCCTTTAATATGTTCAAGCTCCTGCCTTCAATTGAATTCTTGTTAGAAATTAACCCTTATCTTGCTGAATATTCATTTAAGCCGCACCCATTTCTGTCTGTCAACCAATCAAATTACTTGATGTAATTTATTGCTACAATTTCATAAACTGAATGCCAAACAGTGTAGATCCTGATCAGATGGCTTCTTCAGAAGCCATCTGATCTGGATCTATACTGTTTGCAAAGTGATGGGTTGTCGTGAACAGCAAGATAAGGGTTAATTTAGAAAACAGTTAGTTTATTAGCAAACTGTGCAAGCCCTGATCAGATGCTGCAGATGATGCACTGTTTGCTAGGTGCAATTTTGGGGTTTCCCCATATGTAATGAGTTGAAGATGCCACATTCTGCGGCATCTGATCTGGCCTTGCACTGTTTTCCTGTATTCTGACACTGTTTGGCAGCATGCAATTTTGGGGTCCTCCCTCCTTCCCCCTCCCATCCCTCCCCCTCCCATTTTGGGATATCCCAGTATAAAATGGGTTGAAAGTCTATATAGTCTTCTTAAACCCTTTTTGTACCAAATGGAATCTTTTCTCCTTATACATGTATATACCAGGAGTCCATTTCAAAATTTAGGGGTGTCAGGTTGTGTTTTCTTCAAGATTTATTTAAAAAATGACTGAACTTTTAGCAAACAGTGGAGGCCCTGATCAGACACCGCATTCTGCTGCGTCTGATCTGGGCCTGCACTGTTTGCCAACTACCCGTTTTGGGGTTTCTGGTACAAAATGGGTTAAACTCATGAGACAAGTGTTGAAAAAACAAAACTGTTTGTTCAACTTATCATTCAAGCCTTATTAAAAAGAACATGATCCCTCTGTAAGACAGATGAGCAAGTTAAGAAGAAAATAACATGCCAATGTTTGAAGTGCTTTTCAAAAACTTCTCACAGATATTAAACATAATTTAAGCCAAACAAAATAGTCCTCACTACATGAAGTAGGAGTCCTTTTCATAATTTTTGGGTGTCAGAATGAGTATTGCATAGAAATTTACGTGTATTTAGAAAATTACTGAACAGCGAAGGCCGTAATCTGTGGCATCTGATCTGGGCCTTCACTGTTTACAAATGTCCTGCTCTGCTTTGGGGGTTTCCCATCTTAACCCTTTTTGTACCAAATGGAATCTTCCTCCTTATATATAGCTGGAGTCCATTTCAGAATTTAGGGGTGTCAGGTTGTGTTTTCTTCAAAATTTATCACTTTTTGCAAACAGTGTAGGCCCTGATCAGATGCCGCGTTCTGCGGCGTCTAATCTGGGCCTGCACTGTTTGCCAACTACCCGTTTTGGGGTTTCTGGTACAAAATGGGTTAAATGGGTTTAAAATATGATTTGATTTACAAGTAAAAGTAATTTAGTCGGAATTTCTTTTGTTTTGTGTGAAAGGTGGTTGAACATATAAACGCAATTCTTTGAAAGGGCCAGTCTTCTGTCAAGTTATTTCAATAA